>JAJKKK010000069.1:0-346988 GCA_022432375.1 Nemania sp. FL0031 | reverse complement strand
AAAATTATTTAAAATATTAGTAAAAAAGTTTATACTATTTATTTTTTATAAAAATATACTATTTTTATATAAATAGTTATATATTTATAAACATAAATAGCTATAAATATAAAAAATATTTAAAGCTTTAAAATTATTAAAGCTTTTAAACTTTAATTAAAAAAAATCTAATAAAAAAACTTTAAATATTAATAGCTAATTAAATAAATTATTAATAATAAATTTATAAAGCTTTAATAGTTTATTAAAAATAATTTTTTAAAGCATAATAATTAAATATATATTTTTTTAAAAAAAGCTATTTATTTTTAATTAATAAAGTTATATTATAATAACTTTTTAGTTAGCTATTTTAATTAATTAATATATTTTTAACTTATTAAATTAAAAAGTTTATTAGCTTAAAATAAAAGCTAATATATAAAATTATATAAAAAAATATGCTATATATTTAAAATTTAAAATAAAATATTATTAAAAATATAGCAAACTTAATAGCTTATTTTTATTTATATTATTTATAAAAAAATTATTTATAAATTTTATTATTAGTTTATTAAAAACTTTTTATAAAAAAAAGCTAGTTAATTTAATATTAGTTATTATAAATAAATTTATTAAATTAATATACTTGTTTTTTATTAATATTATAATAACTTTAATAAAACTAACAATTTTATTTTATTAAAAAATAAAATATTAATATAAATTATTTATTAATATTATATTTAATAGTTAATTTTTAAGTTTATTGCTGCTTAAAATAATATATAAAAAAAAAACTATATTATAAAAGCTTTATAGCACATTTATAAACTATATATAGTAAAAACTACTTAAACTTAAGCTTTTTTTAGGTTTTTAAAAAAAATAGTAAGTGTTAAATTACTTTGTTATAGCGCTATAATATAGCATATAAGTAATTAAAAATACTTTTTTGCGCTTTATAAGTTAACTAATATATTAATATTTTATTAGCTATTAGTAGCCTATATTTTTATATTAGTAGCTTGTTTGCAGCTATATTATATTTAATAAAGCAATTAGCAAAGCAGTAAAATAGCTAATATATAATAATTTAATTATTAGCAACTATATATACTACTAAAAGCTATACTAATAGCTATTAATAGCTGTTTATAGCTGCTAATATATAATTATAAGTAATTAATTATATAAAAAAAACTAAACTATATATAGCTTATATATAGTTTGTTTTTTTTTTTGTGCAAAAAAGTTATTGCTTATTTTTTTGCTTACGTGCTAAGCTTTTAGCTTAGCTATTTAGTTATAGTTTATTTATTTGCCTAGGTGGATTATTAATATTATATTTAATTAAAGTATTATATTTATAAGCAAATTTTAATTAAATATTTATTATTATTTTAAAATTAAAAAAAAATATTTAATAGTTTTTTACTTTAAAATTAATAATTAAATAAAATATATAAACTAAATTATTAAAAGCTATTTAAAATGTTTTATAAATAATAAACAAACTAATTAATTTTAGTTATTATTTTAAGCTTTTTTTATAATAAATTTTACTATTAATAATATTATTAGCAAATTTTTTTTAAAGCTTTATATAGCTATATTTTTAAATTTTAACTATTTATTAAAAACAATTTTATTTTAAAAAAAGTTTTAATAGTATAAAAATAGTTATATAAATTATAAGCTATTAAAAATAAATTAATAAATTAATAGTAAATTATAATTAAAAAGCAATAAAAATATTATAATAATAAATATTAACTAAAAAACTATAAAGTAAAATAAATAATAGCTTTTTTTATAAAAAATTTTAAGTTTAAGCATAAAAAGTTAATATTTAAGTTTATTAAACTTTTTAAAATTTTAAGCTAAATAAATTTGCTAATATATTGTTTTTTTTTTTTAATATAATATAATTATTTTTATAATATTTTTTTAATATAACTTTTTAAACTTTAAAATATTAAATTAGCAAATAAATTATTTATACTAACTTTTAAAAACTTAAATATAAACTAAAAAATTAAAAATATAATAAATAAACAAGTATATAATAAAAACTTATATTATAAAATTAAATAAAAAAGCTAGCTTGTTAAATATAACTAATAAATATTAGCTATTAATATATTTGCACTAATAATAATTAAAGCTTTTAAAAAAAAGCAAAGTTATAAAAAAAAAACAAAATAATATATAGTTTTAATAATAAATATGCTTTAAAAACAACTTAATAAAAGCATAATTTATTTTTAAAATATAACTAAAAACTTTGTTTTTTTAAAACTTTTTTAAAACTATTTATTATAATTAAATTAATATATAATAAAAGTTAAACTTATAACTTTAAATATAAAATTTGCGTTTTACTATTAAGTTATATATAAAATAAGCATAAAAACTTTATTTTTTAAAAAAAAAATATTATTATATTTAATTATTTTTATAATAATATTAAAAAACTTTATAAAATTATTGCTATTATTAATAATTTTTTTAATTTTATTTAAAAAATAATTTATTATTATTTTTTAATTTAAATAACTTATATTTAAAAGCTAAATATATAATATAGTTATATAATAATAAAAAAAACGTTAATTATTAGTTTAAATATATTAAATAATATTATAAAATAAACGTAGTATAAAATATTTATAATATTAATAGCTAAAAAAACAATAAACTATTATATTAAAATTTTATATTAAAAAATTAATTTTTTATAATTAAAAGCAATAAGCTATATATTATTAAAATTAATATAAATTAAGTATAAATTTGCTTAAAATTTATTTATTTTAATTTTAAAAATTTTGCTAATATAATTAAAATATAATTAATAAATAGTAAAAAAATAACAAAAAGCTTTTAAAAAGTAAAATTACGCTTTAATAAAGTTTTAATAAATAAAAAAAAAAAGCTAACTAAATTTATTTTTTATTTATATTAAAAATAAAAATAAATTATAAATTATTTAAATTTAATAAAACTAATATAAAAGTTAAAAATAATATTTTTAATAACTTATAAAAACAAATAACATTAAAAAAAAATATTACTAATAGCTAAAAAAAAATTTATAAAATAATAATTTAAATATAAAAATAATATAAAAATATTTATAAACATATATAAATTATATATTTTTTAATAGTTTTTATATAAAAATAAACTAGCATTTATTATAAAGCAAACAATTTTTAAAAGTTTGCTAATATTAAATTAAAAATTATATTTAGTATAGCTAAAACAGCTATAATATATAAATAAACTTATAATAATACAAGTTGCTTTTTGTTTATTATATTAATAGTTTTTTACTTTAAAAGCTTAATAATATAAAACAAACATATTATTTATTAAACTATAAATATAAAATAAAAATAATATAAATTAATAATAATAAAAACTTAAAATAAACAAATAATAGCTATAAAAATAAAAGTAAGCAAAAGTTTAAATAAATAGCGCTTAAAAAAAAAAAAAGAAAAAAAAAAATGTAAAAGTATAAAGCAAAACTATTATTATATATATAAATATTTGCGTAAATTAGCTTTAAACGCTAGCTAAATTAAGCATAAAACATACTTTTATAAAATATTATTAATAAAATATATATTTAAATATATCGGCTAATTAAAATAATAATAATTTATAATTTATTTATTATTTAAACTAATTATAAATTAATATAATAAATTAAATTATTTATACTTATTAAGTTATAAATAACTTATTTAAAAAAAAAAATAATTATTAAAAATTAAAGCCTATAAACTAAATATATAACTTAGTTTATATATATATATATTTTAAAAAAGATTTTTCTTTTTTTTAAGCTTTAGTTTTAAACTAAATACCTACTTTTAAAATATTATTATTATTATATTTAACTTTATTTTCTAGTTTGTAATACCACTTTAGCCACTCCACCTTAGTTTTTTTAGGTTCTTTTAAAACCTAAGTTTTTTAAACTTTTTTTAATCTAGTTTTTTTAGCTTTAGCTATATAGCTTAGCCACTTTAGCCACTTTAGCCTAGTTTTTTTAGGTTTTTTTAGGTCCTTTAGGTTTAAACCTTTTTTAATTTAGTTCTTTTAGCCCTAGGTTAGTTAGCTAGCAGGTCTGCTAGCAGGTCGGCAGGTAACCAAAGGGGGGTTTCTAGCAGTATAGGTGGCCGTACGGTTGGCCGTACGGCTGGCGGCAGGGTAGCAAGCAGGTCGGCAGGCAGGTTTGCCAACAGGGTGGTGGGCAGACTGGTCTGCTAATACGCAGGTTGGTTGGCAGGGGCAGGTTGGTTGGCAGGGCAGGTTGGTTAGCAGGGCAGGTTGGTTGGCAGGTTGGTTGGCAGGTCGACTGGCAGGTCGGCTAGCAGGCAGGTTTGCCGGCAGGTGGGCAGGTGGATTAGGGGGGGGGTCTCTAGCCGTACGGGTGGCAGGCAGGTCGGTAGCCTTGGCGCCAAGCCTTTTTTCTAAATAAGAAGGAGGCATTTCTTAATTAAGCTATAGTAATATTAGCGAAAATTTTATAAGTATAAATAACCTTTGTTTTATTTATTTTATAAACTTATTTATTAAAAACAAAAATAAACAAAAGTTTAATTTATTATAAATATTATTTTTTAAAATTTTTTAATTATTTTTAAAGCTATTAAAAAGTTTAAAAAAATATTAGCTTTTTTAAAAAAATATATTAAATAAAAAAATTATATAATATAACTTAAAATTAAAAAAAATTATTAAATTAAACTAAAACATATACTTTAAATATAAATATTATAAATTTTGCAAAAAAAATATTTAATAATAATAATTAATATATTAAAAGCTTTTATAATTAAAAACAAAAAAGCTTTTATTTTTATATTTTTTTTTACTTTTTTAACTTTTTTTTTTTACGTAGTTTTATTAATAAGTTATTTTTAATAATTTTAATAGCTTTAATAAACTATAATAAATATAAAATATATATTAAAATATACTAAAATAATATTAAACTATATATTATAATATATTAAAATAATAATAAAATATAAACTAAAATATACTAAAATAATATTAAAATATAAACTTTTTTTTTATAATATTTATTATTTTAATATTATAAATATTTTAAAAAAATATATTAATTTAAAAAAAAAATATAATATTTATTATTTTAATGTTATAAGCATTTTAAAAAAATGCATTAATTTAAAAAAAAAACGCAATATTTGTTATTTTAATGTTATACGCATTTTAAAAAAATAAAAACTTTAAATAAAATAATTTAACAAATATAAAATATATATTTTTAAGCTAAAAAAATTTTTTTTAGTTATTTATTAAAATAAAATAAAATAAGTTATTAATTAAACTTAAAAATAATATATTATAATTATAGTTTAATTTTTATTAAAACGTTAAATATATAACGTTTATTTTTTTTTTATATTTAATTATTTTTATATAATAAAGTCGGTTATAAATATATAATTATTATTATATAAGTTTAAAAATAATATATAATAACTAAAATTAATATTTATTATATATATATTAATTTAAAAAAAAATATAATATTTATTATTTTAACGCTATAAATATTTTAAAAAAATATATTAATTTAAAAAAAAAACTAAATATTAAAAATAATATTATTATATTTATAAACTTTAATTAACTTTTATAAAATATTTATTTAAAATTAGTTATTTTGTTTTATATTATTTATAAAATATTTATTTAAAATTAATAATTTTATTTTATATTATTTATAAAATATTTATTTAAAGTTAATAATTTTGCTTTATATTATTTATAAAATATTTATTTAAAATTAATAATTTTACTTTATATTATTTTTAAAATATTTATTTAAAATTAATAATTTTATTTTTTATTATTTATATAAGCAATAATTTTATATATAATATTATATATGCTAAATATTAAAGTTTCGGCTTATTTATAATTATTTAATAATTTATATTTTATATATTATAATATAATTAAATGTTTATTGCTAACTAACTAACTTAATTAAAACCTTAAACTAAGCTTTTTATTAAGCCGCAATTTGTTAGTTAATATATAATAAAAGCTAAAACGTTAAAAATAGCTTTTTTCCTTAGTATTAAACCTGCATTCTTTTGTTTACATAGCAATAATATTTTTTAATTAAGCTTTAAATAGCAGCTATAAAAACACCTTTATTATGCTTTTATTTTAAGCTATAACTATTAAGCCATTTAGCTTACTAAAGCTATTTAGCTTGCTATTATACAATAAGTTAACTAATTTATATATTAGTTAATTTTCTAAAATGCTTTAATAAAAACTTTTTTTTTAATTTTTATAATATTAATACTAGTTTTATTTACTTGTTTTAACTATATTTTATACTTTTTTATAGCTTTAAAAATTGTTAAATACTAATAATTGTTTAAATATATAAAATTATATATTAAAATAAAATAAATTTTATAATTATAATTAAAATTATTTAAATTTTATAAGTTTAATTTTTTAATTACTTTTAATAGTTTAAAAATAGTTATAGCTAAAGCTATATTTTTAAGCTTTATTATAATATATTATTAGTAATAATAATAATAATATTGTTATAAAAAGTATAATAATAATAAAAATATTATAATAATAGCAATAAAAAATAAAAAAAATAACTGCTTTATAAATAAAGCTTTTGTTTATTTTTTATTTTTATAGTTAATATTTTTATTTAAATTTAAATATATATAGCATATTAAATAAAGTTTAATTAACAAGCTTAAAATAGCTACTTTTTTGCTATTTTTTTTACTAAAGTTTAATAATTAAATATATAATAAAAAAAAGTTTAGTTTAATGTATATACTAAGTTTATTTTTAAGTTTAAAGCTATACTTATTATATAAATAACTATATAAAATAGTTTTAATAAAATTATAAATAGCATTTTTTTTATAGTAAGCTTAATATTTAAAATTATTAAAAATTTATATTATATTTATATTACTTATATAATAAAATAACTATATAGTAATAATTATATATTTATAACTAACTTTATTATATAAAAATAACTAAGTGTAAAAAAAAAGCAAACATTATATATTTAACGTTTTAATAAAAATTAAACTATAATATATATTAAATATTAAATTATTAATAGCTAAAAAATATATTAATTTAATATTAAATATTATAATAAAATATATATTATTATTTTAATATTTATATTAAGCTAATTTAAATATAAATATATATTAATAAAATATTTTTTTATTTTTTTAATATATTTTAATATAATTTTATTATAATTATATTTATATTATAATTATAGTTTAATTTTTATTAAAATATTAAATATATAATATTTGCTTTTTTTTTATACTTAGTTATTTTTATATAATAAAGTCGGTTATAAATATATAGTTATTATTATATAGTTATTTTATTATATAAATAACATAAATATAATATAAATTTTTAATAACTTTAAATACTAAGTTTACTATAAAAAAAATACTACTTACAACTTTACTAAAACTATTTTATATAACTATTTATATAATAAATATAGCTTTAAACTTAAAAATAAACCTAGCATATATATTAAACTAAACTTTTTTTTATTATATGTTTAATTACTAAATTTTAGTAAAAAAAATAGCAAAAAAGTAGCTATTTTAAGCTTGCTAACTAAACTTTATTTAATATGCTATATATATTTAAATTGTAGCCTATAGTTAAATATATATATAAATAAAAATACTATAAAAATAAAAAGTAAACAAAAGCTTTATTTATAAAGCAGTTATTTTTTTTACTTTTTATTATTGTTATTATAACATTTTTATTACTACTATATGCTTTATAACAACTAGTAAAAAAAATTTTTTTAGTAGCTTTTTTAAATATTATTTTAGCTTTAAAAAAAAAACTTACTATTATTATTATTATTACTATTAATAACTATAGCAAGCTTTTAAAGCAAAACTTTAGCTAAAGCTATTTTTAAATTGCTAAAAGCAATTAAAAGTTTTAATACTTAAAACATAAACAAATTTAACTATAATTAAAAGCTTAATTTTTTTATTATATATATATTAATATATTTAAATAATTTTAAATACTTAAAATTTAATAAAGCTATAATAAAACTTAAAATAAACTAAAAAACTAAAATAAACTAAAATATAATAAAAAAAGTTAAACTTATAAAAGTTAAAAAAAAAGTTTTTATTAAAGCACTTTAAAAAATTAACCAATATATAAATCTAAAGCATAGTTAAACATAGTTAATTTATTATATAGCAATAAGCTAAATAGCTTAATAGCTATAGCTTAAAATAAAAGCATAATAAAAGCGTTTTTATAGCTGTTATTTAAAGCTTAATTAAAAAGCGTTATTGTTATACAAAAAAAAAAGCTATTTTTAGCGTTTTAGCTTTTGTTATATAGCTAACTAACAAATTGTAGTTTAACAAAAAGCCTAATAAGTTAGTTAGTTAGCAATAAACATTTAATTATATTATAATATATAAAACATAAATCACTAAATAACTATAAATAAACTAAAGCTTATAATTATATTTATATAATATAAATATATTTTATTTTTATTTTTATAATTATTATATTTTTTTATTAATATTATTATTTATATTTAAAACTTAAACTTTTATTTTAATAAAAACTATTAATATTTTATAGCTTAATTTTTTATATTAATATTAAAAAAATTAATAGTTTAAATAGCTAGTTTTTTAATATAATTTATATAAAACTAACTTTAATATTTTTTTAAAATAGTTTTTTTTATATTATTATAAATATTAATTTAAAATTTAAACTATATTTATTTAATTAAATAATTTATTAAAATAAAAATTAATAATTATAATTATTTTATATAATTAAATATTTAATTAAATATATATAAAATATTAATAATTTTATTTAATAATATTTAAATATATATTTTTATTATAATTTTTATTATTAAAATAGCTAAAATAAATAGCTATAAAAATAAAAATAATATTAATAGTTTTTAAATTAACTATTTTAATATTTATTAATAAATATATAAATAATAAATAATAATAAAAAAATATATAAATATAAATAATATATAAATAAAAATAATAAATAAATAAAATTAATATATAAATATTAAAAAATAAACTTTTTAAATAATATTAAAAAAAAATAATATATATAAAATTTAATAAAATAATATTTTTTATTATTATTATAACTTATTATTATTATAATTATAATATATATATAAAATATTAAATAGTTTATATATATATAACTTTTTAAATAAATAGCTATTTTTTTAAGTTTATTAATATAAATTTTTATAATTTAATAAAAACTATAACTATTAAATTTAAATTAATAATATATTTTAAATTTAACTTTATTAGTTTTTTTTATAATATTAATATAAAACAAACTAATAAAATAAAGCTTTTTTTTATTTTTATAAATATTATAAATAGCTTTAAAAAAAACTATTATTTAAATAATAAGCTTTTTTAAATTAAATATTTTTACAAAAATTTGTTTATTATAATTTTATTAAAGTTTTTTAATGCTTTTTTTTAACTAAAAAGTTTAATAAAAAGTTAAATTTATTAAAACATATAATAATATATTAAAAGCTATATTTAAAATATTAAATATTATTAAAATTTTAAAAAAATATAATAATAAATTTAAACTATTATTAAATAAAATATTAAAACTTATATAAAAGTTAAACTAAAATAAAAAATTAAAAAAACAAAAATATTAAAACAAATAATTTTAAAAATAAAATATAAATAAAAATAAAAAAAACAAAATAATAATAAATAAAAAAATAAATAAAAATTAAAATTTAAAACTTAAAATAAACAAAATATAAATAAATAAAATAAAAACTATATATATAGCTATATTTTTTAATAAAAATATTTAATATTATGGTTTAATTTTTATTAAAACGTCGAATGCGCAACGTTTGCTCTTTTTTTACACCTAGTTATTTTTATATAATGAAGTCGGTTATAGATATATAATTATTGTTATATAGTATAAAAATATTTAATATAAAATATATAATATTTAATAATTAATAAAATTAAATTATATATTTTTATTTTATTTAGCTTATAATTAAAATATATTATAAAAAAATAATATAATAATAAAAATTATATACTAAAATTTTATATTTAATAAAAAGCTAAATAAATAAACAAAAAAATAAATTAATAAAAAAATAAATTAATAAAAAAATAAAAAGCTATAATATATTATTTTTAAATAAAAATAAACATTTTTTAATTAGGTTATAATAATACTAGCGAAAAAATAAAAACTATAAATAACCTTCGTTTTACTTATTTCGTAAACTTATTTGCTAAAAACGAAGGCAATACATCTACTGAAATACACCGGAATCGCTTTTCTGACAGTAGCTCCGTGTCGGGGTTTATGCCGGGTCTCCCGAGCGCCGTCCTTTTCAGACCGCACCACTACTAGGTAGCCACTTAGCTGCTAGCTGTGATTTGCAGGTGGAGTCGGCATGTAGCCATCTTTGGGAGAGCTGAAAGGCGATGTAACATGATTAATTTACTTCCGGCCACGGCACCACTAAGGAGAACTGTCGAATGCACACTGCATCTGCAGAGGCATCCCAAGTACCGGTATGCAGTTAGCATGCATACACACTTATATAATGGAGCACGCTAAATTCGGGAGGATACATACACGGTCAAAATTTTATACGCAGTAAGGGGTTGACCTACCTAGTCTGCTCTTAGGTAGAGCATTGAGTGGATTTAGCATCGTGCAGGACTAGGTAGCATGCAGCATCGTCTGGGAACCCACGGCAATACCCCAATGTACAATTAATTCTATGGACGTATGCTTATACTTATGTTGAAAGTCTAGTTCGAGTTATGTAACCTCCTAGTCGACATTTAATTGTCTACATAATACGAGAAAGCCACAATAAGAGATTAGTCCGTGAGATCAAAGAAAAGAGCGCCGGCGCCGATCCGGCTTAATCTGACGACGCCGTCCTCGGCGGTTGCCGTCAATATCCATGTCCGATAGAGACAAAGCCGAGAGGCTGCCGTTTGCACAAGGAAAGTTGAGTCAGCGCACACGTACGTACTATGAATCAGCGTGAGATCAACATTTGAATCATACGATAGTATAACCAACACCCGAAAAATAGCGGATTGCGCTCCATATTAAAGTAGTTTAAATACGTTCCCGTTTATTTGCGCACAAGCGTCGCCACTCGTACCGTTGTATCGCTTCCATGACGCGAATTGACATGTCAACGCAGAGTTGAAAGCCGCATGCAGTCAAACACGGGAGTAATCCACGACTTGTCATAATAAATCATAATTCTTTAAGCCGCAGCCCACCATCATCATGTCATCACAAAACACGAATCTCGCCAACGACAGCGGCAGTGCCCTTTCAGATGTGAACTCCTCAGCGTTAGGCGCCAAATTCCCGGAGATCACACTTCCGGACGGCAGCAAAGTTCAAACTGGGACTGTCGGGTAATAAATAACCCTCCATTCAGACCACGGCGACGCATACATAGTTTTTGTACACACTAACCCTCACCCGATACCTAGAGCCCTCTTAATCAATATCCGGACTTATAACACAGCGCATGCGGCCGGCGACACCGCCAAAACCCAGGCGCTGGAGGCCAGCTTCAAAGCCGCGCTTCCGCTTCTAGACAAGGTTGGACTTTTTGACCTATTTACGCCGGAGGAGTGGATTCAAGGCAACAACGAAGGCCGGAAGGCGGTTGGACGGCTGCACCAGGAGTTTAAGGCTAGCAAGTAAGAGTAAGTGAGAGTAGACTATGAGAGAATAGGAACTGAGTAGGATATGGCAGGGCTGGTTGTTATAGAAACAGTAGATAGCACCAAGTTTCTTTTAGATACGGGAATTGATAGCTAGGTACTCTTTTTGGTTGGCATACTACAATTGAGACTTGCTACTGTATATATTTAGCTCGCCTAATAAACGCACACCTGCGTAAAGCGAAGCCATAGCGTTTTTTAACTCCTAACTCCCAAATTGAGATGTATGAAATAGATTCCGCCGGAAGATGTCTAGGTGCAAAGGCTAAGCCACCGTAGGGTTTTAGGTCATCTCATCGTCATTATTTCTTCCGTCTCTTCTGGGTTTCATCGTCGGCTGTTATTCCATTACTACCTTCAACGTCCCGATTCCGCTTCAAACCCTTCATCTTCCTCGTTTGCAGGTCACTCAAATCTTGTTTGCCAATATGAATCCTCCCCATCTTGTCGCCCATGATGTCTGTTGAGATGTTCTTCTTCGTCTTCTCTTCGCCCACCTTAGCCTTTTTCATCGCTTCTTTCCAGGCCGCCTCCTCTGGTTGTTGACTTCGACCTATACGGAAGTCCATTCTCTAAAGTGTCTAGGTTAGCAAATGTAACAGCCGTGGGATAAATAATACTGTGTAAGCATGAATAGTGACTAACCGGGCCCATCTCCTCTAGCTCGATGCGTGGTAGCTTCTGCCCGCTCCTCTTTGTGTCAAGAAGGTATAGCCGTAGATGGACGCTGGGCTTGGCATCATCGCTGGCTGGCTCGTCAGCGGCGACAGATACCAGATATTGCAATCCCTCTACATCAATCTTGCCACTACTCGTATCGCCCTTGAACATATCGATGAGGATGCTCTTTAGTATCGTATATTCGTTGGCAACTGGGCTATCCCATGCTGTTCCGGAGAATAGCATCATCGGCCGTAACCCAACGGCAAATTTACGCGACTTGAACTGCGACAACGTGCGGAAAGTATCTGGTATTATGTGAAGCTCTATCATGTCGAGAATTTGGTTTGCGGCGAACGTCCGTGCGAGTGTGAGTGTGTTTGGGCGTTTCTTTGAGCTAGATCCAAATACCAGCAAGCTCGTATCGTTCTTCTCGGAGAAGAAGACCAGCGATGAGGGGTCCTCGAACGGGTGGATGTCATTTTTCTTGCTGAACTTCTTTGCCAATCTACCCAACTCGTATTAGCTAAGCTCGTAACATGCCACCCTAAACGACCACTCTTAGTATCACTCACGGTTGTCTTAAGGAATGAAGATCCGCGAGCGCATCCTGCACAATCTGGCTGCATGTTGTGCCTCGGCTAGAAAGATTATCAACATTGATTCGTCTGATATATATATGAGATTTTCATACAGAAAAAGGGTCGACTTGGGATTTTCGACTATTTTTGGCGCCTTCTTCTCGAGCGCTCTCTTACTCCTAGCATTCTTCGGTTTTCTGTGGGAATGCAATTAGCGATTGAACACCCGCCAGTAGAGGAAATATGGAGGTAGCTCACATTTCTCGAAGCATGATCAAATACTCAATACGAGGTTAGTTGGATTGATGTGGGGTGTGTGGTAAACGGGCGCTTTTGTCGTCCAGTTCAGGTGTCGCATCAATGGCGCGCGCTCCGGGTTCAAGAAAGGATGGGTACTCACTGAAATATTTAAGGCGGGGAGGTTTTTTTTGCCGGCAAAATTCTTGCGATAGCCCACTAGACGCACTAGAGTCCGAAGAGCGGTGAATGCTGTATTGCCCCACATTTCAATTTTATCATGCAGCTGTAAGTCGGCTGCCACGGCCCTCAATCGGCTTACATAGGTACTTATGTACACTCGCTTATAAGACGTAGATAGGTGAACAAGAGGATTACGTGGTCATCAACAACGTCACATAAACTACACAGATGTGTATACAGAGCATTAACCATGGTAGTTTATATCTGTGATCTATCATACTTCTACTACATTGACTTCGTATCATCATCCTTTCTCATAACTTAGATTCTATGTAGACCATCTCTCAGCTAGAGGCGGGCAGGACATTTACAGCTTAGTCGATGAACCGTGTTTTCCGAAGTTCTCGTTCACCAGCACATATCTGTATCGCGCCTTTCCTTCCTCCATATCGAGGATGGCCTGGTTGGCCTCCTTCAACGGCCGTTCTTCGATCCAACTCTTGATGTTTTTATCCGCCGCCAGCTGCAACATTTCTCTAATCTCCCAAGGAGCGCCAGTTGCGCTGCCACTGATCTTAACGCCATTGATGAGGAGTGTGAATACAGGGACCGGAGGGAATTCACCGCCGTCAGCAGCCCTGATATAGGTTAGCGACTGCCCGACACTGCGACAGGGGAGATAGGTGCGAAGTCCTATTGCAGATTGGCTGCTACTTACCCAACTTGGACAAATTCACCTCCCCTTTTCAGGAGAGCTAGGTACTTCTCAATAGGCATCTTCGCGCTGCTGACAGTGCTGACGATGAGATCCACTGCAAGGTTGAGAGTCAATAATACTGTTGACAGTGAGGCGGAGGATAATCACTTACGGCTTCGGGCATGTGTCTTGTGCCAACCCTCGTCCTCATCTGTGGCAATATACTCATCCGCGCCGAGCTTCAACACATCGTCCCTCTTTGCATTTTTCCTCGAGATGCCTATAACCTTGTCGGCACCCATGGCCTTGGCAAAGAGCACACCGAAGTGTCCAAGCCCACCAACACCAACGATTCCTACACTCTTCCCTGGGCCGATTCCATTTCGCCTTAGCGGTGAGTATACTGTAACACCACCACACAGCATTGGCGCTGCATCTGCCGAGCTCAACCCTTCGGGAATGTGGACAACGAATTGTTGGTTCGTGCGATTGTAGTTTGCGTACCCGCCGTATGACTTGCCCTCGTTATTGGGGAAGAGTGAGCCATAGGTGTTAACCATCAGACGCGCGCAGTACGAGTCGTTACCACTAGAGCATTCTGGACAATCTGGCTGTTGGCAGGTTCGGGCTTGCGCGCCGACGCCGACCCGATCACCCACTTTAACATGCTTAACATTTTCGCCAACGCGCACCGCCTTGCCAACGATTTCATGGCCCACGCAGCAAGCTAGTGACGGTCAGTATGTCACCAGCTCGACAACCATCGTTACAGAGAGAGCACATACGGTAATTCGTCGGGAACCAGCCAGAACGGAGCACATGGATGTCCGAGCCGCAAATCCCGCAGTGTGAGACCTCGATATCGACGTCGTCCTCGGTCCATTTCTTGGGTTCGAATTGACCCCACTCCACTGTAACCGCTGGAGTCAGTAATTCCTCTTTTAAGTAGTTTCGGTGCTCTTAAAACATGCTCGCGAAACATGCTCCAGAGACATTTCGAGAGCGCGGGGGTTACTGGAAGGGAAGAAAATGACTAGGTAGCGGTAACTCACTCTTGCCGTTCGCGGACTCGGGGTTGTGACCCAGCCAGCCTTCGAACTTGATATCAGCCATTGCGTCGATGTGTCGTGTGCGTGGGTGTTCTGTATATGATTTTGATGAAGGTGTATTCTGAATTGGAGCTGTCAACCCGAAGAGGAGTGTCGCTGTCGTTTATATATCCCACGACGACGGAGATAGGTCTCATATCCCCTAGTGTTCTCTGACATGACGTTATGCAAATTCTTGGAGGTTGAGGGCAACGAGCCTAGGCCCACTGCTAGTTTCCGTTACTGATTCGTGTCCATCTCTCCACGATGCCAAGGTAGAGAGAGTGGTTTGGACATGACCTGGGACTAACGTTCTACATGCAGTTACGATATGCTTCTTTTCTGTTAAGTCCGATGAGTATAAGCTGACTAACACCTTTTTTTCGTTAGGGAATCCACAACTTACACTTAGGTCAGAACATATCAACCGATGCTAGGTGGCAGCCGAACCCCTAGCAAGCATTAGCCCTCGTTGCTCCACGCTAGTGCTCCGATGCTCCGTTTATGTGTAACTATACAATGCTCATCGTCCGAATATGTGGTTTCTACTATTGCCACAAAGTAACTTTTCAGAACTCTACCTCCAGATAGACAGGCAACTGGATAACAACGTGGTGTCGATGATCCATGTTGAAACCTGTATAGAGCAACACTAAAGCTGCCGAGGTTAGTTTAAGGACCCACGAACAATTGGAGTCTAGTCATTGCGGTGTCACCTATTATTCGGGATACCTAATACATCCGGAACACCGAGTATGAAGTGCTCTTTTTTTCTTCTCTGTCAACCCCTAGCAACATAGATCACATGGGTACCGGCATTTGTTATCGCTAGACGGGAAGGGCGAGCGTGTGGGTCGCATGTGAGTTAAAAAGGGCCATCTTTTTGCACAATTACTGTACTTACACTAGTCACCTCGTGGCATGACGCACTGCATGCGCTGTACTTTCTTATGGTCATGGTAATGCTAGTGGGTATTTGTCTATCCAATGAAGAAGTCCAATTCCAATCGTTGTTTGTATTAATAAAGTCATCAGTTAACGCCAGTGGAGCTAGCTTTAAAACCGTTTTCTCTCTCCATCATCATTGGGTTCATATATTTTATCGCCGTTATGTCCTTTAATATCGAGATACAGCTTGCCACCGACAAACTCATGACTCACGCCGCATTTGAGGTTATATTGTCATCGCATGTTGTTGCAGGACATAGTATTTCCATAAAATCTACCGGAAACATCAAATAGAGGGGCATGCATACAGTATCGCGAGATAGGAATTGTAGTACGACCTTCAGCCAAAACGATGGTATCGATATAGCCCCTGTAGCTATAAAAGACGATATCCAGCTAAACCCGGCGGAACACCGGAATTGACTCGTATCCAAGTCATGGCGCGCTGGAAAGAGGGTAAGAATTGACAGCGGTGAGCTCAATACGTCCAATGTTGTACGTCTTCCCTTGAAACTTGACGGTGTTGTTGATTTAATGAAATGACACTTCACGCTCATGATTACACACGGATAGATGTAGATGCGGATAACGCTCCAGGCCTAGCCTAACAAGCGACGAAGAGAAAACCGTAGCATTGATGCGGCGTCTACCTTCCAGTTCCGGATTCCCGCCCCCTGAAGACGATTTCTTGGCAAATCCGAGCGTGCTTGTCGATTTCTAGCGCATGCAAATTATGGGACCGCCCCCAAGCCACTCACCTTCAATTCGCAACGGCATAATAGCGGTTGAATAGGTAGCCCTCCACGTTAAGAGGATGCCGTTCTATATCACGAGGTGGGCAGGCCTAGTCTGCGGGTTCACAGCTGCAGCAGTGCAGGCGGCGGTTATTCCCTTCGACGCGGCTACTCAGCACCCTTTACAGGCAGACTACCACCATCCAGGCGAGCAAGACATCACAGGCAGCAACGCCCCCTGGCCGACATACCCCCAAGACGACCGCACATGCGTGGCCAACACAACCCATTTTACAGGCCGGGTGCCGGTCGCAGCAGAGAAGGAACTGTTTTTCTGGTTCGCTGAGAGCCGACGTGATCCCCTGGAGGATCCGACGATTTTATGGCTAAATGGTGGCCCAGCCGCCAGCTCGATGCCTGGCTTTTTCCAGGAGATCGGCCCCTGTGAACTTGTTGGGAACAATGGCGCGGACGCGACCACCGTCAACCCCGATAGCTGGGCTAACTTTGCGAACCTACTCGTACTAGACCAGCCCGCCGGCGCAGGGTTATCAACAGCTGCTGGAGACACTGCGCCTATCACATTGGCGGAGGGGACCGTAGACTTCGGTGTTTTCCTGGCGGAGTTTGTCGCGCGTTTTCCGCAGTACTTTAATCGCGGGTTCTATGTTGCTGGTGAATCATTCGGCGGGCGATATACCCCACGTTATGTCGCCGACATTATATCCGCGCAGCTTGATGAGAAACAGGGTGCGCTCCCTGTCAAGATAGATGGCCTGATACTCGTAGACGCATTCATAGACGGCGTTTCGCACATGATAGGTCACTATGAGCTGTTCTGTACAGATGAATACCAAGACCTTCTACGATTCAATGAGACAACTTGTGCCTCTATGGCGACTGCGATTCCTCGCGTAGAATATCTCCTAGGTGTCTGCCAAGAGAGCCAAGACCCGCAGGATTGCGATGCCGCAACAGAATACGCCGGAGAAAACATTGCGAGCTACTTTATCGAGGAGGTAGAGAAAGGGAAATACAGCCCGTATGACAGTACGTGCATTCTATCTATCCAATTCACCCTATGAGTTAGGCCGTGCCTCCTACTCAAACTCTCGCTAACACCACAGCTCCAAAGTGCGCCTTTCTTGTGAGCTACCAGACACGTCCTGCATCCCACCAGCGGAATTTTATACAGAGACGCACTTGAATAGACCCGAGATTCAAAAACTACTTGGTTTCGATACGCCGCACGAGTACCTCGCAGCCAATTTCTCACTCAATGCTATCTGGAGCAACCAGTCCGAGATCTTAATCCCCACGACGCGAAACGTGTCATGGCTGCTTGACACGGGGGACTTCCGGATGCTTGTTTTCAACGGCGTTTATGACGCAGCGATGTATGTTGTAGCCCTTGATTTTCGTGTCCCTCGCCGCCAAGTTGACGGTAGCATCCGACGATCTATTTAACCATTCACTTGTGCTAACCAGAGTTGAATCTAGAACAACACCCGGCATGTTCCGCGAATTCGACCAGCTGCCATGGTCGCAGAAAGAAACATTCCGTGAGCAGCCTAAAGTCGACTGGCATTGGACGGATTCTTACGGGGATATCATTAATGGGGGGAAGATAAAGGGTGTCCCGAAGCTCCAGGTCGCAAGCGTTTATGACGCCGGTCATATGAGCCCCGGCGACGCGAAGCCTGCCGTTTCTTCATTGGTTCAGCAGTGGATCGAATTTTCAAACTTCAACTAATCTAACTTTGTACTTACCGATATCTATACTTCTTGTCTCACTATAACTTAAATAAGAATTCTTCAATAAATAACGGCGCGTATCACAGCCTATAATTGCAAATACTTTGCCATGAAATCTATACTTACTATTATCACTTAATACTATGGGAGATTTCCAGCGTATTGAATAATAACTAGAGAGTAATGACGAAATATAACTTAGATTGAGTTGAGATTCCTGAGCTAGGGATCTATTATAATAATGTTATGTTAGGTCGCATCACAGTTAAACGGCACGAATGCTGAGCTCTGTTGTTCTTGGTCAACAACTTTAGCAATCGAAGCCCCCTCCTTTTTCGCCCCTTAGGAACATAAAAGGGTAGGTGGCTTGTAGAAAGAGAGGCCCTGACCACCTATCTCGCCACGTATAAAATAGGCGGGATATGAAACGTTTCTAACTGGGTGAGGGAAATCAGGATTCGATATTCAAATACTCTGAATTATACTATGTAATGTAGTGCTTCAAACGTAAAGCTAAACCATTTGAGTAAAGACTTCGACCTAAGGAGCCCATCACCAGTACCAAGCCCAGAAAATCCACCGCGTTAAGCAGCAGCCACAGCAGAATGCAGGTATTCTATTGGCCTGTTAATCAGGAGCCCCCCTTTCTCACTTCGGAACGGCGGTGTCAACTAACGCCCTTTTTCGACGTCCCCCGTCTCTACGCCTGCATTGGCTGGGTAGAGAGGAGATGGACATTCTAATGCTGTGTCTTCGTCTTGCCCTTGCTCATCTCGCCTTTCTCGGCGGCAGGCATAATAGAAAGATTATGGACAGCGAACATACAATCGCGAAAAGTGCAAGGTAGAGTGGCAAAGGGATCAACCACCACCAGAATTTATCCATGTTGACGGTAGGGGCTGCGCCTGTGGTTGTATCTGGGCGAGGGTAGTAATCGGTTACGGACGCAGCAGGGACGTGGATTATCGCGGGCGCGGTCCATTTAGTAGTGGAACAGTCGAGGAGCATAGAACTGTGTAACTCTGCTAGTTCAGTTCGCAGCTCGCAAGCATCATATCGAGCCGCCTCATATCTGGGTTGGACGCGTTAGATGACACCCTATGGCTTTGCGAGCCTGAGGGGCACTACATACCGGTCACATAAGGTCTGGTTAGGACTCCAGATTACATACCACTCGGTTGCAGAACCTTTTTTAACCTCAGGGAACAGGATTGAGCAAATGTCTCCATACACAGGGAGGTCCACTTTGATATGAGCGGGCGGCAGATTTGAGTCGCTGGTCATGATGATTGCCGATGATTCGAATGGGTAACTTTAATATGTATTTTTTGGAATTATTGTACATTATAATATTTCTGCCACTCCGATCATAAAGAGAGAGTGCATGCCGCCGCGATTGTAGAATGAAAAGCGTGCCGTAGTTCTTTTTAGTATTGATGCTGTCAGCTAAGCGCGACAGTTGCAGAGGAGGGAGAGGGAAGAAATACATTCCCGATTCCTTCGCTTTCACTTGAAGGCGAGACTACCCTTTTTCATTAGGTATCTAATGTAGAAGCTTCATAGGTGGGTTTTCAGGCAGGTGCTCCTAGATAATGAGTTAGTAGATCCTGCCAGATGTCTTGGCGTACAGATATCGAAGTGGAAGCTTTAAACCCTGATTACATATATTCAGACGATTAAAACGCACGCCACGGTAATAGGATTCGGCAAAGGCAGTTTTCTCATAGATAACTCGCCGATGGAAATTTACAAATTCCAATATCAAATCATACTTTACTTATTAGAGGACACTTTACCTATCCGTTTCGGTCCCTGCTATAATCGAAAGATGTCGCTTCGAATTATAAATAATGCGATCACACTCTGTGGCGTTTTATTCTCTTTTTTTCTGTCTATCAACAACAGACAGCGACGGCTCTTTGCGCGAATGAAAACCTCTAGTGATGCTGCAGTGACAACTCGCTGTTTTTTATATTTCCAATACCTTTTGGCCCCCTTTCTCTTTCCGTAATTTATTCTTGAGAACCATAACTTCTTATGCTTGACAATCACGAGTCAGGGTATAGATAACAACAAGGGCAGTAAAGCTTGCATTCAGCAAACATGACAGCCTACAATGAGACTTCAAGGTTTACGATACCACCGAACTTAAGGTTAGACCTTTTCGCCTTTATTGGTACGTCAAAAATAAAGTACAAGGGTGTCCTATGTATACAAAATGGGGCTAGAAAATAAGGTAGCCCCTTTAACCTAGCTAGCTACTCAACTTAATAATTGACCGTCTTTTTGTGTAGGCCATAGCAACCTCAGATAATAAATGATTTAATTACATAAAGTGTGTAAGTTTTAACTAAATATATAATAGGTATATGGTATAAGGCCGATTTTATAGCTAGTCGAGTATATGTTGACAAGTGAAAACTAACCGCTACTGTAATAAACGACTAAAGGGATAACTTTATAAGTACTACTATATTCAAGATATAGAAAGAGCTAATGAAGGTTTCCATTCCAAGCTAGGATATTTATGCGATCTGGCCGAGCATTCAAAGTTGACATAGCATTACCGCAACGTATCTTATGCCGCTAGCTTGGCCTTGTTGTACGAGCTAAAAGCGAGACCTAAGAGTCCGCCTAGTAGCTAAATGAGTGCTTGCAATTATTTAGTTTTCACTTGAGAGGTGTGCATCAAGGGAGTGGTTGAAAGCATATATTGGGGGAGGGCGTGAGCCTCTAAGGCTCTAACTAGGCCTAGCTAGGCTAGACAGTTGCGCCGGCGACCAGTGACGAGGACTCGACTAGGACTCAAGTGGCTTTCCAAACTCACACCCCAACACTCTTTATGGTAACCTTCTCTTATACCGGTTATATCTGGGCGCTTTAAGCGATGTCATCTTTACCATGCGGCCGTGTCGGCGCAGGGTTAGGGGGCGCATCAATCAGCGCACTAGACTTTGTCAACATGACATCAGCGGCGGTGTTCGTGTAACTATATTCCCTGAAGATGAAATTCATGGGGAAGCCAATATCGAAGGGGGCTGCCCCGTCAATAGCGGTGATGTCTTCGTCTGATAACGACACACTCAATGCGTCGATGTTGGACTTCAGATGCTTGACGCTTCGCTGGCCGACGATCGGGTAGACGTGGGGTGTCTTGTGCATCACATATGCAAGTGCCTGCGAAATTAAATTGGTATAAGTATAACGCACTAGAGAAAGTGAAGGTATTCACTTACGATCGCATGAAGGGTAGTGTTCTTTTTATTCGCGATCAACTCCAAGGCATCGGAGATCTTGATGTCGTTCTCCGTTAAGGCAGAGCCACGAGCACTGCCCTGCTCACCCGACTTCCGGGCTTCCGCCGACTTGAACCTTCCCTGCCCAAGTGGTGCCCAGGGGCAGATGGCCATACCCTGGTCGCGGCACATGGGAATGATCTCCCTCTCCATATCTCTGAATCCAGCATTCCATTTACCTTGATACACCGAGAAAGGCCGTAAGCCGTTCGCTTTAGCGTAGTCATTCGCCTTCACGACGATCCAGGCCGGCGTGTCAGAGACACCAAGATAGAGAACCTTGCCGGCGGTGATAAGGTTGTTGAGGCCGTGCATAATCTCCTCAACTGAGGTGGTGAAGTCCCACCAGTGGAGGTAAAGGAGATCGATGTAGTCGGTTTGAAGCTTCTTGAGACTGTGCTCAACTGAGGTACGCATGCTTTTCATCGAGTTGCCGACATAGTTGGACTGTAGAGGCTCCTTATCGCGATGTGCACTGCGGAAACCCGTGGTATACTTTGTAGCAAGTCTGCGATATATGTTAGTCGACGAGTAGATCCGAATTATTGCATCATTGCGACGGACACTAGCTGCTCTCGGTTTCCTCGGGCTTTCATCCACTCGCCTATCCAAATCTCTGACTCCTCGTTCTGATAGTTATTGGCCCTGGTCTAGCTGTTAGCTAGTCTGATTCACAGCCGCCTTGAAGCCATACACACGTATCAATAAAGTTGCCTCCGTTCTCATAAAATGCGTCGAGCACCTCGAACGATTGCTCTTTGCCACACTCGCCCATGAACCCCTTCCAGGCATCACCGAAGTTCATCGCACCTAAGCATAATGGCGAGACTTTCGCGCCAGCTGATGGTGCTAGCACACGGTGGTAACCAAGAAGGCTCTTTGGCTTGGGTGCGGGTGCGAAGATCGACATGATTGATATTCTTCTCGGGGGTATCGATGTAGAAGGGCCAGGGTCTAGGAGACTGATTCTATGAAGTCCGGTCCGCCTTAGATTTGGAAATGACTTGAAACTGCGACCATTCATTGGGTTTCTCTCTGTATATATATGTTGGTCTTTGGCACACATGCATAATGCCGGTACTTAGAATAAAGCCACTTTATGTAATGTCTTCGAGTAATGTTCTGGCGTTGACGGACGGTTACGGATTTAAGACGCTTTGTTCCGCTGCATCAATTAGGCTACAAGACTTGCATTACTAATCAAGCAAGTTAGCTGAACCTACTACAGTAGGTAGACGACAATGCCTACCCGTATTAACAGTGCCACCATTCCCGACGTCACTACTACGCTAGTGACGTCGTGTTCTCGTCTTTGTTTCCACATTATCGGCATTAGCGGTCGTGCGGCAGTATTGGCGGCGTTAATGCAGGTAGATTACTCTTGCATGCGCTAAACTCTCTTAGCTACGATCATGAATTTTAGTATAGCCCAGAATCCCAGATCGGGTCATTGATACGGCATGTGATGGTTCGTACTCTCGGACTCTCGTATCCGGTGCAGTTTGTCGACGGAGACGAATTAGTTTCATGCAGCTGTCATCCACGCGCATTCTTCTTTCTCTGGTCATGAAGTATGGTTCATCTGGTCTAGGTATCTGCTCTGGGTATCTGCTCTGGGTATCTGGTCTGGGTACTGTGTGGTTACGCCTACTATAGGCTTCAGTGTGGCAGACCGACTCGCGATCGTTACCGTCTTTCCGCTGTGCTAGTATTGCCTAGTATCACGCCACCTATCCTCCTGGATAAGTAACGTGCGGCTATGGACACCTCAGATAACTCGAGGTATCCGATGGCCGGCCGGCTCGCTCAGATGTGGCTGAGACATGTAGACGACTGGTCTGGTGTCACGAATAAGCAGGAGAGGAAACGAATACAGAATCGTCAGAATCAGCGGACATACAGTACAGCTCTCTCCCCGATACGGACACTCTGTCTTATGTTAGACCTAACTATTGACTAGGGGCAAGAAAGCGAGCTGCGTACACCAATGAGCCCGATAGAAGCAATCAAGGCGCGAACGTACGAACCAATTTGTTGACTCCCTTCGCTCTAGTCTACCGTCAACCCGGTCCCGAAGACTTCCAGGGAGCCAATGATGCGGAAACGGTAGAAGCCGTCATACAAGCAGTTAGCTTCGTTAATATACTCGCCCCCGACTCGGACCTGAACCGACGCATCATGCAACGCTTCGAAGAATATGCCGTGCGTAGCTATGCAGCCCGCTCATGTCAGCTAAACATTCTCCCTAGTCTATCCCAATTCAACTTCCTCAAGGCCCTGTTCACCAATGTTGATGTCCTCGGCCTTTCAGCGAGGGATATGCACGATGACGCGTTATCGCCATTCAATATAGTTATTGGGCCCGTCCACGCCTCCTCGCAGCGAGAGAGGCTCTCCCAACTTCCTGCGGGGCTTCGACCTACCGACCTACAGCGTGAAACTCCGCATCATCCGTGGATAGACCTTATCCCTGTCCCGGCTATGCGCGACAACATATTCCGGCCTGGTCTAGATTCGTTTGACGAGGAACAGTTGTGCCGCGATATGCGCGGGGGAATTCCAGGGCAGAACCCTGGTGTGCTTGTCTGGGGTGACCCCTGGGATCCAGACTCTTGGGAGGTTAGCGAGGAATTTGTGAAATCTTGGGGTTGGGTCGTCGCTAATTGCCGGGATTTACTGCGTTCTACGAATAGGTGGCGTATGCAACGGGGTGAGAGACCCCTTTTTTCAGTGTAGGGCCATAAAGGAGTATTCCACCGCGGAATTCTTAGCAGCGATAGCTTAAATTCCACAATAAGTTGCTTAGGTAATTCACATGTGCATTTATCTACGTACTCTCATTTGCTTGCTACCTATGAAAAACTTTCTCATTAATGTAAGAAATCCGAGAATGAGAAGATCCGAAAGTAACTGGGAACATTCATAAGGACCGACGCGGATCTAATCTTGTATAGTACTATCACCATCTGATACCTGTACGTATTAGTACAGCAGAAGAGTAATAATATGCTGTTCATTCCCGACTACTTAACAATCCATTCAGACTTTGGCATGCTAAAATTTCACTAAGTAGCTCGGAGAGATACTTGAATGCCCTCAATGTAATTTGAAGAACCCACGCCAGAGGCCCGAGGATGTGAAGATACCTCGCGGATCGACAGCTTGTTGAATAGATAGCAATCTCTTCTTGTTCTCGTCGCCATAACCAGAGAATACGTCTTGGCCCTTGTTGGCGTAGTTGATATAAATGAATGGATGTAAGACGTTGAGAGCTTTCGCCTCCTGGTGGAAACTATCAATGAAGCGGTTTGCAAAGGCGTAGGCGACTTCGTCGTTTGTACTGTTCATCCAGCTCAGGGACAGCAGGTTAACTGAGCGAGTTTTAGCTCATTCCTTCCTTTACGAAGCGGCGATGCTGTACGGGATATCTAGACTTACTAACAAGGTGTCCTCCGACGTCAAGGCCGAGAGCGTTACCTCCTCTTAGCTTCATCCTTTGGATTGCGCCTGCAGGGATCGAGTATGTGATCAGCTCGGGACTTACGTCCATCAGATTGCCTGTTCGCCATTCAGTCTTAAATATCTCAGTGACCTTTTTACTGAGCTCCAAAGACGGGTAATGAGTTACAGAGGCAAACACATTTCTGTTACAAGATTTAGTCTTCCTTCACACATGTATAGGACTACTTTGATAAATACCTTGTTTGTCCTAATGGCCCGGAAAACCTTGTGCTATTTGCTAGACTGTTGATGCCCCCCGCTAGATTAGTCAATGCAGGGATCTCATTCAATCCCCGAAACA
This sequence comes from Nemania sp. FL0031, assembly GCA_022432375.1. NCBI lineage: Eukaryota > Fungi > Ascomycota > Sordariomycetes > Xylariales > Xylariaceae > Nemania > Nemania sp. FL0031. The sequence continues at coordinate 321,137 of JAJKKK010000069.1, read as the reverse complement.
CTGGGGGATCAAGAACAGGTTCGGAATATCGTTGAGTGCTAGACATAACAAAGCCACCCTGCTGAGCAGAGTAAGCGTATCGGTATTCGAGTCCAACGTTGACGTCTTCAGAATCCTGAATGGTGAAGATCTTCTCCGCCTCCTCGAGAAAGCGATTTGTCTGATTATCACCAAAGCTGCGAGAGCCTGTATAGACAGCGCCCTGGGGAAAGACGCCTACGGTAAAGGATGTGACGATACCGAAGTTGTTACCGCCACCTCGAAGCGCGTAATACAAGTCCGGGTGCTGATGTTCGGATACGGTTACAATCGTCGAGTTTGCCAGCACAACCTACGATTTGTGAGCAAAAGATATAAATGAAACGATAATTAAATGCACGAACCTCGTATTCTAGGATATTGTCTACTGCCCAGCCGTGCTTCCCGGAGAGAACTGACGTCCCGCCCCCAAGAGCAAACCCTCCAATGCCAACTTGCCCGACTCTGCCACCAACATACGCCAAGCCATACGGATCAAGTGCCGCATAAACCTGCCGGGTGAGAGCTCCGCCTCCAATAATAGCAGTGGTGCGGTCGTCCGAGACTACGGTGTTGTTGATGAGAGCTAGGTCGATTGTAACGCCGCTGACGGAGACCGAGTCGTCTGGGTATCGTGAGTGACCACCGCATTTTACGGCGAAACGGCACCATGTATTCACGAGGATCTGTAAGACTCTTGAAACCTCAGTAGCTGAAGATGGCTCGGTGCGACAGACATAGGTTGTCTGCAACTGCTTTTGGTCCCAGATGCTGAAGTTGGCGTCTGCTCCGTCGTAATAGACTCTGCCAGGAAATTCGGAATCAAGGACCTCGCACTGGCGTTTACTCGATTTAGTACTAACCCTATAACGGAGGCAATGGGAGGGTAGCATACTGCATGCTGGCACTGAGACTTATCACCCGGAGAAGTGGTAGCGGCCGTCGAAAGAATCGCAACTACGATTAAGTAGGGAATGTTTACAGACCACATTTTGTCGGCGGAGAGGCTTTAGGAGGGACTTTTTCCTATGTATTCCGTTTTCTATGACAACAAGAGAAGGCTCGAACACGAGAGCCTTTTAAGTGATTTCCATTGTTGTTTACTCGAGACTGATTCGCCTGTGCACTGTCTCTAAACCTCCTTGGCATTTCCCCGCTGTTACATTCGACTACTTGATTCTGCCTAGTACGCAAGGGTTGGGAAACTGAGAATTATCCCGATATTCCTTGGTCAGTATCACCAAGAGGAAGAGGTGGTCAAGCGTTGGAAAAGTCAGTAGATGGGTAGATGATTCACCCCTGAACAGTCGAATTGGCACCGTCGGTCGGTCAGTCTTGGCTGCCTGGGTGGACCAGACATTTGACAGGGTGAGGCAGATCTTTCCCGCACACTAAATGCATGCGGATTACACCTGCATGCAGTGAATCCCTGTACCCATGTGTATGAAATGAGATTGCAAATGATGAATAATTCGCGAACAACTCGAGGAGGAAATATCGTTCAAAGCCGTTGCAACCAACGGAAGGAAGTTAAGGACATAATATCATTAAATGAATACTGTTACACTTCAGTCGAGACAGAAGAGGCTAGCATTTGGTTCGGCCGTATCGTGACGAAGTAATAATACGTTGACAAGGTCACAGCGGTAGAAATAACCGCGAATACAATATAGACCCAGAGCGAGGATGGCACCGTTGATTCCACATCTTCCGCTTGCAAATTGAAGAATGTCATAGAAAATATTGTCTGCGAAAAGGTTATTACACCAAATTTCCTTTTAAAAAAATAAGATAACAAGGATTAGTTAACTTACGGCGAAAAAGGTGCCAGGTAGGAACACCATTGTTACTAATGCTATGATTCTCATATGGCGAGATTCCTTATTCGCTGTTAATGCTAATAATACGTCCGTCTCGCCTTGAAACTGTGGGATATTACATTAGCTACTTCATGACCCGTTTAGTTTTACGATAGATAATACCTTCTTACCAATTGTGTAGTCATTGTCAGGCCGTCAACCCGGTCCGGCATTCTCTTATTTTGTCGCTGTAGTCCTCTAAGATGGCACCAATACCCTTCATGATTCTTCGATTTGCTCCAGACACGGTATCTTGATAAGAGTTATAGTCTTCACGTGAATCAAATTGACTAGCGTCAGATTTCATTGAACTTCGAGCGCCAGAGTCGTCTTCAGGGCCGGAAACATCCGTACTATAGACGGAATTCGGGGCGAATTCTACCACAACCTGAGTATTTACCTGACATTACGCCCCAATATACTTGCTGTCTAGGCTCTGGGTATGTTTCAGCATTTTGTGCAATTAGTGGCTCCAAGAAGTTAAGTTTTGTTTTAGATATAGCATGGTGAGGTAAACAGTTCGTTTGTCCGGCCTATCAAAGTAGTCTCTAGACTGCGGTCGAGAGAGTAAGCCTTCCACAGCCGATTCGGGTATGATCGATCCGAGTTTGTCGATGTGGTCAGTAAATATAACATTGTGCCTCTTTCTCTCAAGCTCTGCAAACACTCCTGGTAGAAGCAAAGGATGACCCGAATCTCGGACTGCGAGATTGAGCCGTTGAAGTATATACTTCTTTTGGAACCCAGCACATCCAAAAATAATTCCAAAAGTATGTTGAATGTGCGGAAAGTGTGTAACTGTCATGGCTAGATCGCCGCCCCGGGCATTCGTTGATCGATTGTTATAAACTTGATGGTATTAGTTAGGTAGAATAATATTAGCAATGGTTAGATAACTAGCCACTAGCTTTCACTTCGTAATCTTCAGTCTGTACAAACAACTCCTCGTGGGAGAATAAAGGCACATCGCCGCGATTCATAGCTGGCGAGATGGAACGATGCATGTAGAATGCCTTACCTACCCTTGAAAATACATCCTTGAAAATGGTAGGACTCTCGCTCGTCGCTGACCTCCGTGTTCAAGATAATCTTCCTCAGAAATGTACCCTCGTCTACTTTAGAGCTCTTTCAATTCTCGGTATTTTGGTTCGTTTGGGATGATGGACGTTTTGGCTGCTTTTCGGGGATGCGTGGTGCTATTCTAACCTAGTGTTAGTAGCTCGTTGATGAGGGCCACCGTGAGACTCAGAGCAGAATAAAACCTGAATCTCCGTCTCTCGTTTTGCCGGAGGGTAGCTTATGGGCCAAAGGAAGTATTATTAGCATAGAATATTCACATCGGAATTCACACGCATAAAAGAAAATACCTTTTGGACCAGTACATTCAAGTCCTCATCAGTAATACACTCTTCCTCGACCAATTTCTAACAGAGGTTAGAGTATGTGCATTGATTCTTGAAGACATGTCCCTATTACCGATTGAGATTTCAAAAGCGTGACCACTGTAGCCGGCGCCGTAGAGTATTTAAACACCCTGCCCAGCAGTCAAGGAGGTAATGTTTTCAGGTATAAGTTCCATTGCAAACAATGCGTAAAGAGGTAAATGATGTTTGGTGTCTAAGAGTTTCCAAGTAAGAATCATTAGACCGCTAGTTTTACGAGATCACTACACGCACGAGCCCTTGTATGAGCCCTTACACAGCCACGAGGGGCACCAAAATAGGCCGTATGCATGTCGTAGGGGCGTGAACACCTTTGCTCAGCCATCGAGGCGACGCTTCCTTCGGAGAAAGAATAACAAAGAATAAATTAAACTACATATCATAGGTAGGATTCTTTACAACTGGAGGTAAGAAGAGGTTTGCGAAACTGCTCTAATGATAGGTGGCTTGTGCGTGGCTTGGCCACACACCCCGCCTCAATATCTAGCTATCTTTATCAATCTTCACATATCAAGAGTTTTGGGATATATCAGCTATAATATCAGCTCGGTAATAGACTTAAGAAGTACCTTTTTCCATCCTGACTTTAAGACTGAATGGGATATTTTTAATTATACTCATTGCTCAATTTCGTTGCTCTCGAATATCTAGATGGATTTAAATCACATAAGATCCGTCATCCCCCAGGGTAATACGTGGTATTTTGTCCTTCCCTAGTGGCTCCAAATCCTTACCAAACTCCCTCTTCTGTAGTTTCGGCTTCGGAGTATCGGGTGATTGGCGCTGCTCCTTGTGGACGCAGTAAGCTTGATCATCGATACACTTACTATGTAAAGCCTTCATCTTCTGTAACAGTTTCCCGGCCGAGATCCTTTCATTATGATCTATAATCAGCATTTGATACTCAATTATATCAAGAAAATCTTGGGTAAACTGGCTACAATCCTTTCGTAGGGTATAAATATACTGTACGTATATCGTTAGTAAAAGATTACAGGTCGGCACTAATTAACCTACCTCCATAACAGTCTCCTTCAATCTAACGGCATAGAAGTCAGCCTCTTGCACGTAAACCCATTCATAATACGCGCAGTTTTTACTTCCATGGATAGACGGAGCTGACAGTTCCGTCTCCATGTAGACAAGCTCGCGGTAATCTTTATTTAACCAAAGTAGTATTTCGAAAAATGTGCACCCCAGGGCCCATATATCAACTGTTCGGCCCATCAAGTCATTCGCGTAGTCAAACTCCGGGGGTCGATATTTCATTTTGGCGAGTTGCTCGAAGTGTTCCCTAGGAATATAGGTTATATTGTTAAATCGATTAGTATTGGCTAATCCTATGTCGGCAATAACCAGCTTGCCGAAGCCTTGTCGAGATTTGTACCAAAGAATATTCCATGGTTTCAGATCTCCATGGCGACCGTATGATCGTTCATCTTCGGGGATTTCATTGTTTTCGGGGACTTCGTGAATACGACTGACAGCTTCGGCTAGCATGAAAGCTTGATGACATATCCACCGGACAAGCTCGACATTCCCAGCGTCTGGCTTCGGTCGCAAATCTCTCCAATACATGTGGAGGTTATGAGTAGCCCACGGAAAGATGATGAAATTCCCGACATTCATGAAAGCGGCCACTAATGTCACGATATGTGGGTGCTTCGTGCTTTTGAATCTTTGTAGCATTTCAACTTCTTTCCGAAAGTCGTCTTGGTTATTCGTAAAGGACCGTTTGAGAGCAAAGAATATGGGCTCATCTGGCTCCTGTACATAATAGTTGATGTTCAGTTTGGCATTGTTATAATTAACAATCCGGATTTAATAGACTTACTTGTAGAGCATCAAACGCGTCGCGGAGCGCGTGACAGTGGGGATGGATCAGAATCTTAGACATTGATCCATATGATCCAAAAACCCTGTATGATTCCATCGAAGCCCTAGTCGGGGCTATTTCATAGTATGGCAGCACATGCGTCCAATTCAGATCCTGAGGTCCAGATTGATAGTCGAAAAATGGGATAAACATCCAGTACTGTTGAGAGCAGAATGCATGTCTTGCACCCTTGTCTAGGAGGTATTCCGGAAATGGCTTCTTCGATTTTGTATAATAATCATCATCCAGTGGGAGTTCCTGATCGCTCACGCCTTCACGAATAAAATATGGTAGTCGTTTGAGGTGATCCATCGATTTGAGTGTAGCAAAAACTTGGATATAGGTTTCCGTACCCCCGTCGCCCAAACCGAGGACCTGCTCGACCAAACGGCCTTTCTCTCCATCGTCTAATCCTTCAAGAGAATTAACCTCAAGAGATAGGGACTCTTTAGTAAGAAGATGTTTAAGCAACTTTAGAGGGAAGATAGGAGGCAGGGAGGGCGGGCTTCTAAAATATACGCCATATCGCCTAATCCATTTGCAGCTATTCGGCTCTGGCTGTGTTGGTACAGCTGGATACTCTCCAGTCCATCCTTTGTGGATGCCGGGGGAATCTAGCTCAGCTGTGTCGTGAATGGTAGAAGTTCCGGACATTTGGATCAATTGGGCTTGTAGAATGTTGAGAGTTGGATAGATATGTCGAGGGCAGCGGCCAGAGAGAAAAGATTATATGCTCTTCAAATCTAGGGAGGATTGCGTCATCTGCTAGGAGTGTTATGGCTTCGTAGTGTATTATTGGCTATTGATCTGCCTTGTGACACCGCATTGTGACTTAGTATCCCTTGCTAAGTAATCCGGGTCCAAGGGTAGCTAGATCCCGCGTCGCGTTGTTTATCTAGTGTTTATATTTATTGTGATATTGCCTTGCTAACAATGGCAGCACCTAGATTTCCCATTTTACTCATGTCAACAACAATACCGCGAAGCGAAAGCCTCAGGAGCTATGGTCATGCCGTATAGACCAATAAGAGCACAGACGCTAAATTAGCGTAAAATTACAATAGCCCGTCACGACTCTTGCTAGGTCACCTCCATGCACTCTACAACATCAATACAAACAACAGATTGCCACACTACCATTTAATAGAATTTAAAGTGGAAAGCTTGTTCTCCAATAAGTTGCAGAGTCGATATAGACCAATGAGACCACAGACACTAAATTAGCGTAAAAATTCCACGAATTTAAAGTATAAAGCAAGCTTAAAAGGCAGACCTGCCGGTACGAACACAACTCTCTCCAGACCCTACTCGTATGAACACAACTCTCTCATTCCACATCACCTCTCCCGCGACATAACATTTGTCTCTGCGCTGCCTAGGATCAGAATGGCTTCAACACCCCTCAAAGAGCTTCCAAATTTCGAGGCGATGGCACAGTCCTTTGAAGCGATAGCACGCCAATTCCGTCTATTTTATAATTTGCCAGGGTACGGGAATTTACCGGGGTGCAAAGACCAAAAAGACTCACCGTCACCCAACGCTCCCGCCAAAACTGCTGTCGATGCCCTAAAGGAGGACAATTTACTGGGGTGCAAAGACCAAAAAAACTCACTGTCACCCAATGCCCCCGCGAAAACTGCCGTTGATGCCCTAACGGAGGATATCGCCACAATGAAGATATGCCTCGATCATATCAACGGTCGATGCGAACTTATGGAGCGACGTATACTAACAGATAACGCTGCCCGGTAAGCTACTAGCTACTTATGTTAAATTAGTAACACTAACTAGTAGAATAGTGAGATCAACAATATCATACGTGTAGAAAACTTATACCGTCGCGACGTTGGCCGTGAACTTATTCCTCTTCATTCGGTTCTTACAAATACGGAAATCGGGGCGTTTCCAAGAAGCGTGGATGATTTCCGCAATCTTACTAGTAAGTCTAACTTTCCTTCCACTCAATATTATCTTATATGTTCAAGATATTACTCGAGATCACTTGCTCAAGTAACGTTTTATATAGGCGAAACCGTAACGGAGATCTTAAGAGAGCTCAACGATCCGTTTGCTGGACTGATGCACGGCGATGCAGTTCAAACACGGCAAAGATTAGCCATACTCGCGGGGATTCGGAATGATTAGTGCCTAGGCGAGGCGGGGGTTGAGGGATCATTTCTGGGGTTTTGTGTTAGGATGGGCTGTTAGTTCAGCACACACACACCACCTGGTGAGACAACGGACCTGTCTAGGAAGATCCTGGAAAGGACTCTGATGGAAGGCTTCAGATGTGTACATAGCCTGGAGATAGCCCTGAGGGTATTCAGAGCCTTCGAGTGTCAATAAACTCTTATTGCACCCCTATAGTTGGTCCCTGACATTCTACTTTTATCTTAGATCCGCATAAACGGACAAAAAACTGAGTTGCAGGGGCCGCCTACCCAAACAAGTACAATTGAACGAATAGTAAAGCCTGATTTGTAAGATTAATAAATCCGATTTCAATAGATTATCTCTTATACGGAAGCAGAAGTGGTGGCTATAGAGGTATCGAGGTAAGTTGGGGAAGGTCTTAACTCGGAATAGATATTTGTGATGTATAAGAAATATATGGGTATTCGGTAACAGGGGGCACATCCATTACACTGGACGCGTGAATTAGCCCCTACTGCAAACGATTGTTTTTGAAACGTATAAGAAAATGCTCAGTGCTGGCGGGCATGGCGGAAGGATATTAAATTCTAGGCATTGAGCCAGAGCCGGTTGCTAGTCCCTTAAGGGGCTACGCATATTTTGTCGCAGTAGATTCCTATATATTTATCTATCTCCCCCTTCTAACTTCCTAGCTATCCTTCGGGCCTCTCTGTCCACTAATACTACCATCATAATTCGTTTATTTTTTTTCTGCATTCAGTTGAATATGTAGCAGTACGAAGCGAAGAACATGGCACTGCGTTCATTTATAGATCTCATTATAGCATCAACTGTGATCTTCCTTATATTGCCGTACCAACCCTACAGACCGTCTTGCCTTTGCCTCGTCCTTTTCTTGTTTGTATAAAGGTTTACCATCGATTTTTGCACATTTTTGCACATTAATGTATTCTATTTATACGTTGATTCACACGCTAATTCGGCGCAACCTGTAAAATTTAGTTAGGTGTCCACTAAGATTACTGAGCCTTTGACGGACCCTACAGGTTGGGTTTTAGCAAATCATATGAGCCCATATATAACACGCATAGAAAATGGCCGAATGCTTAAGTGTTATCGAAGACACAGAGTAATAATGATGTCTCACACGAAAGCTCCCAGACTGGTTATAAAACCGGCGAAATTTCCTCTTTGCGATGAGTTAAATCGTCATCTTACTTCTTATCTATCTCACTATAAATCGGGGAAGTCTTCTGAGAAGGTGTTCCGAGGTATGAAGTTCAGCCACGGCCCATCGTGAGTTGATATATAAACATCGTGAATACGGAACTCGCCAGTTTTATCGAGACCAACTTGACCAAGATCCCCTGAAGAGGGCTCGAAATCAAAATACCAGAGCGACTTTGCTAAAACGAGACTCAGCTCCATGTAAGCCATGGCTTTTCCAGGGCACCCGCGTGGGCCCGTCGAAAAGGCGGCGAGAGGTTCAGGGAGTGGACCTTTCATCATGTTAGATTCTAGCCAGCGTCTAGGGTCATATTTGAACGGATCTGGGAAATAATCCTACATCCGGTGTACCCGATGTTAGTAGACCTGAATCTGATTGTCTTGGACGGCAGTAGAACTAACCTCGTTATGTTGGATGGCGTAGGTGTTAACACCGACGTAAGTGCCGCGAGGAATCACGCAGCCGTCAACAATGAATGGGCTAATGTCTGTATCATCTGCAGCCTGTTGTCTCCATAGAGTGCCTGGAATAGGGGGAGACATGCGAAGAGATTCATCGATACAAGCTCGAAGATACCGGCAGTTTGCAAGCTTGCTACCGCGTATCTCACTTCCATTCTGGAATAAAGACCGTACCTCATATGCCGCCTTTGTATAACAGTCCGGGTGATGCGCCAGATAGAAAAATGTTGCGGCCATCGCTGTTGAAGTCGTATCGCCGCCTACAATATCGTCAATATCGTCCGGCAGATAAGCGCGAAAGAGAGCTGGATATACCTGCAACTATGAACAGGATTGCTTCCATCCAAAGATCATTTACCCGCAGGCTTTGCCCTTCTACCGTTTTGAGACCATCCGCAACGAACGAGTAGAAATCATGTCTAGTATCCTGAGACTGCATACGGCTCTTTACCATGTGCTCAATAAGTCGATAAGCACGTTCCTTTGCTTTGTACCAAATCAGGTTGATGAGTGTCTGCACCCGGTATTGTGGGATGAACGGTATCTGCATATAGGTATTAAGACGGCGGTTTGACACACCCATGTGATCAGCAAAGAATCGGTGCTTCTGTTCTGTTTGACAATGCAATGCGAATCCAAATGAAAGGAGGCCAACGATATCCATGCCTAGATAATTACATTTGTCCTTCATATCGATAGGGCTCTCTCGGTAAGCGCCAATCTGTTTAAGAAAGACGTCAATCTGCTCGATGACAATGGGTTCGAAGGCCTCCATAGAACGCTTGCTAACAGCTGGTCCCATCAGCTTCCGTTTTCGATTATGCATGTCGCGATCGAGTGAGTTCCATGTATTATGGGAGCCGCGCTTAGCTTGATTCGCAAGGTAGTTTATAGGCTTCGTGATTCTCGGATTTTGATAAATCTCTTTTGATCGTATTAGCAACCCCGCCAATATCATCATGTTTAATCAAGACCCCTTACGCTTCAAAGCTGTCGTAGTATTAAACACTAGCTTATTGGGGCCATGCCTGACAACGGGACCTATGTTGAAATCAAAATCAACTCCTGTCTTCTGGGAGCATAGTCATATGCTATACCATATCGCTTGTGATCTTCGAGGGTCTGCAAATGAAGCGATCGCTTCCAAGCATAGAACGCTCCGTAGCCATTTGTGAACTTCGCAGTGAGCGGGCCTGGATATCGCCGCAGTGGGTGGAGTAGCAGGTGAAAGCTCAGAAGAAGGAGCCCCTATTTGGTAAGTCAGCATCAAGCTTTCAATCATAGACGGCGAAAAGAGAGGCCGTACAAATGTTGTGACGATGGCAGAGATTGGGTACATCAAAGCCGTGTTGTACAGACTATGTATCAAATGCGCCATCGTGCGCTACGTCTCCTAGTTGCTACTCAATGCAGTAACACCCTTGAGTGATGAAGCAAACTGTTTTCCAATTAGCTTTTAAGAATGAGCAGTTTCATACAGACGGAAGATGTCAAAGGGAGGGATGAAATATCAGATGTTCGACACAAAGCCAAAGAACTGCGCTTCTTGAGGACGAATCAAAGTGAAGTATCTAAGTAGACTAATTGCTGTCTCAGAACTGACGTGTCCACCAGCCTGCCTTTGTTGATCCCTTCATGGAGGCTATCGACCCCGCTATAGGGCTTCCCATTAATGTCACTTCGCTCCGCAGGGAAAATCAGTGAATAAAAACCCTAAAATAATTGAAGGCGTTATCTGTAATGGCCCCAAGAAAAACTTTTTCTTGGAGGCCCAAAACGGATATAATACCTGGGGTGTCCTCAGGATTGTCTAAAAGCCGTATCAGCGCGACACTATAACCGTGGCTTTCCGGAGTAGAATATAAATGATATATGATTACCCATCTAGATCGCTTGATAAAAACGTAATGATTAACCATACCCGGTCCCTTGGAGCATGGTCGGTTATAGCGGCAACAGCATAACTTACAGTATATAGCGCTACAAGGTCGAGGCGAGGAGCCTCAAACAACTAGAACTCACCCTTCACCAATTTCTCAGTTTAATGGTGAGAAAATAAGTGTATTCACTACTTCTCTGTTTTTATCACTTAAGCACTCACGCTCTAGTAAAAGCACCTACCATAAATCTCATCTATAGCGCAATCAGGCACACCACTTAAGTAGGTAGTAGTTGTATTGGGGGAAGCGTGAGCCTAATTTTCGCAGCTAGGTTGGACCTACGTAGGTAGGTAGCCTACTAAACTAGCCTACAACTGCCCATAACTAGAGACAACTAACTACCAGTACAAGAAAACAACTCAATATAGCTAGAAAGAGCGGCTAGCGGGTCGAATTTTGGTAGTATTCGAACCTGGTATGCTTGAATATTTGGTGTTATAGGTGGAAAGGTTGTGCGTGCACCCTGTAGAACTACTTACTCAATGAAGAAAAGGGGGGCGGATGATTATTATCGGTTATCCTAAAGACAAGAAGACAACCACAGAGGAGGCATAACTTAGTACGATCGATAAAGTTCACTAGTTTGCTGCCTGTGTTTAAATCTCAAAAAAAACAGTTTGCCTCTAGTTTGTAACATTTAATCAGTGCGACACAGGCTAACGTTCATCTTTCGAGTTGAACATAGAGTATTAATAGTAATCACTAAATTATAGAAGTAGTTTTCGGAATCTATCTTTCTATAAGCCTTCCTAGTTTTTAGGTAGAAAATCTTTTTTTAAACTGTAAATGGAGGCCATCGAGGGATTTGCCTGCTTGGTCCTAACGTTACAGACGATTTCGATGACTTAGAGATATGGATTGTGATAGTTTGGAAGACGAATAGACTCACTATAGCCCTAATTATAAATGATAAAGTAATTAGGAAGCAGCAAATCATGGTTATAATGCTGGAAAATTTAGTTTAGAAGTTATGATAATCATATTGTCTCGTATATCCCGACCATGGCCGTAATACTTGCTAAACTCGAAGTGGTTCGCTGCCAATGCTTGTTATACTATCTCAACAGAGTGAATCCGTCACATGAAGATAGTAATAGCAACGGTGCCACTTGGACTTCTTAGTCAGGACATTGGAAACTTGTTTCTCTAGCTCGAATAATCTTTGTATGCTGTCAGATGGCACGGGTTTTCAGGGGAGGCTATGGCATACCACAGCGTAGCAGAGTAGGTCACTAGTCCTTTCGAGGGATAAAGTTATCCAGGAGTCAGTTTTCGTACATAGCTATACTCTAATGTATATTTAGCTAAGTCTTAGATGTAGCTATTCCTCTATTGTATTTCCGCGAAGGCAATATTTTCCACGCCAAGTCAAATCCTTAAAGGTGCTAGATGGAGGTATGCAAGCCTCAAGACTGCGGCGATATGTCCGTTCAAACGTCTCATTCAATATCATCATGCTCCGCCCCGAGTTTGGAGGCTCGAACAAGGGCGTCCGCTTTCTATGTAGCCATTGACATCTAACTTAAAATGGATTTAGGTCCTATCTAATCAATCAGATCGGGTTCGACCCCTGGCCTTGTCGGGAATAATCTAGCTCAAAAGCTTGTATTACCGGGATTACATCGATTCCAGACCGTTATTTAGAAGCTGTCGAATTTCTTCGATGCCCCATTTAGTGTACTTATTAGTAAAATGAATTAGTCTTCTCGTAAAAAATATCCTCAATTCTTTAGGTTTATATACCTATGGCAAAGAGCCTGCGCTGTACTGCAGTTATTCTATGTATTTAATTGAAACTCTGGCCTTATTTTTTCGGAGACCATGTTTTCGTACTCGGAGACCACGTTAAGCCTATTCTGGAAGAGTCCCACCAAGTCATTTCTAATGCTCCGATCATAGCTAAATTTGTAAGAAAAGTAAAACACATCTTATGTAATTAACGAAAACAACAAAAAATAACGGTTAAATACCTACCTACATATAGGTAAGCCTTTGCTTAGGTTAACCATAACCAAGTAGCTACCTGCAGGTACAAATTTTTAATAAAAACTTCTACTAAAATAAGTGTACTTACAAAGAATGGCCTCTGCATATAAGGCTGTAGCGGTAGTGGCTTACGCAGGTCGAGCAATAATTTTCTAGCGGTATAAGCGCTGCGTTATAGGGCCTATACGCTATTCTGACCGTATTATTTAGGTCGGTTTCGAAAGTTAACAGAGGTTTACCCTTTAGAGCTCCACTTCACATACAAATTTAGCTTAGCTAGGAGCAGGCGGCAGGTGCGGAGATAGTATAGAGAGGCCCTGTCCAAGAGAGGTCTAGTGTGGTCTACGATAGGTTTAGCGTGGTCTCCGAGTACGAAAACATGGTCTCCCAAAAAATGAGGCGGAAACTCTCGCGAAAACAATGAAATATCGTGACTAGTGGTCTTGGCATTCATATTATACGTATTATAGGCATAGCCGCATCTTTTTTATTACCTAACCTGGTCTTATTTTGACTGAAACCAAACTAATTAGACCAGGGACGATTGACAGACCATCAGATCTGAACCAAAGGGCATAGAAATAGCGCCGTCGCAGCGACTAACAATCTACCGGCCCCCCCTGATGACGTGTTGTTCATTTACAGGGCAAATTCTCGAGCCTGAGTCGAAGTTCTTATTGCTATTGGGCGCGACACCCTGCTTTAGCTCCCCTTCCGCTTGACGCGCGTGGTAGCAGCTCATGAGTAGAGTAGCGCGCGACGAAGCTCTAGAGCTGCGCCAGAGCTGGGCTAGCGCATGGCCGAAGCGCACACGGCCGCGAATATCTCGTGAGGCTTAGCGCTGGCGAGGCTCATCGCAGCCAGACGCTAGTCAGCATGTCGTCACCCCAGTGCCGGCGTCATGCGATGAACCGTTGTCCTCGTAGTGGAATATGGTCCCCGATTAATCGGAGCCCGAGCCGGGGGTCAGGGCATTCATTTCTACGATGCTCACAGAGCTGAACGCCCGAATGCTCTGATGATCGCCGCTGCCACGCGGTAGTTGAATGCTTACGCACCCCTTGTTCACGTACCTCATGCTTGCTAAGTCAATTGAGGCAGTGAGTACCGAGTCGTTGCAGACATCGTATCGGCCATTATAGAGAACTAGAGGCTCAAGAATTAAGGAGTAAAAATATGTATATATCTCTGATGCCTGATCTCTCAATCGCGGGTGGTTTTGGATCATCACTCACTCACGGTCTTTTCCTACCTTAGTCCCTCGCTCTCTTGTTAAACCGGACCTTAAATATCATGCGTCGACCTCAAGCCGCTGCTGCTGCCATGGCGGCAACCGCCAACGCGGCGTCCCTCGCCGATGTCTGTACGGTCAAGAACGTCCAGGCAGCTCTGCCAGCCAACGGCACTCTGCTCGGTATTGATTTGATCCCGTCGTCGGTTACTGCCAGCCCCCTTTACAATGTTACTAGCGGTGGTGCCGGCGGATCGTCTAGTTCTTCTCTTACTTACTGCAACGTTACCCTATCCTACACCCACACCGGCAAAAGCGACACCGTTGTTGTCAAATACGCCTTCCCCGAGCCATCGGCCTTCAAGAATCGATTCTACGTAGCTGGAGGTGGAGGTTACTCACTTAACAGTGATGCTACCGGAGGTATCACATATGGTGCCGCCTCGGGTGCTACCGACGCCGGATACGATGCCTTCAACTACTCTTATGACGAGGTTGTCCTATACGGCAATGGATCAACTAACTGGGATGCGACATACATGTTTGGATATCAAGCTTTGGGAGAAATGACCACCATCGCCAAGCCACTCGCACAGGGCTTTTATGGCGTCTCTGATGACACCAAGATCTATACCTACTTCGAGGGATGTTCGGACGGTGGCCGAGAGGGTATGAGCCAAGTCCAACGTTGGGGCGAGCTGTACGATGGAGTTGTCGCAGGCGCTCCGGCCTTCCGTATGGCTCAACAGCAAGTCAACCACGTTTTCCCCGCCGCTGTCGAGCATACCATGGACTACTACCCCCCGACGTGTGCCTTGGACAAGATCGTCAACGCCACTATCGCCGCCTGCGATCCCCTCGACGGCCGAACTGATGGCGTCATCTCCCGAACTGACCTATGCAAGATTCACTTCGATCTGAGCTCTATAGTTGGCGAATCTTACTACTGTGCTGCTCAATCTGGTAGTTCTCTTGGTTTCGGCTTCAGCAAGCGTCAAGCCGATGGAAGCCAATCTACCGTAACCCCCGAGCAGAACGGTACCATCACTGCCAAGGACGTCGCAGTCGCCAAGGCCATCTATGGCGGACTACACAACTCCAAGGGCGAACAAGCATACCTATCTTGGCAAATCGGCTCAGATCTCTCCGACGGCGACCCGACCTACAACAACGAAACAGACTCCTGGGAACTCAACATTCCCTCCACCGGTGGAGAGTGGGTCACAAAATACATTCAGTTGCTAGACCTAGATAACCTCTCTGACCTCAACAATGTTACCTACGATACCCTAGTAGAGTGGATGAACTTTGGATTAGTTCGATACCTAGACAGCCTGCAGACCACCCTGCCCGATCTCACCAACTTCCAGTCGTCCGGCGGCAAGCTTCTCCACTACCACGGTGAATCAGACCCCTCCATCCCCTCTGCCTCCTCCGTCCACTACTGGCAGTCCGTCCGAAGCATCATGTACCCCAAGTTGAGCGACACGGATGCCCAGAAGGCTCTCGCGAGCTGGTACCAGTTCTACCTTGTTCCTGGCGCTGCTCACTGCGGTGCCAACTCCCTCCAGCCCGGCCCGTACCCTCAAGACAACATGCAGACCATCATCAACTGGGTTGAGAGCGGCATCCAGCCCTCTCGCCTCAACGCTACCGTCTCCTCCGGTAACTACAGCGGCGAGGTTCAGGAGCTCTGCCAGTGGCCCAAGCGACCTCTCTGGCAGAAGAAGAGCTCTACCTTCCAGTGTGTCGACGATAAAGCTTCAATCGATAGCTGGACTTACACCTTCAACGCATTCAAGGTCCCTGTCTACTAAGGCGATTACAATCATTTATGCAATGCACTCGCTACGCTTTCTTCCTCCAAGTAATACATAGATAATAAAACCGTTCTTTACACCCCTAGAGTGATCCCAGCACGCGCTGGATTGATCGGTTCCGATACTTCTATCCGGATAACAAGTCAGCTTATTTAGAACGGAATTGTATTATAATTACAAAATGATGGGGCTTGTGATATTAGTGAAAGTTTGTTACTAAGATATAGAAATATCGATAAATTTTGGAATAATAGTATGCGTACATAGCTTTTCCGACCTGCCATGGCATACTATGGGATCATACTACATAAGTTACTCCTACGAGCTCTGCCTATGTTCTGCGAATTAAGAGACTGCGGTCATAATAGAGGGAACTGCCACTATTTAGGAGCTAGCCCTACTATTCAGTAAGCCTCGGTGCCTGTCATACTGGGGAAGCCCCATGACCGTCTCCAGTCTGCCTAGAATACGATTTCACCTGGCGGTGGTAGTGATAATCCACGGTCTTCAGATCGCCCGCTGCAGTCTCGTTCCCAGGCGCCGGAGTATGACCTTCGGGGGAATTGGTATTCGGTGCGATGTCCGGGGTATTCTCATCCCCGCTCGGACGGGGGCTCTGTTGGGGGGTCTGTCGAGGGCTACGCCGCTCTCTAATCCAGGAACTAAGCGATTTCCCAAGGTCGGTGAAGCGGCCTGCAAATAAAACTGATAAAACAGGCAGTGAGTGGCACAGAAGCCCAACATTGATTTCTACAAGACTATAGCGAGCATGTTAGAAATTAAGTCGTAATCCACAGCAGGAGTTATATCTGTGCCTCCAGTTTTTTGAGGAGAATTCAGCCCGGGTAACTCACGCAGTAGCATATACGGGGACTTCGGTCCATGAGAAATCCAACGGCATAAAAATTCTACTGTCTGTTCGAATGATCAAGTTTGCCAAGCCAGAACCGATAGCCCTATACAAGTTAGTACACTTCCACCCACTCATGTGGCCACTTACAGCAATCCAGTCAAGAAGACGAGTGTGACTCCAATCTTTCTCTTTCTCGAAAGGCGTAAACCATGTATTTGGTGGAGAGGGATAAATAAGATGTAAAAGTCAGTAATGACACTAAAATAAGCGGCTGCAGTGATCAACGGAACAGCTATGTCATTACACCGCTGGGCAAGTGAGTTGGAAAGCCAGTCTCCATGTTCACTGCGCAAAGGCGTGCATGCTTCAGCGTAAAGAGATATAAAAATAATGACGAAAGCTATCAACACGCCGATGCCGATCCACACCAAGTATTTAACATAGGCGATATGTCCAAAGAGCCGAAGGTAGAAGACAAGAAAGGCGATCTTTATTGTAATATTGGCAAGACGAACGAGGATCGATTCAGCCAATGCTCCCTATGGGCATATCTCAGTTAGCAATAGTGTGTGTAAGAGCTACGATGTATAAGGATTATACCTTAAAGTACTCGACAAGATGCGTGAGAGGTGCATCCCATAGATGGATTCCCAGTATACCACCACCAGGTCGCCAAAGAACTGGGTATTATCAATTTAGCGTACGCGAAAGATCTACGGTGAGAACACGCACGTTTAAGAATGAGGGCAGAGTATGACAACGTGAGGATCTGTGTTGCACTGTCAATAAGCATTTTCGTGGAGGAATTATTTATTATAATAGATAAGACGGAGAAAGCCCTACCGTTGCAGCAATACAAAACCCTAGTTAGGTAGGTCAGTTCCAAAAACGCAACGAGAAGTAAGGCAATGAATGCTTACAATCGTCCATGCCAAATGAGCGAGTGATTCTTAGCCGCGTATATAAACGTAGCGATATAATTACAACGACAAGAGCGGTAAGCACAGCGATGAGGATGTATAACTGGTAAGATCTCGATTCAGGGTGAGTGAGATTAGACATTCGTCCTGGAGGCGGCGGTCTAACTGGAGTAGTGGCGAGGTCCATGATGCACAATTAAAGGCGACGATGAGGAACGGAACGTACGGGGAAATATGAAATAACTCAAGTTAGGTGAGGCTAACAGAAATACAAAGTGCGGGTAGTTCACGCTAAATACTTAATGAATAGCGAAGGGAGAGCTGCGAAGTGCCGATAACAAGCCCGAAATGTCTCATTCGTGTGGCAACCGAAAATCGCACGGACACTCGAGAGTCTCATTCGTATCATATTACTGAGAGATTATAATACCAAGTCGTCCCCGAAAATCCATATTATCTAGAAATATACAGAAATAGCACCTAGATTCGACGGTATATATCTAAAATAGCAGTTCGACTTCCTGGACCTTTGCCTTTACGTACACGATGGAAGGACGAGTAAGAAGGCTTAAACATCCCTAGTAGAGTAAATACCTACGTGAACTTAGGGGATGTGCTTAACTACGGGCGCATTGGCCTTTGACTGCGTGCGTAGAAAAAGTATCCATGGAGAAACGGATTGTAGAATTCAGCGTTATAGGGACAGCTAGTTCCATGCTGAGAGTCAAGCTATAATACAACAGTATCATCACTATCAGTCTCTTCAAATTGTCCCACCCTGTCTCAGACATACTTACCGCACGGCCACCAAGCTTCGTTTTCCTTTATCTCTAGATTTCGCGCTAGTTTCGAAAGTCTTCTCATCAAAATAGAAACTGCCGTCGAGTCACTTGTCTAATCTAACTCGGGAAGGCACGTTGTTATTTAGAATACACGAGTTATTATTCAAAACGGATGTTATCATAATACTTAACGCCTTTTCAGGAATAGATCAATTGAATCCTCTCTTCCACAACGAGCCCTGTTTAGGAAGGCTCCATGTTCTTGCTTTAGCTATTACGTCGACACTTCCCTCACTGCACGTAATTGTGTTGTGGCTCCCCTTCGTGAACGCCAAAGTCCCGTCGTGTCGATTTCCAAGGGGCAGCCGTGAAAATAAACATCAAGTAGCCATGAAAACCTAGATAGATATACTCTAGCGAGACTAAAACAGTTAGCGAGCGAGCTTTAATCATAGGGTTGGCTCCACAATGACGATGCAGTCAAAATATTAATACTTCTTATTTAGAGAAGGCCGTGCCAGCAGCCAGTGGTCTAGGTAATCACACTAACCAACACGTCGGGTCAATCTCTCGTCCAGGATTGTTTTGCAAAGTCTTGTCTAGAAACCCTAGGTTGATGGCATAGCTCAGTTCTATTCATCATGTGGACATCACTAGCGTCGGCGAATTAACGTAAACTTTTGATATTTGATAAATGTAACGACACAACTTCGTAAGAATGTGACTGGTTATTTTGAAAGATTGCTCTGTGGGGAACGAACGCTTATGTCGCGTGGCGAGCCGCATAGACACCGATACCTCTAATATTTCCCTTAGGTCACAAGCTGTTTGGCGATCGCGACGCTATGCCTCAGTTTTCACCAGTTACAAGAATGGCTCCTCTAGAGGATTCCTTCCATATCGTGCGGTTCCAGGCTGAACTAATCAATATGGCAGAGACGATTAGAGTTTCCGTCCCACGGTATTCTTCCCAGAACTTAGAGGGCTCGCAAGATCAGTCATCAGGCGAAAGCACGAAAGAAGAAATACATCTAGATAGTAGAAGACCTCATCTATGTTGCGAAGATTGGCAATAATATAAAAATTAGAATATTGCACGGGATCATTACTATTGTAGGTTAATATGTCGCACAGCCTAAGACATCACCAGGGATTGTTCGCCGGGATTGTTCTTCTTATCTGATCGGTGCATTGTATCAAATTTATAGAGTAAAACCTGGAGTGATATGTCACGGATTATGCACATATTCTCCAGCGCTCTGTTGATCTCCTCCAGTCAGTTTTTATAGTCCGATCCGTGTTTCACGGGTATGTATAGAGCCTTCGATTGATTGGCATTGCCCAGCATCGTATTCGCCCCCTACGGCTCCCCGCTCCGAATACCGCACTATCACCCTGCTTTTAGTAACCAAGCACGCATTGACTCGTGGTCGTGTATTTTAGAACTAGGATATAGGTTATATATCTTAAAGGGGGCCAGCATCCCAAAAAAAATTCCCACGGCTAACCTAAAACATGCACATGATGCAGTTACCATGGCTAGTTATATGCGATTCCTATTGGGGAGTTTCGCTGCTACCCATATGCGAGTGAGACGCTATCTCGGCGATGGTTTCGTTTACCTGCTAAAGCCATTTATTCTGTCCGCGGACTTCGCCGTTAGTTCCCTCACTGATTCGGACAACTCGTCATTTCGCGCCTCCTGAGCAAATCTCCCCGACCAGAATCTCCATCTAGCACTACACAACGACGGCTCATTTGTAGACTGAGTCCAGGGGAATGTTCCTCGTGTGGCCAAGTCGACCTCAGAATCACTCTGGCCGAATTCGTCCTCACTAGGGTGGTGCTCGAACAGATACTTCCCAGCAATCTGTATCCAAACAGAGGCTACAGTCAGCAACAGACTGAGTTGCGTTGGGTCAGATGCATCGTGATGAAGGGATGTATGTTGGATATCATTCTCTAGGGCGCCACTCAAAGCCCACACAGCGTAGATGTCGAAATCGGCTGTCTCGCTCGCTGTCAACCGGGCGACGAAGGCATTCAGGTTCGCCCAAGCCTGCTGCTCTTCATCCGTCCAGCCGGAGCCGTAGCCGCAAGCCTCATTCCACGACTCGCGTACACTTGGCCCCAACGTACTCAGATTGCTCCATAGTTTCCCCGACTCCCAGATCCAGTTCCGCTTTAGTGGTACGGTCACGGAAGACGGCGGGGGTGGGTCAGGCCTTGCCTTCAACGCTCTAACAAGGTCGAGGAGCTTATTCTGTTGCGCGTCATTCGTCCACGGAATGCGTTTGGCGATGTGGAGGACGGCGTACCAAAGGTCCCAGAGTTGGCTTTCTGTGCCCGGAAGACTCGCTACCTCGGAACTAGGCTTAGGGACATCCTGTCTAGGTCCCCACTAGATACTACAAATTAGATTATCCCCCTTTGCCCAATAATAGCAAGACAGAAACGAGTGAGTAAATGAATCGTGAATGAATCCTACCCTCTCAAGTGCTTCTTCTGGGCCCCAATGGGGGCGTTGGTTTCGAGCCACCATCTCCTCGTTATATAATGCCACTCCATGATCTGCTGTAGAATACGATTCCTCGATTGGCTGAGCAAGTTTCGCGGCGACTGTAGATGCATCCGCGTCACCGACAATGTAGGTATTGATGGTTTCTATATTACTAGAAAATAAGGGGTCTGGTTGATGCATGGTATCGATTTGGGATAGGCGAATGATCTTGTTATCTTGGGTAATGCAGTTACCTAGGTAGTTAGCTGGCGTTATTTGCTTTGGTTCTCGACGTTTATGAAGTTTACCGTTTTTGGCTCTGTGGTCGCTATGACGTAACGAAATGGCAAATATATAAAAAGGGATCTGCTCGTTATGCAAGGTTTAAGGCTGGTTCCAGAGTGCTCTGGGCTTATGCTTTACCTAGTCGTTTATCCTAGAAGCTCTTTATAAACGAACAACATCGCCTGCTTACAATCGCTACTTAGGCATGTATGAAGTATTATATGACGGGGTTGCTTATTTGTACCTCAAAGCAGAAAGCCCTGAAGGCTGTGTACACGACCGACAGCCCAAAAGCCTATAATACCTACACAGCCCCCTCCCATAGATCGATCGATCGGCACAAGGACTAATCGCCCAAAATAGCATCCCCCTCATTTGGACCCCCACTATATTAATCAATCTTCTCCAAGATGCAAACGCGGAGTGCCGTAGCTTATCGAAACGACATCAGTTCTTATAATACATAGAATTATGTGCGACCACATAATTAGACTTCTGAAGTCCACGTAGCCTCGTACTAGGCCATTAGAGAAGACTTTACGAGATAGTTTTCAAAGTTCAGTAGACTAACTGGGTGGACTTTCGTTTGAAACGGCCGGCTGTAGGCTACGTCGGACACACGAAAGAATTAGCGGTGTTGCTAGCCGGGACATAGAAAAGAATATAGCGACACAGCACTCCAATATCTCATGGAATTTTCCCGATTTTCAATTCGTCAATTTCGTTATCAAGTCATACTTAGCAATCTACCTGATTTCCATTGCCATCCTCCATTCGCACTACCATATTGGCCTCGGCCCCGTAACATAATCCACGGAAATGAGAAAGCAGTTTAATCTCGACGTCTCCAATCCTCAACCTCCCAAGCACTCCATTTCCGAGTGCCGTAGCAAGTAGCAACAAAATCCGTCTCCTTCACCTCCTCCTTCTTCTCTTCGTCAGCGTCTTCCTCGGTCCTCGTCGTTCCCCTCGCGTAGTACCTCTGCCACGAGTAGCTCTCTCCTAAGCGTCTGGCCACATCGTTGGCCTCATTGAGGCTCACAAGGCGCCGCTTCCCTTCGGACTTCGCAAGATAGTCTTGGACTATGTCCCAAGTGGCGTCCTTGCGGGACTTCGATGGCGTCGCGTCGGACACGAACAACTCCGGGCTTTTATCCACGAGCTTCTTAGCGAAAGGGACGTTGGCGTTGATATTGATTGGGTCGAGCCCTTCAACCTTGGAGTTAGTGAAGATGTCATAAGCGATTTCACCTGGTGTGCGGCCGACTGTGTTCTCGCGATACAGAAGCTTTGAGTTCTGCTCGAGGAGGATTTTGGTTTGCATAGGCAAGGATCGTACGACGGCCGTATGAAGGACCGTATCGCCAGCTCCGTTGAGTATCTCCAGCTCTTCGCCCTTCGAAAACTCGAGTAAGAGACTCATAAGCTTCGCATTCTCGGGATTCTCGGCTTCTAGAATCCGCCGAGAACCATAGCCCGAGTGATCCCAGGTATAAGAAGGCTCGTTAGCGGACTTGAGCCAGAAATGAAGAGGAGTGTCGCCACCGTTTGTGAGATTGTTCCTCTGGCGGAACATATGTGCCCTGAGCTCGGGATCGAATAGTTCTAGCATCTGACGGAGTTGATCAAGCTTGGGTTTGTTTGTAAGACATGCGTGGATAAGGTTATTAAACTGCTTGTCCTTGACTGACTGGTCTGCTCCAGCCTTGATAAGCGTCTTCGCGAACTGCTTTCGTCCCATTAGGCACGCCAGGTATAGAGGAGTATAACCCAAGTCCGATCTAGCTTCAAACGATGCAGGGCAGACTTTCAACAGGTACTCGATAAGCTCGTTGGTAAAATCCCCAAGAGGGCCCATTACGGCACAATGAATCACGAAATCATCTAGATAAGCTTAGCAACAAGGATTTGACTTGCGGGAAGAAACTTACTTTGGAGACTGAGCCACTTTGTGATGGCCCGATCGAATCCGCCAGGAGCTTCATTCAGGTGTTTCAGTCGTGGATCTTCCTTGGCTACCTTAGATGTACCAAACTCTCGATAATGCCTCATCGGTGTATCTCCCAGGAACCACTCAACGGATTCGAGTGAGCCATTCAGAGCAGCTGTAAGCAAAGGTGGCGGGACCTTGGTGCTGGCAGGCTTGACTACAAGGTTGCGTCCAGCCTTCGCCCAGTCGGCCCTCTTCTTGCCGTAGACTGTTAGACCTTGGTAGTAACGAGGCTTGATTTTCATCTCCGTTCCACTTTTATTCACAAGTTCCTCGACCGGAATGCCGGCGCCAGTCCGTCGGATCACCTCAGCAAGCATAGTGGTTCGACCCATTCGAATAGCATGTTCGAATTCGACCTCAGGGAAGGTATAAAACTTAGTAGGCTCATCTTCGTCGCCTTCCGGTTTGGTGCCAGCGAAACGAGTATGCATATCCAGGAGGAAATTGAACCGATGGTTATCGTTCTGGGTCATCGCAAAAGTGAGGAGATTCTGAGATCTAAATACGGTCTTCTTGATTTCGTCATCATTGAATACGAACGTTGGGGTGAACCAGCTGATGAAAGCTGAGGGTAGCACATCGCTTTTGACCTGCGTAGATACCTCACCGATATTATCAATGGTGAACCGATCGTTGATAATCTCTTTGAAGATCTCAGGTTCGCTAGCACTGTCGCCTGCTTCGGATTCGTCGTAGGATTCTTCATCTTCAGGCCTAGCCATCTTGAAGCGCGCTTTTTCATCTTCTTTTGGTGACCACTGGGCTTGCGCAATCTCGAGAATTGCTTTAGCTGTGCCAAAGTGACCCTTGAGAAACGCTAGCGAGAAGGGATTGTTGCTTGCCAAATCTGATGCCGCTATTTTCAAGGGCGGCTCTCTTTCGTCGGGGCCCCAGGGCGCCAGCGTGAGCGACTTGATTTTATCAAGGTCGCCAGCCCAGGCTGCTTCGAATCTAAATAAGTTCAGCATCAAGATCCCTAACGCAGTATGACATGTGAGGAGAGTTGGTAATATTACTTACAGTTGTATATAAGCATCACGTCGGTCTGACGTGAGGTCCTTTATACCGTTGAATCCAAGCAGTGAGTTGTAGTCAACCTCAGAGGTAGTTTGAGAGTTGTTGTCGTCATCCTGGCGCTGTGGCATAGTCTCAATTTTGGGATGCAGCTCTTGAAAGGTTTTGGCACCCCTCTCTAAAAGAGCAGTCTCAACAATCTCGAGCTGCGAGATGGCATCCTGTATTGCCTCCTTCTTTTCAGCGAGACCTACTAGGGAAGCGGCTTTCTCCGCCTCTTTCTTGATGTTCTCTAAGTCCCTCTTGTACCCGTCTAATGTCTCGGAGAATCGGTTAGAAAGAAGCCAGTGTTGACTACAACGCCCCACGTTAGTAATTAATATACTGAGCGATAAATACCCCGGGAGAGTTAGAGTTTAGGGATTTGCCCTCATTTTCTCGAGGTGATCGAAACAAAAGAAATAACTGAGGATTACTCACTAGGTGCCTTCCGTGAATTTAGCGAGAAATTCTGCGGTCCCGCGCGGTTCTTTCGGAGCAGACAACGAATTATAATTGTTGCGCCCAAAGACTCTGACTTCTGACATTACCGTGGCGCGCTCCCCATCATACTTACGTAAATCACCCAGAAGTTTCCGCACAACGTCTAAGGCGGTCTCGCCACGGTTGTAACGGCGCGACCACTCGTTTCGGACTACATTCCAGCTGGCTTTGGTGATCGGGCTAGGATCGACTCCTCTATCAAGAAGTTCCAATGCTATCACAGGCTGAGGGGATCGAATTGCCACTATAAGTGGCTGTTCCGCCCCATCATGGAACTTGTCCTGATTCGAATTGAAATCCTAATAGACGAAGTCAGTTGGTTACTAATGAGCCCTGAATTCGTAGAATTCCAATGAAGTATATAACTATCGCAGAAAAGAAATTCAAATACATCCAAATATTAAAATGTGGGGAGGGTATTGGCCTCTATAGTAATAGAACGAGAACTTACACCAAGTTGATTTTCGAAAGAGAACTTTGCGCCTCGAAGCCAGCCATCAAAATCAATATCTGGGTTCGCTCCAGCGTCAAGCAGTTTCAGCACGAGGATTGGATTGCCCTGGTCTATAGCAGTCATAAGAGGGCTAGTGGCGTCACTGCTCCAAGCAGACCCAGTCACAGCCACATGGTTGATGGCTGTTTTAAGGCCGAGTTTATCATTTTCCCAAAGACTCTCGATGACATCAATGCCATTTTTCTGCCATAACTCTTGTCAGTGGCTCATGCATCTCTACATAGGAATGAATTCAATATTCCAATTACACACCTGGATGTAACGATGAAACGCTGTGATGCCACTGGCATCCGCTTGCGACGAGGTAGCGCCAAGACTCAAAAGTGTCTCGCACATGCGAACTGCCTTCTCAACTGGAAGTGCAAGCGCAAGGACCAGTGTAAGTATAGCGGCGTTGGGATTGTTGTATGATCCATCACCAATTTTAATAGGAAGTAAAGGATCCGCGCCAAACTCCTGGCACAACAGCTTGACCATCTCACAGTGACCTCCAAGAATAGCAAGATGAAGGGCGGAGCATTTCGAGTCCCAGGCGACGGTATCGATCTTGAAGAAGTCCGGGTCATTCTAGTCGTTCACACTTCTGGTTAGCAAAACATGGCTCAAAGGCTTGGATAGGAAGCCGAAATTGGTTGTTACTATGCTTAAATCCCAAGCTTCGTAGTTCGCGACACTCACCTGGTCGTCATCAAGTGGGATAGCCTCAGGTGCTTTCGACTCGTCTTTGTTGTCAACCTTGACGAATGATCCCGTGACCATAGATTGGGCCTCGTCATCTGATGAGTCGTCGTCGATAAGCATGCCGTCAGAGTCGTCATTCTCATCGGTATCATGACCAAGCGCCTCAGAATCCCGCTCGGAATGGTCCTGTTTGCCTTTCGCCGATTCCTCACGAGCTTTCCGACGCTGGTCTTGCTTCTCTTCTTCTTCCTCTTCGTTGGCGTTGCTCTTTTCAAGGAGGATTTTAGCTATTTCAACATCGCCACGAGCAGCAGCTAGATGCAGCGTAGTTCGTCCGTCGGCTATTCGAGCGACAAGGCGCGCACCGCTACAGAGTTTGAAGTGTTAGAAATCAACGGTCATAGTGAAAATTTGACTTATTCTTTGGGGACCCAGGGGTTAAGAGTAAATCGGTACTAAGTTGGCAATAACAGACGAGCAATACATACTGATCGACTAAGCATTTAACAATGGCAGGACTAGAGCTGATCACAGCCAAATGCAGTGGCGTCCTTCCGGTATAATCTCTCTTGTTGGGGTCAGCACCTTCCTGCGATAGCCAATCTTCAACATGTTCGAGATCCCCGTCGACGATGGCTTGGCAAAGGCGAGCCGTATTGCCAACATAGGCCATCTCCGTCCAATCATCCTCGGTTAGGGGGTTAAAGGAACCAATTTGCTGTCGCCGGCGTTAGCTAATTCTAGATTTCTAAGTTGTAGAACAACTAACTTGTCGGCCTGGGTCATCGATACGGAAAGTAGCATTTCCCGAGACATAGATTTCGCTTTCCTTAGCGGCGATTTCGAGTTCCTCAGGTGTTAGGGGCTTAGGACATGTACCACAGCAGTCACCAAGGACCTACAGAGAGTTATCAGTCATATTCTACTGTGTAGTGTGTTCAGTCAACTCACATCCTCAACTCGTCCAAAGAATGCCGGATGTCTATGTACTGCATCGAAGTCAGCTACCATCAATTTATGCTCGCCTCCAAGTATTTCAGAAGCCTGCATAGCTTCGAAAAGTAGCTTTCAAATTCTTGGCGTAGCGACTGAAAGAGGTAAATTTCTCTGAGTATCACTTACGATAGACCTCTCTCTCTTTGGGCTGATTCCATTCGGCATTGAGCACTATTACGTGTTAGCTTGTATACACAACTGAGCCGTAACGGCAGGAAGACAATAAGTTCCATTCTTTCTCAAAATTCAATGTGTATACAGTTGGATTACTTAATTATATTAGTCAAGGAGAAGGTTAGACTTACATAAATCCTTGGTGTAGCATAGTTTCTCAATCTTCTTTGCGTGGAACCTTTCTCCGTATGGGACAGTGAAAGTGTGGTAATTGGACACTTCATTCTCGTCGACCCAATCTGCAACCTCGTCTTCGTGAATCTATTTTAATGTGTTAGTGAGCATTATTTGAAGTGTTAATCGAATTGAAATTCGCCAGCACTTGTGCTTTGGGGCGCCTAACTAACATCTTTGATGTTGCCATAAAGGCGGTGCTGGAAGCGATTAACTAGCTCGGGTCGTCCACGCTCCTCTCTCCTTTTCTTTAAGTACTGCTCACGCGCGTTCGTAGTGGGCAGCCTCTCAAGGACTAGTAGCCTAGCAAGGCCGAGAGTTCTTTGAAAACTCCGTTCGAAGATTGTTGGATCAACACGAGAGCGGTCAAGCTCGGGCCAATAGACTTCAAAGTTTCTGTGACTATACTTTGACAGTCGATTTTCATATGAAGGGCTCCTCCGGCTGAGATCAATCGGATTAATCTGGGTGATATAGGACGCTAGGGCTCTGGGGGTAGTGTAGACCTGGCTTCCATCGTAGGCCGCGCCAGAGCAGTCGATGTCAAATCCGGTGAGAATCTCGGAGATGGACTTATAAACACGCAGGACAATCTAAACTTATAAGCACAAGAAAAAATGCTAGGGATTAATTAAAAGACGTACCTGAATGTGGCGAGTAGGGTATTGACTGCCTGTCCACGAAACTTGAGCCCTAGACGAACTACTCTAGCGATAGTCAAAGACTTACAGATAGTAATAGCATTCTTAGTCCTCACGACGGTAACCTCAGATAGAATGGCATCGCGAATGCGAGTCTCAATTTGCTTGATCTTCTCAACTGCTTGCTCTTCGTCAAGCCCGTACAAGAAGAGATCCACATCAGAAGCCGGACAGAACTTCTCGTCTAAACAACGATGTTAGTTACATATTTCACTTTCTCTGGGTATCCTGCGAAAGTAGCGGCATGCGCCCCAGAGAGTATTGGGGAGCTGCTCTTTTACGTACGGTAATATTGGCGCAAAGATCGCTTAGACTTCTTGTACTCTGCAGGAACTGGGAGCAGACAGTTGACGACAGAGGATCCGGCTGCAACAACATTGCTCCAGTCCATGTCTGATAGCGATGACTCAGAGAAAACGCCGAAGTTATATCGAAACTCCTTGAGGGATTCCACGACAGCGGGGGTCCCGTTCTGGCGCCGTTTGTCGTCAGGGAGAGGCATGATATACTTGTCTTTCTGCTCCTGAGTCTCTCCACCCAGGTTACGAGCCCTAGTTTGGATAAATGGGGTATCTTTAGTGAATAGGGGAAGCACATTGAGGTACGGATCGTCAAGGGCTGGGTTATTACGGTCCTGGGCGTATAGTTCACGTAGTTTGGCCTCGAATTGGCGATATGGTTGCATCAACTCAGCGATGGACGTATCTGGGCGTTCCGCAATGTGCTTGGCCAGCTCATTGTGAGCGGCAGGGAGCTTTGGAAGAAGTGACTCGCTCATCGTGATACGAAACTAAGGATCTTGGGGAAAACGAAAGGTAAAGCAGTAGAGAAATTGAGATAGACTTTCAGAATCTTACGGGCCGAGGTGAGATTCATATAGCGACAAGAAACAGAACAAGACGTTTGACAAACGATAGCTAGGTAGATGACAAGATGATCGGGAAGCCGCATGTGCAGATTATGATGCGGACAGCGAAGCAATAGGTGTGAGAGGACAGAGCATTTTATACAGAATCATGTCTACCTATCTCACAAGTAGGAGGAATCGGCAGCTAACCGGACTGCGGTGATGAGAGATGGTTGCTTGTTGCTTGGTGTAAGTCATGGCTCCCATAGGTACAGCACTGTAAGCTAACCTCTGGAGGCGTTAGTTGCTGGGACGCGCAGGAGAGCTGAGGGCTTGGCGGGCTTCCCGCTAGGCACACCCTCTGTAGCCTGGTCGCTAACAGGGGCTAGCGGCTGATCCTTCCTCGCGTGGTCTGGTGACTAGGCGTTACCTAGGTAGCTTACAGATAGCTTACCCCGAAATCAGGCACGACAGGCAGGCAGAACATCTGTGTTTTTGTTTTCTCCAACCAACTCTTGTCCGTATGATTGATGTCAAACAGCAAGATTGAAATGCCTCCCATGTTTCGCATGAAGACGCGTGTGTTGCCTGAAGCCATGGTGCGATTATTGCTCAAGCCAAGGCGGGGCCCAGCAATTGGTTGGTTTCTTGCATGGTCTTGTCACTAAGCGTCCTAGCCTGTGGCACCCTTCTCTGCTCGTTCAACATCGTCACCGACTCTTGACAACCTATACACCTAAGGGTATTTTGGCCAGAAAACACAACACATGTGTTTTCTTTTCTTTGCGTTCAAACAAGTAGAGCAACGGCTTTTAGACGTCTCTCTAGTGCAGCATGAAAAATTGTTGAACCGTCATACCCAAAAAGCAATTAGGAAAAAGTATTAGTCTAGATAAGATATATTCGTCAGTGTGTTCTAACTCGACGAGATCAGTACTTAGTAAATAACATTCCTGGACTCGCTAGACTAGGTTAAGTGTCATAGTAAAAGACGTTACAAGCCGTTAGCCAATCAATACGCGTGGTTTACTCCCAAAGAAGTAATATTTGTGGCGGAGCAGGAAACCATGGTTAGAAGGAAACAAGAACGGTTTTATTTTTGTCTACCCTGCGAAAATTTACAGATTTCCGTGATCATCAACATGTAGTAGAATAGGTAGAATGTCTAGGGATATCACTCTATATTTCAACCTTCCACGAAAGCCTCGCTCTTAGCCTTCAGAGTGCTCTCAGAGGCCGATTGTATCGGTGGACGGTTCGCAATTAGACGCTAATTATTTATTAGTAGCCGTTCATCTCCTTTCGACGTGATCGTGGGAGCCAACATACCACTAGATTTCGCAGCAATACAGCAATTGTAACCTTGCCAACTGAGGGGACATATATTGATGCCTTCTCTTTCACTTCTGCGCCATCGAAGTTCCGATACGATGAGAAATTGATGCAGACTGCACCATCGCGGATGAGTTCGGTTGGAACCTTGTACTTTTCCGACGGCACGCCGCCAATAATTACATCGCTGATGGGAACGCATTGCTCCAGAGTCCAGCCCTCCTTATCCTGGACTTGGTGGCGGGGCTGGCGAATACCTTGGCCACGGGTGAAGACCTGCACACCAGTTAGGTCAACGGAGTACACTGTAGCACCGTCATTTGCTAGCAGAGCAGCCAGTGGTCGGCCATTGACCTCGGATCGATTGATAACGGTTATGGTCTTCCCAAATAGCCGGTTGCCATAGGGCAAGATTGAATTATAGATCTGGAGGTATTCCAGAATCTTGACAACAGCGAGCGGTGTGCACGGGAGTATAGACTTCTTCAGGTTTTGAGGAGGGTCCAAATACCGCACGTTGTAGTACATGTTGGATATGTGCTTGTGGCAGAGGCCCTCAACATCTTTAGCAAGAGACACAGTCTCCTGGATATACTTGTCGTGGACCGGGTTGCCCGGGAAAATGGGGTAGTAGACAATGATGCCATCAACGTTGTTGTCTTCATTAGCAGCCATGATCTCCTCCTCCAGCGCCTCTTTCTCAACTTGGCGCAAGTCGAAATAAAAGCCACTGTAATCCCGCACGTGAGTGGATGATGTTAGGCATAGAAACGAAGCGGATGGGAAGACGTTACTTTTCTTCACATGTCTTCTTGGACCATTCGGCGTACTTCACAGCAGCCGGGTCACCATTTGCGAGGAACGCCACAAGGGTCGGCTTCCCTTCTGCGCCCTGTTGTATCGACTTCAATGTGTCCTTGACCTCTGCAAGTAATCCCTTGGCGATGGTTTCGGCCAGGATAACCTTACAGGTCTTAGGTACATCTTGGTGAGATGCCATGGCGCGTTCTACGTGATGTGCCAGGTCAGTTCAGATCAGCGTTTAGCAACATTGATTAAGAGGAAAACCTTAGGTAGGCCAGCTCCATGATAAGGTAGGTACCGAAACCAGTGATCGGTTCCAAGAACTAGTACTCTAGTGCAAATGAATAATATTTTAAAGATCGCAAAGGTAGGTAAGGTAAATAAGCACCTACCTGGAACAGACTTACCTGAAAGTGATGCCCCACACAAACGTGCACCCCACGATGTAGATGAGTGCTTGGCAGTGCGCAGCACTCACTGTACTGTGCAAAATACAAGCTGAAGACTTCGATGAGGAAGATATGTGCTCTACAGGCAACAAACACAAAAGGTAAGTGAAGTAGAATTGAGCAGATTTTGGGGCACGAAAGATTGGACGCTAATGGTCCAAGAATAGCCGGGAGGAATGACTAACAACCATCCAATCCATTGCACGCGTGCCCTTTGCACTCTGAGGTAATATGTAATATCCTAGAACGGAGCTTGAACCGGTCTTTTTTTTTTCTCTCAACTTAAAATTTTTAACTAGGTACCTTAGGTAGTAGATGCAAGCAGTACCTACAACACGCTTAACCCCTCTTACTAGCTTTGGCATAGTGTGGTTCTAGCTACCTAGGCACATCTGATAAGGTACTGAAGTGACGTACTAGCCTCGTTATCGTGATATTCCAGGCAGTCTAGATGTAGCGCGGGGTTATCACCTACCTACATAATGTACATATATTACATGTTAATGTACCTCATGCTGTACTACTTCCAATGCCGGTAACTACCTAATCTGCCCACAAACTACCTAACCTAACTACACAGCTAGACAGTCTCTGGGCCGCGGGGCAGTATCAACCCAAATTCCACAGCAGTTACCCCCACATTGTCAAAAGGTTAGCAACACAATAAGCAAGACATAAAGAAAGATGCAGTGACTACCTACGTACCCAAACGAACCTTATGTCACCCCGAGGCGTTACCCATATCACCAGGAATCAGTCAACAAAATAAATGAACTAGTGCCACTCGACCTGAAGTGACAAGACACGCCCAAGCTCCATCTCAAGCACAAGCACAAGCACAAACATAAACTCATGTACAAGTATAACCCATTTGCAACACAAGAACTTAATCTCCAACATCCATCTCCAACATATCCAAGCTTAACCGCATCAACCTCGTTCAGTTGGTAGACTCGCACCAGCTGGTATAACAAGATGGCTGCAGCTCCCACGTTCAATGAACTGGCCCTGAAATACGTGCTTGCCGACAAGCACGAAACAGACAAACAGCAGGCCATTTCCGAGCAGGCAGCCCAAGGCAAGTCTCTATTGTCCTCTTTCCCCTCTTATTAGATCTATCAGGAGTGCTAACTTCTCACCAGCCATTGAACAATCCTCTAACAAGAGGCTCACAGTAGGCCAATGGGTCGCGTCCGTCCACGAATGGATGCAATCTTCAGGCGATGACGACCTCATCTCACGGGCCAAGGCGTTAGACTTCCTCGCCAGCACCCTCCAAATTCTCTCCAGGAGAGATGATACCTTAAACGCCGATCAAGTCAAATTGCTCGTTACCTTCTTCTGCTCCCTCTTCGAAAATGATCACAAGGCGGGTATCGCTGCATCAACAAAGGCGCTAAGCTATCTCATCGTAACAAAACATTTCCAGCCCTCTCTCGGTAGCAACATCATACAAAGTATTTGTAAACTGGGGGATGACTTTAAACTTCAACTTCCTGCAACACGCCTGGGCATTTACCAGCTTTTCCGGGCTCTCTTGGGAATTCCTGCCGTGGTTTCCGACCTAGAACACCAGCATGGCAGCACAAGCGGATTTATCCTCGATCTCCAGAACCTATGCCGAAATGAGAGAGACCCTGAGAATCTCATGACGTGGTTCGCAATCCTGAAGTCATTTCTGCAGGAGTTTAACCCGTCAGATGATGTCACGTCAGAAATCTTTAGGGCGTTTTCTGCCTATTTTCCCATTTCACTCAGGCCTTCCACAACACCAACTGTGGTAACTACCGATGACTTGAAATCGACGCTCCGTTCTTGTTTCTCGGCACATCACCGTGTAGCCGGTCTTTCTATCCCATTCCTCGTTGACCAGCTGGACAAGGCAGACCAGACAATTGCTGTTAAAGTGGACATCTTACTTACCCTTGACGCTTGCCTCATGAATTACGACCGTCCACAACAGAGTGTCGTGCCTTATGCGGATCAAATATGGGGCTCGCTAAAATATGAGGTTCGCAATGGCGACGTTCAAGATATTATCAAAGCCACTTTGAAGGTCCTCTGTTCCCTCGCAAAGCGGCTTGAAGGGGAGAATCTCCAATCGTTCATAGATAACGCCTGGAGAGATTTGAAAGAAGATATATCAGACTTGAAGTATACTGCACAAGCAGGGAATTTGCTTGTTGCTGTTATCGGCGCGACTCCCCAGTCATTTGCCTTGCTCGTGCCTCGAGCTCTAGAGCATATCAAGAAAACCATTGAGAACAACACTATGGTTTTACACAAGCGAGATCTAATAGCTTTAATGAACTCGATTGTGAAGTTGAGACTACACCTTGTCTCTGATTTATACTCGGGCCGATCGCAGTCGGAGGATGTGGGCCTCCTTTTAGATGACCTTTTCGGAGATTCGCTTTTTCACGACCTGTACCTACCATTCTGGAAGGAGCATTACGCTCGCTCATCACCCATCGAATACCTTGGTCTCTTGGGTGAAACGTTGCAGGGAATGGGATCTCTAGTCGGCCTGAAATCTAGCGGGAAGGGCCGGATACGGCGACTGTGTTCAGATTCTACCTGCAAGGCAATAGTCGAGTTACTGGCACAGATAATCATTTCTCCTCTTACGAGCCTCCAGGATGTTAGCTTGGCTCAGCCTCAAGATCTACTTGATGCAGCTGAAGTGGCTCTAAAGAATTCCATACCGCTATATCCACCATCGTTTCGATATCTTCTTCCACAGTATTTAAGCGCTATTGAAGACGCATACAGCTCGCCATGGCAGTCACCCGATTTAAGCTTGCGGATCTGGAATGTCTCCACTGCTTTGTGCACCCTAATCCATTCTGGAACGCTAGACCCTAGTGCTTGCTGGCTCAATGAAGCGGCCTTGATCAATGCTCTTCTACAAGGACTGCAATGGATGCTATCGAAAGGGGCACACCCAAGGATCGCGGGAGTCTTGATCGATGTGCTTCATACGACAGTAACAGCGGCTTTAGAGCAAGCATCGACGTTTGATACGAGTCCTAAGCTAACAAAACAGTCGTTTCGCAATTTAGTTCATGAATTTAGAGCCAGCCGTGTCCCCCAAATCGACCTTAATCAACCAGGAATGATCGAGGTGTTGGGTGTTCACGAAGTCGGTTCGAATCGCCCACGACGCGCTTATTGCCTCTTTGTAGTCCAACAACTTTACCGTCGATTCACGACTCTCACAAGCTCCGCCGTATATTCTAGGGGATCTTCTGGCGAGCTTGCAGCCGTGAATCTCAGCAACGACATAGACGACAGAAAACCTGATCTGATTCCAATACAGAATAAGGTCTTGGCTCACATAGGCCAATTAGCAGCAACAGTCATCAGATCATTTAGCGAAGACGAGCAGAGAGCTCTGGAGCTAGATTCCGAAGCGTTTTCTATGTTTCACAGCTGGAATAGCGACTCAGGGCAAAACCTGAAACTATTATATAGTGTGAGTCCTGCTAACAATTTCCGGACAGCTCCATTAGCGCTAGGTATTATCCAAGGTCTACGGCCAGGAGCAATCGATACTGAAGTGAGTTTCACTGGTGATATGCCGTTAACTAAAACTTAGACTGACGAAACTCTAGATACATCTATCTGCGCTCAAGGATCTGGTTTCCCTCTTGGTAACCAGCCCAACGCTACCCCCTGACGCATTACCAAGGCCTCCGCTAGATGCACTGTTAGCTGTTCTATCGAACAAGTTGGATAAAAAGAATAGCAACCTGATGGATGAACGGTTGCGAATACAACAATGTTTAATGGAGGCGGCGAAGGCTTTATGCGGTCATGATCAGAATCCTGGTGTGGCGAATTCGAAGCTCCTGATCTGGCACAGCATCATGTGCTATCTCGCTGGCGACATAGCCTGTCCACTGATAGACCCGGCCCAGAATCGCCTCCTTACCTTTGTGTTTGATCACGCGCCTAACGACACTATGATGGGTAGACAGCTCGCGCAATATCTCGGCGTGATGGTAAAAGACCTCCATTGCTTATCCAAGCCTAACCATGCAATCCGCAAGAAACTAGCTATGGGGTGGCTCTACCATAGGTATGTGGAACCACTTCTCGATCTCTGCATCTCGGACGGATGGGAAAGCGAACGCAGTGCGGTTCACCGTTCTATCGCAACCTTCGAGCTCGTGCGACACATGAAATTCCACATCTTCAAGCACGACGTAGCCAAATTGGTGCGTATCGGGATTCGATCGCTGTCCACCTTCCACGTGGGCCCGGAGACAGCAGCGCTGCTTGTCGTCCTCAATACTATTCTTGACGAGGACCCCGACCAACTACAGAATCATCTCACGGCCCTGATTAAAGGGTTGGCCTCCCTCTACGAGGCGGCCATCGTCGCCGCCCGCGCCAATACCGCCAGAAGGGCGGGCGTCCCCGGAGACGGGTCCGAGGGGTCGAGCGTCAGCCTCACGGAGGACCCCGTGATATCGACACGCTGGCACGTGGTGCGCTTCTTCAGTAAGTTCGTGGAGAAAGGGTATGCTACCCATATCCTAGTGCCGCACGCTAAGGGTGTGAAGCGGTTGCTTGCGACTGCTTGTGGCGATCCGGTCAGGGAGATTCGTCGCAACGCGGTCGCGGCGAGACGGGCGTGGGATGCACAATATTAGAAACTTGCTTTTTCCCGAGTTGACCGTTCACACGATAAAGCATGGGCGTGGGGTATGCTAAATTGGGCACTTGCTGTTTCCCAGCAGGTTGCCCTTTCACCCGATAAAGCCGGCCAAGCGGCTATTGAATCGGAGAAAGCCTATTCATCCACCAGCGAAGCGACTACTGAATCGGAGAAAGACTATTCATCCACCAGCGAAGCGGCTACTGGACCAGAAGAAGCCTATCCATCCGCCGGCGAAGCGGCTATTGAATCGGAGGAAACTTATCTATCCGCCGGCGAAGCGGTTATTGAGCTGGAGGAAACCTATCCATGCGAAGGGGCTATTGAGCCGGAGGAAACCTATTCATCCACCCGCAAAGCGACTTCTGAATTAGAGGAAGACGATCCAATGAAAGACGATTCACCCGATCAAGCTAGCGAACTAGCTAAACACAGAAGCAAGAGACTAAGAACTATGTAACAGCCTTCGAAGCGAGAGAACACAGTATAGGTATAAGTAGCGTATGAGGTCGATCCCCCTTTGGGAGATCGGATCTGTATTTCGGCTCTCTAACAAATTTGTTATTGGTCGATTGAGACTTATAAGATAGGCATGTTCTATACCCAAGTATGCAGTCTCTAGGTAGCCTAGCAAATCACATGAATTGGATTAAGCAGTTATTAAATAATGAGGGTATCGAGTCTTTTCGAGTCAATTTTTTAACCAAGCCTATCTAATGCCAACCTATCTATGCCTTTCTCCTCTTCGACTTCTTCCCCACAGAACCGGTAGCACTGCTTTCCGCCCCCGTCGTCTCAGCAGCAGCCAGCGCGTCGAGGGTTTGGGAATCCACGTTCAGGAAGTGGGAGGAAGTGGGAGGGGCAGGGACAGCGGCGGCGGCAGCGGCAGCGGCGCGCTTGGGGTCGGCCTCGGCGATCACCGGCACGGTCGTGGCGAGCATGGTCTGGAAGGGCAGGGCGATGAAGTGGCCCTGCACGTCGAACCACTCGGTGAAGGAGCGCGCGAACTCGATTTTGCGGCTCGCGCCACCGCCGATCTTAGGGGTCAGTTCCGCGACAACGTAGTAGGTGGGCTCGTTCTTCTTAGTGGAGGTGGAGACGGAGATCTATTGTTTTTGGGGGCAGTTTGTTAGATAACCTCTAGCTTTGACGGCGGGGAGGGAGGCGGGGACAGCTATGGATAGTTGGGGTTGTGAGTTGTGGTAGGTAGTTATGCTCTGCTCACCTTTGTCCCGTCTGGCGCCGTGCCCTGGTACACGGTGCCCTTCTCCACGAAGGTAATCCATATCGTCAGGGCGCCGTTAATGAGAGAGTAGAGCGCGACGGCGGCGGCTGTGTACCATTTCGTGCTCTCGAAGCCTAGCTTGTAGTCCCATAGGAAGCAGGCGGCTGCGATGGCGAAGGCGCCGTAGCCTAGTGCTAGGCGCGTGTCGACTAAGCGGTGGTCTTGCTTGAATTTGAGCGAATTTAGGTAGTTTGGTATCGCGTCGTCCGACGTATTCTTCAGGTCTGTCGGGTTTTAGTTAGCTATGGTCATGGTTATGTGAACTTCTTAGAGCCTAGGACGGGCGTGTAAGTCTAACCTGCTAAGTTGTGGACGGTAATTCGTTCCTGGGATGTCATTTTGGCTGTTCTCTCCCCTCTAGTCGGTCAATCTTGCTATAGAAAGTATTAAAAGTACTTTAGAGCTAGTCGCTTGTATTTGCGTGCTGTCAATGAAAATCAATTACTCGATACCTAGTTGATACTATAGTACGTAGGTATTTGATGTTGATGGTATGTAAGTAAGTACCTAAGGAATCGGAACTCTGCTAGAAACGTGGCTCGTTCCGTCAGTGTGGGGCATTTCAATTCTGCCCTACCGGACCTACCTACCTGTATGGTCAGGGGTCAGCGTCCCCCGCGACTAACTGGCTATACCTAGGTACAGTAGGTATCTACTGTACTGCCCTAGCTGGGAACTTGCGGCTGATACTTAGCCTGAGGCTTGCCTCAACCTCAAGTCACAACCTCAAGTCTCTAATAAGCTCCAACTTGCGCAACAACACCAGGTCGCTGAAGCGCTTACCTTCCTATTGTCGCAAGGTAGTCTATCTCTCCACAATGGCTCAACTACCGGCGCAGACGATCCATAGGGATCCCCAGTTACTGTGAGTTTTATTGTACTACTGTGTACTCTTGTGGGAAATGTTGCTGATCCTCTGAAAGCTACTGGATCCTGTTACCCATCACCGCCGTCATGGTAAGCAACTAATTCCTCTACACACGATCATCTAGTTATATGATTTAGCTTACACAACCCCCAAGGTCTTGACCGGTATTCTACGCCACTATGCCTCCGTCTTGATGGCCACGCAACCGAAGAGATTCGACCAGAAATCGATCAAGGAGCAGCGTTCCATGGTCCACGGCGTAGCCACACGAACCAACTTCCACGTCCTGTCTGCCCCGTCCTTCCGTACACGGCGTGACTACTTGTCCAATGCATACGAGTCTGGTGCCTTCTTGAAAGATCCGGATCGTCGCGGCCAGCCCCCCGCCAACCCCATGACCGACCCCAACGCCATGGACGGCATGATGGGCATGATGAAGAATAATATGGCCATGATGATCCCAAACACCCTCATCATGAGCTGGATCAACGCCTTCTTCAGCGGTTTTGTCATTATCAAGCTACCTTTCCCTATCACTATCAAGTTCAAGAGCATGTTGCAGGCTGGCGTCATGACCAAGGAGATGGATCCCAGGTGGATGTCTAGTATCAGTTGGTATTTCTTGTGTATTTTTGGTCTACAGAGCGTCTTCAACTTTATTCTTGGGAGTGAGAATGGTAAGTCGCCTATCAACCTAGGCCTAGCGCTACTCAACCTGTGATCCCCCTGGCTAATGTAAGAGCAGCTGCGAATCAAATGGCCCAGCAAATGGGTGCTATGGGTCCCCAGGCTGGCCCCCAGATGTTCGGACCCGGCGTCGATCCTGATAAGCAGTTTAAGACGGAAGCAGAGAATCTGGCTGTGGTTGAGCACTACTCAGTGCTTGATGATGTAGAGGATCGATTGCTCAAGGGTATCAAGTCTAATTAGAGCCAACCTCATGGAGTTCCTCCCTGACCGGTAGCATATAAAATACACCATTTTCCAAACGCCAAATTATGCCACATTTCCCCCACCGCAACACTGCCTTAAAGATGCAACGTATAGGACAACTAGTAATATGCACCTAGTTGAACTTCATCAATCCCACCATAGGCATACTCCTAGTCCTTCTTTCATCATGGTGCCTTTGATACTGTATGGCGAGATGGCCTTGGCTCTCTCGACAGCTTCCTGCTCTCCGCTCTCAGGCAGCTGGTCATTCCATGTCTCGTCGAGGACCTGAAAACGGACCATCTCGTTCTTATCGTAGTGCATCCGATCTTCATCCACTATCCAGGTCCAAGCTTGCGCGTTATGGTCACTAAAAGATATCAGTACTCTAAACCAGAGAACCCTTTCGAAGTCAATATGACTTACTACTCGGTATTCTCGGGGAGCTCTTTGTATGATACCGTGATTTCTTCAAAGAATTCGGTCCGGACTATTAGCTAGTTAGTAACTCCGATTCATTTCCTTGCTCTGGTAACAATGCAATGAGACTTACTCTTCAGTCCCTCTTGGCTTGCATCACTGATTTTGCCAAAAAGAACCTCTCCCTTGAATGGTCTAAATACAATCATCCGGAACTCAACTGCTCATGCCCCAAGTTAGCCTCTATTGTCTCGCAACGACAGGAGAGTGAATGGCAACATTACCATTCACATTGACCATGCCATTGCCATGCCCAATCAGACCCTCGGATGCCCATAGGAGATCGTACATGCAGATGCAGAGGCCGATCTTCTGGATGACGCGGTTGGAGAACTTGGCGTTGATGTTGTTCTCAATAGCTACACGGCTGTGTTGCTCGAACTGCGATGGAGGGATCTGCACGAGATCTGCAATCTTCGTCTGCTTTCCGTATTAGCATGAGTGCACATATAATCTATGGGAGAATTTTGTAATCACTGACTAATATGAACATCTTGCACCTCTCAAGTCGTATTGGAAGATTGATGCATGTCTTTTGGCTTTTCGCGATGCTCGAAGGCTTTCAGCACATGCTTCAATGAGTCGAGCCCCACCATCAAGATCAAAAAGTGGCGTGTGGGGACTTCTGCAGGACATGAGTGAGTTACCAGGTACCTAACCTGCAGTGGTGGCTGATGTAACTCCACTAGCCACACAAGTACAATTACACCAACGCGTATGTAAATAGGTACATGCTTCGCGCTTAAGGGGGTGTGGGGCCCACTACCGCATAGCCGCATAGCCGCATGCTTAATTTAGACTAATGAAGCTCGAGGCTCAGTAATGATTGTTCTCCTCCTTCAATCTTTACCACCACCACCTCTCTCCAGAATACGCATTCTCGGTTTCATCTCGGACTCTCCAGCCACATCGACAATCTTAAGAGAGAACACCACCATATACTGCGCTGTACCGTATTCCTTCTGTTTTCAAGTATCGCACAGGGTCTCTTGTCAATCAATACGTGGATTTCCACGCGACACTTCACTACCTGCCTAGTGGTGTAGGGATTTCGTCGCGTCAATCAAGCAAGCAAGCCAATCCCCTGTTTTACCCGATCTACCAGGTCTGCAAACCAACGCAAGGTCTCAGTATCTGACATCGCTGACCTTTCGGCGTGATATGTTAACAGCCCGCCTGTGTAACTGTGTTTCATGAGGTATGTCCTTTTCATGTCACTGCTTCTTAGTTCATGTACATTTGCCATCAGCTTTCCCTCCTGTGCCGTGCTACACCTGGATTCATTCTCGCCTGTATATTTCCATCCTACCTTACGCTCCCTCCTAAACCAGTTGGGTAGATACAGTGCATACTACCGAAGTGAGAGGAGGCCTCACTGTCTCCGTCTCGTCTAAGAGCACAGATCACTGCATGATACCTAGAAGAAAATTTACTCTCCAAATATCTGCTCTCCCTTTTAGTTTTCTTCTGTCTCCTCTTCTTCTTAGCAATAGATTTTACTTCTCTGATCTTTTATGCCACCTACAAGCATTTCTAACGTGGTGTAGGATATAGGTTTTCTCATTCACGCATAGTACCGAACACTCGTTTGCATTAGAATATCTTCGCTTGGATAGAAAATGGCCAGTTATCCTTATGCCCCTCCCCCACCACCGCCGACTTCTTCTGCAGCATCGACCGGACCGTATCCGTCATACAACCAGTCCCATTCATATAATGCTGGCTCCCACCGTGGCGGCCAGCCATCATACGTAGGAGGCGGGCGAGGTCGAGGTCATCACGAGTACGGGTCTGGCTCACGCTACTATCCCCAGCAGCCGGACTATGCGCCTGCTCCTCCCAGTGGCCACTATGCCACTCCGCAAGCAAGTGCCCATTGGCAAAGTGCGCCCGCAGTAAACCACTATCCCCCTCATCAGCAAAGCGTCCCTCACCATGCCCCCCCTGCGTATCCCACCAGCTATAGCTCTCAAGCGTATAATACTCCAGGGTATCAGTCCCAGTATCCTAATGCATCTGTGAGGCCCTCGCATGGCCCTCCATACCCTGCTTACCCAAATGACCACCCTCCACAGCGCTGGTCCGAGCAGACCCAATCGTTCCCAGCTTATTCAAGCAGAGGCGGTCGTGGCGGTTTCCAGAGTGACCGAGGTGGCCACAAATCAGAGAATTCAACGGGGCCTCCATCCGCAATGCGGCTCGGATTTGAACACAACAGTGATCGTGTAGCTCATGCTTCAAGTCCCTATGGATCCCCTTACCAGCCAGGCCCACAGCCTGGGCCCTACGCGCCGCCTCCCTATAATTATCCTCCTGTTCCCGAGAACCCATATTCGGCTCCCGCGCATGTTCCTCACAATGCCCATGGCTATAGTGCCCGAGGCGGTTCTGGACGAGATGGATTTGGCCATTCGCATAGAGGTGGTCGGGGAGGACACGGTGGCCGAGGCGAAAAGTTTCGCCAGCGGGACCAAAGACCCTCTCATGGCTTCAACCCGTCTCAGAAGCCTGATGCAGCGGTTCACAGCAAGAAAAAGAAGCGAAAGACTAATACCCTCGGCTTGACACCTGGCGATGATAGTAGTGACGGCGAAGGCGGGTTGGATGATGAAGAAAAACGCTTGAGCGAGCTCCTAGGTGCTGATGCTCCAGTGTAAGTCTTGTTAACCCCTGTCCATGTTGGAGCATGATATTGATCTCATCCATCTATAGAATTCCAGACATCGCCGCCTGGCTCGCAGAGCGTAAAGCCAACTACCCAACAAAGGCTCGTGTAGAGGCCAAAAAGGCCGCCATGGCAGCATCAGCACCTAAAGCCGATGACCCTTCCAAAACCGCAGCCACCAAGATCGATAAAGACCAAGCTAAAATCGAAAGGCTCGAGAAAAAATTAAGTAAACTGAAGGGGAGTATTGAGAAGAGGAAGAGAGCAGCCAATGATGAAGGAGATGAAATGCGGGCAGATGAGTCGGTAGGATCATCCGACTCGTCCGACGACGAAAAACCCGAAGTACAATCAAGCTCCAAGCCATCAACTACTTTTCTACCCCCTCCTCCCATTACGCGAGCAGACCCATCCAACCACTGCAAATATTATTCTACTGGAGGCACTTGTGGAAAGAAGGGCAAGTGTCGCTTCAAGCACGACCCCGCTGTCCGTGAAGCTGCGCTTCAGGAGCGGACGCGGAATGGTGGTCGCATGACCCTCAAGCAGCGACTATTACTTAATGATAAGGATCATGAAGATATGGATGTGGTCAAGGCCATTGTAGAGATGCGGTCTATCGGGCGCTTGGTAGATCCTCAAAGCCTCCAAGTTCGTGCGAAGCATCAGGCAGAAGAGCAAGCCGCTACTAGCCCTGCTCCGTCAACGCTACCTACTACTGCTGGAGTGGCTAGTCTGCCGCCTAACCCTTATGCGGCCGCTAAGAAAACACCGTTACACAAGAAACCTGATCAAGTTCAAAAGCCACAGCCAGAGGCGTCACGTCCCTTCCAGAATACACAGCCAGGTGGATACCCGGTTTCGAATCAGGATTTAGGAGCTTAGAGAACTCCTACGATCGACTAAGTCCTAAGCTAGAAGCCACAGTAAGGCTCTAGGAGATCTTCATCAACGTGATGAAAACATAGCGGTCATGTCATGTGACACAATAGCTGCATATCCGCATCTATTTGAAGTTGATTTTATCAATATTTTCACCCATCTAGTCCAAGTCTACGTCGACGACTAGGATACAGCGCAGGAGTCATTCCACTAATTCTTATTCTCCCAAAATTCGGTCGTCCTCTCTGTGGCAAGCATGTTAGGCCGTAGGGTTCAGTGGCCTACACGTGGTATTAACAGGAAATCATCCAAAACAGTTTCTGAGATGGGACGTCACATAACACAGCCAGGGCCTATAGGACTTCGCATCATGCGGAGTGATATTAGGAAGAATCAAGTGTCTCCGAATAGAGCTCGTGGAATGCTGTTTCTGTTAGGTCGGTCCTACCCGGTTGTCACAACCCATATTTTTAGC
This sequence comes from Nemania sp. FL0031, assembly GCA_022432375.1. Taxonomy (NCBI): domain Eukaryota; kingdom Fungi; phylum Ascomycota; class Sordariomycetes; order Xylariales; family Xylariaceae; genus Nemania; species Nemania sp. FL0031. Next base: position 277,309 of record JAJKKK010000069.1, on the reverse strand, counting down.
ACTCCAAATCGTTTTAGCACTCCTATCGAGTCATACGTTCAGACACCCTAGACGATTAGCGAACAACCTATTTTCATATATACCCGCGTTTCGTTAGAATCCATCGCCAGCTTGCAAGGTCAGGCACTCCTCCGCGTACAGCCAATAGCATCGTTGAATCATCAATTGATGAGACGGCATTTAGCAATGGGAATTTGCGCCGACCTTTGAGCCGGTGTCTGGGGCATGGCCAGGTAAGATGAAGCAGCGGGCTTTTTTTTATAAGCCGCCGAGTAGGCATCACATTATGGACTAGCGCTTTCGCACTTTCAACGGCGGTGGCGCCGGTCATATGTTTCAGGCTAGGGTAGACAGCGGCAATCTCTTATAGACCGTGGCTTGTTCTGCCGTATCTAGGAAATTAATCACCTAGAGATAGGTACTTTAGTCTTAGCGTAATCTAAAATGGCATAATCTAATCCCACCAGTGCTCTTATTGTCTTGCTACTAGAAACAACTTCTCTCGCCATATTTATGTATGAATGTAGTGTATAGAACCATTTGATAGTAAATCTAGGTGTCTACTTATGCCAGTAGAACCCCAGCCAATGTTCATTACCCTCGTCTATCGACGCAAGTATCACTCAACACACCTAGCCGCACCTCACTATTGAAAGCAAAAGCACTAGGTTGGGCGTAATAGACAAGCTTTCCGAAATGCAACCCATGTCTTTATTTTATTTTTCTCTCCTACGGGGCTATCTATTTCTTGATATCGAGACGAATCCTTGATAAAATCAAGGAATATATCCTTGACCCAGTTCGCGTAGCAGAATTTCGTTCGGGCTTTTCCCTTTTGCGAACGCCCACAACGCCGTTCATTTGCACAACATGCATTTCGCCTGACCGATTATATCCTCTCTCCCCATCTCATCCTTTTATCGCTCCATCATTAATTACGTGAGCAGGACAGCGTTGACACAACCATCGTTTTCCACATTGTTCGTGATCTGGGCGTCTGTGGTCCATGTTAGCCGACCTGATGTACGTGCTTTTTCCCCTAGATTCAATTGCAGAGCTGGAATTCTGGCTTTGGGATAGACTTGAATATGGCGAGAAATGTGACATACTGCAAAATGTGTTAGCGATTATGTATCAAGGTAGAATTTTACTCAAAACAAGCTTACCATCGGCCCCAAACTACTTTCCCACCAGCTGTAGTAAGACCCAGCTCCGAGACGTTGACCTATAATATGTAAGTAATATAGCTACGGTTAAAGATTTTTTTAAAAAAAAAACTTGCTTCAATAATGGTACCACGAGTGAGTACACCAAGTTGAGTATAAAGTGGCTGTGACGGATTCTTCTTCACCGATATGATCGGAAGCTGAGTCGTGATCGCTAGGTCCTTATGAGTTACGTTGGCGACTTTGTACCTCAATCCCACTAGTTTCGAGCGTCAGTAAAGCAAGCATTAACAGAAATGGCACTTTATATGTACTCGGCCTATTTATAACACTTGAGTTAGTAATGTTCAATTATAGTAAATTTTGCATAAGGTTTTGAGAGTTTACAAGGGTATCAAGAGCCCAAAAAATCTGTTAAAGCACTTTATAGCTTTCAGGCATTCCGAGAAGGGGTGATGGGAAGGCTAAGAGACTCTAGAGGACTAACCTGATAAAGCGCTCGTATTTAACTGGCCGGCGTGTAAAATCAGGGCCACTAGGAGCTAATGTCAGTACATGAGATTGAAGGTAATTTTGATGGTCGGTTGCATCACATACACGAAGGTCGGTTTCGTGACCATTCTTTTCCACCCTGTTAATATAGAGTCAGTAAATGCCACATGCATGATATAATTTTTCAAGTGCGTCGTGATGATATAGGAAAACTTCCGTGTCATGCAATGCGCTGGACGAGAGAAGTAGGGATAAAGGAATCTTTGGCATGCTCACCCTTATTCCTCCGCTTGCCAGTGGCGATGACTTTAAACATATCTTCCTGTTACCCGATGAGCTTCAGTAAACACTTGAGCATCCCTGGGCAGCTTACCTCGCCTAGTGATGATTAGTGATAGGTTCAACACACGACGTGAGGTGAGGAAAGACTTACTAATGCCTAAACAGCAAAACCTCAAATGTCAGCAATATCATTTCATGGCAGAGGTTTGAAGGGCCTCGGCGACTTCAAGTAGAATGTCCAGATGAGTAGCTTTTCAAGTTGGGACATGCACCAACTATCGCTCTCGCCTCCGTACGAAATAGGGCCAAGAAGATACGACATACCCGACACCTTCGGAATTGGAACGGAATATCTCGCGCTCTAGTTTTTGGCCAGGTTAGCTTCGACTCCTAAACAGACCAGATCACATCCTGTCGGCAATTTAGGGGTTAGTGGCGTGGTACCTTCTCTGCACGACGATTCTTGATAGCACTAGAAAGGCTCTTTGCTTGTGTAGGGTTATTCCTGTCGAGTAGATAACTTGGGAGAGGCTGGCTCGGGTCCTTATCGCCTGCGGATTGCACATTCTTCTCCTCCCTACGCACGAATCCGTCAGCATATATTCGTCGCTCATATCCGCCTAGCAAGACCGGCCAGGAGGTTTCGGTCGCAAATGGTCCACGTACAGGGCTTTGATTTGCTTTCGGAGCTGGATCTTATGCTTGTGTCGTTCCTGCTGGAACACTACAATATTTCATCAGTAAAAGTAGCCCTAAGATAGCTCCAAGATATGCCAGAGGTCACTCACTCTTGGCCTTGAAGCCGCGGAGGTTGGTGGCCTTTGCCGAGATGGTATGCGCCTCTCTGGCCTCTCGTTTCCGTACTCTTTCTTCATGGTCCTATAGAGATCGTGAGTCAGCCATGGCCGTTGTGTTGATTATTCTCACCGGGTTGGGGGAGCGGTTGAGGGCCGTGTATCTCTCGATGGCGCTCGACCTTCAGAAACCTCGAAGAATCTCTACGTACCAGGCGTCTACCATGCTCCTTTCGGTGCTTCTCCATATACCTAATAGAACATCAGTTGGTTGCTGCAAAAGGACCGTCGTCGGTACAGGGCTCGAGGGACAAGGGATGGGCATGTAGACGGGCAACGGACTCGTTCTGAGGCATAGCGAGTTGATTCGCCCTCGAGAGGGACTTTGACGCGGGTTATCGTTGTGTTTCCTTTGGGCTGCTATCGATTCTAATTGTTGTTGCTGCTATGATCCGTCGAGGATGGATTGGTAGGGAATGTTGTTGCTGTAATCAATCAGCTCGATCGATTATCGGTCGGTACAAGTTAACAACGAGCATGCGATAAACAGCAAAAAATCACTTATCGCATTAGCATTGCATCTCAGGTCCCGCCACCAGTACCTAGTGGGTGGGTCCGTGACCCACTCTTGTAGTGAAGGTGGTATTCTAGTTGTGGCGTCTGTGGCTAGTAATGTGGCTTATGCAACTTTTCATAAGTAGACAACGTCCTTGAACATTTTCACATATTACGTAGTTAAGTGTTTATGACCGGCTCACACGCAACAATAATTTAACTTGTCTAACATTAGTGTTATGCTTTACTACTAGTAATTTGAACCCATTAGTGTATACGCGTTAAGGGTAATAGACTTCGTAAAATATTATACGTACACTCCCATTTACATTCACTCCAGGCAACAGATTGAGTCCTTATACTTATTAATTTTGACAAGACTTTATAGGTTCGACCGGGATAACCGCTTGGCATGAATAAGAGAATTCGTCTTGTAATACACTCTGCCTCGGCGGGTAGAACCTCTAGGATATAAGTGGCCGGCTCTAATCCTTGCATACCTAGGTAGTATGTTTCTAACCCCATAGTACTGGCGTAGTGTTAGCTCGCTGAGCACCGGTCTGAGGCGAAAAGCAGCCTACCCGAGACTTCCTCTGGTCAAAAATCACAATTATTTTTGTGTAGTCAATGTTCTTCGGCTACTAGTGCCACAGGACGGAACTGCAATATTATACCACAACACTACCTAGAGTAGAACGATGTCGATGTGGAACCTTGACCACTACAGTTACTTATATAGGACCGTAACAAGTAGTATGGTGAGCACAGCTTTGTTCAAGGTTAACGTAGAATATGAACCTCGATTATACAGCATCTATGCAAATATTAGCAGAGTGTTTCTGTAAGGGATGGAAGATATGCAAGGCCAACACGACTAGCGGTGTTGGCTAAGCGAGCTAGAACACAAATTATGTTGGGCCAATAGGTTCGCGTTATTGTAGGCTACATTAGCTGTGCCGTGTCTCACTGTAATTAAGAGAAGGCTGAAGGCCTATCGTACAGCCAAGGCGCTCGAGGGTTGCTGCCTAGCGGCCTACACCGCAAGGGAGACTGTTTGGATGCGGTGATCTGGGAAATGTATTATATACGAGGTCACGGGTGGCCTGATATACCAGAATACCTCGTCCAAAAATGCTCACCGAGGCCGGAAAACCTAACCCAGACACCTATTTCTTCGCTGCGGGATAAATGGTATTGCCATATAGAGATTGTAACGACTCGTGCAACAACTAGTTGGCTATGGTACTTTTGTTATTATTGGCCTTAAAAAAGATAAACAGAAGACTAGAAGAATTCGAGAGAGCACGTAATAGATGAGTATAAACAATAATTTGATAATAAGGAGTCAAATATATAAAAAGCTGCGCCTACGCAATGATAACATAAGCATGTTGTGATAGAATACATAGTACTTTTGCCACGATCCCAACTGGGATCTGGGCTACCTGCGGCCTCATACCTCTGCCTCTAAAGGTACAAGACAAAGAGGCCTTTTGTATATAGATACCCGGCTGTTGTGAGGTAGCAGTTAAGGCTCCTCGTGCGTCAAAAAGTATTCAGGACCTACATATACCTCACTACTCGTATTTGAAGGCCCGTGAAAACTTCACCGGTGAGCGCCACCAACGCTTATGGAGTTGCTTCATCAACCGATCCCTACTTGTGATCAATCCAAGGCTAAAGCTGCCTTGAGTCACACCACATACCTACCTATGGATCTCTTACAAGACAACTGACGTGGTTGTTAATATATTATTTGCTGAGAAGCAGCTGATGTCTCGCACTCTAGTTTTACGCCGCTTTTTGGTCCTGTTAATCGAGATGTGAGGGTGTAAGGGGAAATAGAACAGCGGGATTTAAAGCTCTGCTGTATACCCAAATAGTTACTCTAGCTAATCTAAGATTCATTTGACAGCTTTCTACATCTGTCATTATACTACACAGCTCCTTTTGAAACTCCCCTACTCTATTGCATTAGCCTCCCTCGTTAATATTACCAAACAACAAAAATGCCCGAGCAAGAGAAGGATGGCCATTCCTCCGGAGAATACAGCGGTGTTGTTGAGAACGGAACCGTAGGAGTAGTAGGCAAGGCAGAAGATCTCGCCAGCCTGCTCTCATCGGGTCTAGCCGCCAAAGAAAAAAGAGAAAAGAACAAGGGAGACACTGGGAAAGGGGAGAAAAATGAAGGAAAGGGGGAGAAAGGGGATAAATAAAGGCACAAAATCTTTATCTGACACACCCAGGCCGACAGGAGCAAACGATATTGATTGAGATTTCGCAATTCTGCTACAATCGCTTCAGCAATTCTGATCTCACAAGGCTTGCAACAGCCTAGAGCCGCTCATTTATTGAACAATTCTCGAAGCCTAACATCATAGGCCTCCTTATCTGCAAGCTTCCTTTGCACCACTTCCTCCGAGTTCCCACTCCAAAATTTCGATACGATTTTCTCGACATCCCATGGTAGGGACTTTGGCGGTACCAAATGAGATCCGAGGAGGAAGTACATGACATTCACTGAGAATAGACAATGATAAAACCACACTCCTTTCGAATTCCACATCTCATGCATAACCTCCGAAAGACTGATGTTGTGATGTGCTTTCGCTTTTGTCGCTTGCTCTTCTTCCTCGAATATGTGCATGAACTCTTGTCGAACCTCGTCGAACCGGTCGTATTCCTCGTCTCTGATACGTTCAATAGAACAGCCGGTTAGCCAGTATGGTACTGCGAGCATTTCAGCTGGCAGGGCGCATATCCACTCTAGATCTATCAAGCCCGTGATGTTCCAGTCCTCGTCCACTAGGACGTTACTTGCGTGAAAGTCCGTATGTTGGATTAGGAACGGGCCGTTACGGAGTTCTCGCTTGATATAATTGTGCGAGACCACACGGAGTAGTGTCTTGACAGCCATCTGGCTACGGCAGTCACTCTCGGTCATTGCGGCGTTTGGCTGAGCCAGAAAACGTTGGTCGTGGAAGGTGAGCATTTCTGATACAAATGCGTCTGTGCAGCTAATCGTCTCGTTCGCAGGAATTGTTCTGGGAGCACCATCGTTCTCTGCAATCATCATGTTACAAGAGAGCGGTCGATTAGTCAGTGTAACGGTGCCGTCGTGATTAAACTGGAAGGATCCAATACAGGCCTGTGGTATCCGTGCGAGAGAAACCATGATACGAGACATGCCCCTAAACAATCTCTGTCTCTTTGTTTTGTCTTCTCTATGTATTTTGAATGTGTTGGAAAGCATCCGGCCCGTCTCGGGGCCCAGATACTCTAGTACCATGTACGCTGAGTGGAATTGCTGCCTTGGCGGATGGACGACATAACTGGAAAGTAGCGGACGTCGAAGTAATCGATAAATAAAGCGCCAAGAGAATCGCGCAACACGACGGAAGAATGAGAGGTGATTTGCATGAGTGAACTAACTACTTAGTAACAGTGTGCCGAGATCAAAGGGGAGACTGGCTTACATGGCGGCCATCCATCGTGCCAAAACCGAACAGGTGAGGTGTGCGAATCTCGGGGCAGTTTTCTTCTATCCATATATACGCTCCTACCTCGCCGCCTAACTTGTCGTCTATGCTGCCGGGATACCGGGCTTCGGCAAGCTTGTGTGGCATAGGACAACGGAATACGATATTGCTGACTGGTTTGCTTCCCGACTTGATGGCGAGGATAATGCAGACATTGAAGCCGCCAAATCTCCAGTAATCTGTTGGTAGTACAGACACATCTTCTGTGTCGAGTGCTAAGTGATGTTTTACAAGACCTTCTATCGAGTGTCTTTGAGACCATAGCTCTTGGTAGAGCTTGTCCATCGCAGGCTTGTAGGAGGCTAAATTGATTACATTGCTCTCATTCTCAAGAGCTGAGTCGAGCGTAATAGGCCCTCGACCAACAAGTTCCAGAGTCGTTGGCATGGCTCTAGCTAGGAGCTAAAGGGAAATGAATTTTATTGTAGTTCATCAGATAAAACTGTCGTACCGCGTGGAGGAGATAGAAAATAGGAAGAGTCCATGTGCATAGATATAATTCCAGCAGGCCTCTAGGCAATTTAAGACATTTTGTGTAACGTTATCCCTTCGCTTGGCAAGCAAACCTGCCTTAAAATGAGTGCATGGGTACCTACTTATTCCAGGGATCACTCCACTCAAAAAGTGTCTCAAAATACGTAGTAGGTATTAATGTAGGTGACTACCTTTAAGGCGCGGTAAATCTACCTAGGTACGTATTAGTGGGACAACAGCCTCCGTTAATTGTTTCTCAGAAACTAATCACTTTCAAAGATGCTAAATTTGGCACTTGTTATCTGAGCAGCAGATCTGTCATGCAACAGAACTGCAACTCTAACCACAACACTACCAAAAGTAGATCGTTGTCAAGGTGGGAACCTTAACCGATTCCAGTTACTTATATAGGGACCATGATAAGATCGTAGGCTCTCAGTTAGGCGCCCAATTTCAGCAGCGTCATCTAACTGAATCCCCCCGTTTCCTCCACGTCTTCCCGGTTTTCTGCTGCCTTAGATATCATGCCACGCCTCCTGAAGTCCGCGCTCTTCTAGTAGGTGCCGTGCGCGGTTTTTATCCTTCACTCTAAGCGGTACCATCTATTCAATGATGGGTGTATGACCCTTTTTAGCAGAAATCGAGATGGCCCTCAAGCTGATAGGATTAACCGATTGGAAACTAAGTAGTTAGTGAACCATACTAAGATAGCCTAACTAAACTGCCATTGAAAATGCTGTGTTACTGTCCTCATCTTGCTTGTTAAGCTCTAAAACTTTTCTAGAAGTAAGAAGCTTCTGGACGTGAGAATCGAGTCCTAGGGCTGCCACCCACTAGAAAGCCAGATGAAGTGCAGGATCTACCCTCAGAGACCTAAAACTACTACCGGTCGCCTTGATTATAAGTGACTCGATAGTCGATAGGTTCACCGATTTCACTGCCAAGCCCAACGGCGTTGAGCCATCTTGTCCTCTACTAATGTTATGAGCGTTCTTGTAATGATTCTTTATATTTGATAGTCACCGTATGTTTTTCTCTCGCGGCACAATGAAGCCATCTTAACACTTGTCCAGATACTGCTTCCCCACAAATGTCCTCGACGCCCTGGATGATTACTCCGAGGAATATGGAATATATTCCTTGCGCGCAATTCAGCAGTAACAAGCTTTCCAACCTGATCTCGAGGATGTCAATTAGATCGTAGTATAAGCTGTCTCCGACATTGTACCAACCAAAGAATTGCCTTGCTTCACGCAAATTGCCTGGGGCCCTTCTGGGGTGGCAGTCATGTTCAACACAGTTTGTCATTGAAATTCACCTGAGGACCTCATATTCAGCTTCACGAAGCTCTGTCGGAGGATTCGGTTGCTGATTTACAGCCTGAGCCTTGATCCGGAATCCGGCAAGATTAGGCGGACCATGAATTTATCTCTCTCAAGCGTGTCACAAATAGAAGGCGTAACCCAAAACAGCTGCTCGTGGAGGATTTCCGGTATTTGTATAAGCAGCAAAGTCAATGTCAAAACCATTTCTTCCCCAATTAGAGGGGCAACAGCAAAGATGATGACGTCTACGGTTGTTAGGCATTCGCTTAGGCATTGCTTAGTTGGCGCTTCACCAAATAAAGCGATGAGAAGAACAAGATCTGTAGCGAGCTTAATCAAAGAATCATCACACCAGCTCTCTCCCACGGGTTGAGAATGGGTCAATAAATCAAGTACAAAGGTGGTTGATATTTAATTAAGCTTTAGGTACCTTAGAATCCTTGCCCCGCCATGGTTTAAAATTGTGGCCCGTGCTGCGGTTGGGCGCGGGTAAATCTATCTGCGAAGAAAACAACCTGTCCCCGCTTATTTTTCTCAGTAAGCCAACCACTAACTAACATTCAGCCCATGTCCATTGGCTACAGAATTAGAGGATTCCAGCAAACCGAACGAACAAGAGACTCGAGCAGGTCAGACTACATCAATTGACTCACCACGAGTGGGAAAACACCGCCAAAATGAGCAGATCACTGCTGCGCTCCGTCCTGGAGTTCCGAACTTCTCTCACACGTCTCCCATCGCCACCTGCCTTCCTCCTCCCATCACGCAGTCTATCGACGACACCGACTCTACCACAAAACGTTGCGCCAGCAAGGTCGCCATCACAGACGATCCCAGCCAGCATACCACAAAGCACTCCCACGACGCCTTCACGTTTCCAAAAATCGGCTCCCACAGCCCCCTCACCGACCGAGGCCGCAGAGTCCCTCGCCCAGCTATTTCCCCTCCTGCGCGCGCAACCACGCCACTACATCACAGCCCACATACACGGCTTTCCATACCTCGTGACCGAGGGCGACCAGATCCGTCTACCTTTCAAGATGCCTGGCGTTGTTCCGGGCGACGTGCTGCGCCTAGACCGGGCGTCTGTATTAGGTAGCCGGGACTACACCTTAAAGGGAACTCCGTGGATCGATTCGGCGCTGTTCGAGTGCCGCGCTACTGTCCTCGGCACCGAGAGCGAACCCATGAGGATCAAGATTAAGACGAAGCGGAGGAATAGGAGATCACAGCGCGTCACGAGCAAGCACAAGTACACCATTCTCCGGGTCAGCGAGCTTAAGCTTTTGGAGCCTACTGCGTGAGAGGCAGTTTAGCGAAGTTAAAAAAAAGGCAATTAGGATCGACAGCCCTGGAAGGGGGTGTACAGGCAGTCTATGTTGAAGGCGGCGAAATCGGGCACCCGCCTACATTCGACATCGTAAAGGTGCGGGGCAAGTTGAGTTCTTGAGAGCCAGCCCCTACGCAGTGTAGACTTTTTGTGATTGCATAAGATACAGTGGTACTCACCCATAGGGGCCTCTACAATTGCAACGTATCGTACCCAATATTTTGTACCACTATAGAAGCTCGCCTAGGAGTCTTATGTATCTACAGCCGCACCCATAAAAGGGAACCCTACATAACACATACCATGACTTGTATACTATGATTAGAAATAACGCCACGTCTTACCTAACGGATGGGATGGGGAAATGATAAATCGAGCTACGCCTTTAAAATCTACCTGTTTTGCAAGCAAGATATACATACCCCCATGGAACTGTATCTAACACAGCCTTCTTTGTGTAGCAAGTGTCAGTTCAAGAAGGACGGATTTGCTTTTAAGGCCTTGACAAAATAGAGGAGTCGCATTGAAGATAGAATTATAGGAAGGGCAGATTTCCTATGTATACCCAGGTATGCCCCGTAACTTGGACACAGAAGCAATATGTGGAAATTAGACGTCTTCGTCTAAATCGAATTGCACTAGATAGTGATTGAGACGAATCCAATACACTTAAATATTCCAGTCTAGGACATGCGTACTTATCCTACAAGGCACTAGCCGAAGTTATGTCAGAGAGGTTTGACACGCCAGCTCTGCAGGTAGTTAAGTCCCCGTTGTGTCAAAAAGGAAAGTTTAAAACTCGAAACACAGAAGGGAGTATAACTTCACATTGTTGTTAGCAACATAGTACCATCTATCTCACGTTCAAAACTCTTATCACTAGCACAAGATCACAATATCACTCATCTAAGACAAAAACCAAATTAAGCAAGCGAATGATGATTTCCATTACAAAATGGGGTATAATATGTCGTCTCGCGAGAGACGAGAATGAAGAGATCGCTAATTTCAAAGTTCTTTGTCATCGTCAAAAACCGGGCCCACGTTGTCCCTTTCTCTATACAGTAGGTACCAGTTCGAAACCAAGTTCCCGCCCAAAAACACCACGGCTATGACAGGACAGATGAAACAGCGATAAAAGGCCCAACCAGAGCTGGGATAGGGAATAAGCCCTGTGACCGTAACTCAAGAGGCAGTTGAAGCAATGCCAGTTCGAGAACACAGGGGTGAACAACGCCTGCTAATCAGAATCCCCGTAACAGCAATACACGCCCCAATTCAAAAAATTTATAAGCTCTCCCAATTCGAACTCTAAGTCTCCTTAGCTTTTTTTCCAGGTCGTAAATCTTCGTGATCAAGTATTATTTTGGTTTCTCTATCGGTACCGTAGTGCTGCCCAATTGAAGGACAGTGTAGGAATCACCTCCCCTTGGCTGGCTTCACATCTTGTCCTATCGCCTTAGCAACGCTGCCCCAGTAGGCCTGCGGCCACACATTTAGCACCTCAGATTCCATGGGCATGCGCTCGCGGCACCTTGTCACCACACTCTGGATGATCCTACCAAGCAGCTCCTCGGTGATGGGCAGAGAGCCCTCCGGTGTTTCAACGGGGTATAAGAAGGGGTCATTAGGGGCCAATAGTTCCTCGCAGGTTGGCCGTAGATGCTGGTCGCGGGTCAAACATCGCTTCATCGTCCTTAGTAGGCTTGGCGGCACGGGGACATCACCGAGGCCACGCTCCGGAAAATCGATGTCGTACCGGAAATTGATGATGGCGCGGCATCGATTCAGGTAGTTCGGGATATGGCCGAAGGGCGGAGTACCATAAACCATTTGGTACAGGATACAGCCGAGACTCCAAATATCGCTTGGCTTGCCCAGTTTCCATAGTCTCGGTCGTGCGGGCTCGGCGCCGATTCTCCGGCCACCCAACTCGGAGTTGGAATCCAGATCCGTATTGGAGTCTATCAGACTCTCCGGGCTCATGTAATTCGGTGTTCCGACCTGGGCCTCACGGTGCACATTGACTGTTTCCTCGGTTTGGATCGCATTGGCTATGCCGAAGTCAATGAGCTTGAGGCGACCTTGTACGAGCACAAAATTTGCTGGCTTTAGATCGGAGTGCACGATGTCGTGAGCATGAACGGCAGCCAGACATTCGAGCATTTCTTGCCAGTAATAGCGCACGAACACAGGGTCGAACTTGAAGTTTTCTGGGGAATTGTCCGGCGAGGATCTCTTTTTCAGGAGAGTGTAAAAATCCAGCTCGCCCATCTCCATGAGCTACATCATGATTAGTATTTGGACTGAGAAAAAGAGTATTGGATGGGAACTTACAAGGCTTAAAGATTTCTTTTCCTCGTTCATTTCGTAGTCAAAAAGTGTAATGACCCGCTCGACTTTGGTGAGTTTCCTAAGTAGATCGATTTCTCCCTTGTAGCCTCTGACCGTGTTTTCGTCGGCGTTCTCAATAGAAACGCGCTTCAACGCAAACATGCGGCCGTTGTCGGCGGCTACTCGGTATACCCTAGCACTGCCGCCGCGGCCTATACAGTCTATACGGGTGTAGCATTTCCCATTGATTTTCATATAATTTCGCCGTTTGACTGTCTGGGACGTGGTAGCTGCACCAGCAGTGGATGTGGCGGCGTCTAGAAGGGACATTTTAGGGGGCGGTGGAGGGACTGCTCGACGTGGTGTATTTTGGCTTATGGAACCCAATGCCCTTCGCTCTGGTGAGGTAGGACGTGGAGCGTTTGCGTCCGCACCCATCAAACGAACCACAGGTTTTGGCATGTCTTTTTCTAGGAGAAGGTTTGATGCCAGTTTCTCCCTCTTGAAGGTCGGCGGAGCTTCGTTCTCTTGGTCGTGTCTAGAAGGCATATCTGGCCTTGGGGGTGGGATTCGGTAGTGTGGAATAAGAATCTCATCGCGTTCTGGAGACTTCTCGCGTTGCCGAAAGTCTTCTTCGTTTTCTGCAGCAGGCGACGACCGATGTATACCGGGCCTTGCTAGGGACTTAGCGCTAACAGGGCTCCCAGAAGCGATACGGTCAGGCGCATAATAAGAGGGAAGATTATCCGCAGGATCCATGTCAGCGAATTCATGGGGTTGCGGGCCGTCGGGGCCCTGGCTAGATGCGAGGAGCCCGCCATCGTTCTCTGCGTCTTCTTCGCTCTGTCTCCTACGGCCCCGGCGAGCTGGCCCACTAAGAAAGCTCCCGGGGATTTTCCCTACTCTCTTGACCCTCGCGGCGCTCTGGAGCGCTTGATTCTCGTCGTTCCGGGCTCGAGAACTATTGGAGCCGGGTCTAGACACACTTCCTAAGTTTGTTTCTGGCTGATGACGAGCGGCTGTTTGTGGTTCATCTGGTAAGGCGTTGTCGTATCCGCGAGAAGCCGAGTCTCCCCTCTTTGAGGATACTGCTGAGGAAGCTGTTGATCGGCCCCTGCTACCAGATGATCCCATTGATATCTTGACGACACGGCCTTGCTGGCCTGGCGTATTAATGTCCTTTTCCTTGATTTCGGAGATGTTGCCCTTTTCTTCCGCGCCACCGTCCGCACTTGGGGGTCGGGCCCTGCTTTGAGATGCTGATAATGATGCGGATGTAGATACTGATGTCGAAATAGATCTCCTCTTGGTAGGGGGGAATTGTGAGGCTGCAGAGACCGCAGACCCTTGTGATGCAGTACTCAATCGCACAACTCGCTTCCTGACGGGGCTGGCATCCTTACTCGCTTGGCTTCGAGCGGGAGAAGCCTGTCGTGTGGCTGGTTGCGCACTGCTGGCACGTGTTTGTCGGCGCTCTTCGCCAATTGCGGCCGCCGAAGCACCGAGAACACTGCGTCGCTTTACAGGTTTTGGCTGCTCAGGCTGGGCGGGCGGCGATGAGGGCCGGTGGCTTTGAGCTCGAGTTCGGACACGGCCATATTCTTGCTCAGGTTCGCCAGCGCCGTCGTTGAGCAATGCTTTTGTGAGAGCGCTAAGCTTCATAGGCACAGGGATCTCATCATCAGAGCTGTCACCCGCGAGTTGCGAGTGAGACTGAGACCGGGACTGAGATCGAGACGCGTAGGTGGCTGGTGCTGGATTTGATTCGGCGCGACTGAGCTGCGACCTAGAAGTATTCCTCCTCAAACCGGACCGTAGCGAAGATCTTCTTGTGAGAGCAACTGGCTGCCCGGCGTCGGGGGCAGCTGGCGTGGGTGATGCTGTAGCCATCGAGGGGGGCTGTGTTGTTTATTTTAGGGATTAGATATGGTAACAAGATTGCAAGATTCGAGAACAAGCAATTGTGCTATGGCGTGTCGAATTGGCGATTCCGATGGCAATTGTATGGATTTAGGCGATGTTTTACGTGTCCAAGCCACCCATGATCCTGAAAATGAGAGTTGTAGGGTTAATACCGAGGTTAGTCGACGATGTTGGGCGCAAGGTGAAGATGCAATGTTTGTGGTGTGTACTACGATATCTGGCAGTGGGAGCTGTACTTGTGTCCCCACATTCTGTTTCTTGGCGCATTTACTAGCCATCAGGGGTTGACAGAGCAACCAGCATGGGTGTCTCCACTAAAAGTTATAATTCACCAATCATAATAGCGGATCTAAGAGCATCCCAGTACAGTCCTAAGCTGCATAGAACCTAACCCTATTTTGGTAAATAGTGCCATATGGGTAATGTTTATGCGTACTCGCTTCGCCTCAATGAACTCGTACAACTACAAAATGCAACAATTATGTCGGCAGGCTTCAAAACCGCATGTAGCACCATGGCAACTCCAGGGGTGTCGATTATGCTAGGTACTACATCCTTGGACGTAAGTTTGATAATTACCAATTCTAAAAAATACCATTGAGTACAAGTTCAAATTTGCAATACTTAAAGCCGCCCTTCCTGTCTACACTACCGTTCTTACCTTGCATCGTTAGGACGGCACAACTCTTTCACACGTCACAATAAGCGATCAAAAATCTTCAATGATCCCAGTTACAACCATGAGATTTGGAGAAGCAGGACCGGATATATTTGCCTTAACCGACTCTAGATATCTCGTCTGGGATAGTTGTCCCCGAGAATGATCAAATGCAAACCCGTCCACGCCAGATGCCATGCATGACCGTCGTAGCCCATTTTTGTGCCTGTTCCCCAATTTCACGTAACCTCGTTGCCACAACAGGTGATGTGAATCGCTTAGTCGAAGAGACCGAAGCCCATGTCGTCGTCGGACTCCTCCTTCTCTGCCATAGGTGTCAGTGTATCTGCAATGCAATATGGTGGATAGTACAAGCATACCCTCTTCCTTCTCTTCGACCTTCTCCTCGGCGGCAGCAGCACCGCCAGCAGCAGCACCACCGGCGGCAGCAGCGCCACCAGCACCACCGCTAGGGACGGAGGCAAGCTTGGAAGAACCCTCAGCGATAAGCTGTGCAAGTCATAGTCAGCAACTAATCTTTTATGTCCTAGATCGAATATAGAGTCGCACCTCGTTGATGTCCTTGCCCTCAAGCTCGGAGATCAGGGTCTCGAGACGGTCCTCGTCGGCCTCGATACCGACGGAGTCGAGAACCTTCTTGACATCGGCGGCCGAAGGCGAGGCGTTGCCGCCAAGGCCGAGGAGGAGGTAAGCTGCGAGGTGCTTCATTTTGTAGTTGGTACTATGTACTCCCAACTTCTGGTTAGACAGGCGTATCTCCGAATAGAGTGGGAGGCTTTGAATCGATGATACAGCTAGCTATGGGATTCGGTGCTAGCGGGGAGAGAGCTGCGACGACTTACATAAAGTGGGAGATGTGTAGAACACGAGAAATCAATCGATTTAACCGCGAGATTGGGCGGAGACTGAGCCTTCGAGTTCTCTAGAGATGTTCGGGGTGAGGATGAAAGTGGGATGTGGGATTTTGCGTCTGGAAAACTAAAGACTGCGATAAAAATGTTCCCACCAAACGACCTTTTTGCGCAGAGACATAATTCGTGGGCTGCTGTGGGGGTTAGATATGCAACTAGACTGTATCTAGATCAGCTGATTAGGGTCAGTAGGAGGCACTAAACAAAACATATGCGTATATGGGGTTGGCGATAAGCTACCTAGGTATGGCCCTCCGTAAGTACCTATGTACCTCATTTGTTTGTACAGTAGGTAGCGGAACAGCTCTGTGGCTTGCAACCGGCGTGGCAACAAGTCAATAAAAATGCCCAATGACGTCGCATGTCTCCAGCCACAGCTGGCGCTCCCCAAGCCAAGCAGAACAGCACGAGACCTTCTTATCTGATTATGAGGTTTCCTGGCGCAACCTTAACTTTTCGATCATATTCTTTGTTGTTTTTGGGCTCGTGCACCACCCCCTCCGCATTCGTCCCTCGACCACTCCCAACAGCCCGGTGACCAGTAATCTGATTGCCGTACGAACCCCCTTGCATAAACTTCTCTACACTCCCTGCCTGTCCGACGCCGCGAAAAAATCCCCTATAAGTAGAGGGGACAGGGAGGAGTCACCGTAAACGCACGCAGCGGACACAGCCCACCAACCCATGACTCCTCGCGCCCACGACCATCTCTGACGGCCATCGGCATCGGCGTTGCTCGCGAACGAATATTCCTGTGTCGTCCCCATCTAGATCGAGCTTGTCAAGTCAATATGCCGGTGCGTGCAAATGCCCATTTGTTATGTTGTTATGTTGTGTTATGGTGAGGCTTTGTAAGGGCCACCTCGTGCTAACACGGCTGCGGCCACAGATCGGCGACCTCCTCGCAGAAATATCCGGCGGGCAGCCGTCATCCGCCCCATCCCCCAAAGCGTCCTCATCATCATCGGGGATCAAGCGGAAGGCAGAAGGTGGCTCGGATGGTGCAACATCGACAAAGCTGACCAAGGCAAGACAACCTGATGGATCTTACTCAACTAGTAAGGTTACCCGTGATGGAGAGGGCCGAGTGATAGAGCGATCATACTCAGTGTCGCGACCAGTGAAAGCTGCCAGCTCAGGCCAGGCATCCACGATAAATTCTGCCACACTCCCTCACCGCACCAGCTCACATTCGACAAACGGCCGCCACGAGCCACCCACCTCCTCCGGCCAACGCATGGCCTCCACATCGAACAGCAAGTCATCCGCTGCGTCCTCTAGTAATGCACAACCGAAGCGTCCCTCGGAGGCATCCAGTCGCTCGAAACTGAACCCGTCTACACTAGCTACTGCAAAAGTAGCCCCTTCGAGACCATCTCCTACTACTCCGAACACGCCAAACTCATCGCAGGCACCGAAAAAGGGTTCGTTCAAAGAGATAATGGCACGCGGGGCAAAAGCCCAAGAGGTCATGGGGAAAGTTGGGATGATTCAACACAAATCCATCGACAAGGGCGTGGTTAAGAAAGAACGTGAGGTTTCCAAGCCAGAGCAAAGAGCCGGTGCAGGCCCAAGTGCTAGAGGAAAGGCGGTAGCCCCATATACCGGAACTAGCCGGCCTTCGACCGCGGCAGGGCGTGATCAAGGATCTACGAGTGCATCG
This sequence comes from Nemania sp. FL0031, assembly GCA_022432375.1. Taxonomy (NCBI): domain Eukaryota; kingdom Fungi; phylum Ascomycota; class Sordariomycetes; order Xylariales; family Xylariaceae; genus Nemania; species Nemania sp. FL0031. The sequence goes on along the minus strand of JAJKKK010000069.1, from coordinate 259,842 downwards.
GGACGTACTGCATCAAGAACCGGCCCTTCGAAAGATTTAAAGGCCGGTGGCAAGTCGAAGTCGGGCTCTACGGCAAATGATGTAGTTGAGAAGAAGGTCAAGAAGTCTGCGACTGCGACGACTGGTTATGCAGGAACCGCACGGCCCCGACCCGGAACCACGGCAAATAAGGGTTCATCTTCCAGGGGTGATCAGCGTTCTAGTCGCGGTGGGCTTCTTGAACCCCCACGAATGGGTCGTCGGAGTAAATATGAAGATGAGTACGACGAGGATCTGGATGACTTCATCGACTACGACGACGAGGAAGAGCAGGAGGGAGGTCCTCGATACTATGACTCTGACGGCTCCAGTGACATGGAAGCTGGAATGTCAGATATCGACACGGAAGAGAGACGAGCCGAGTTATACGCACGTGAAGAAGACCGTCGCGAACAGGCATTAGAAGAGAAACTAAAGAGGGAGAAGGAGGAGCGGAAGCGACGATGGGGTGGACGCTAGCACACGACTCATGAACATTCATCTTTAGGCGTACGGCTGCGAGGGAGTGCCACGGCGCATTGTATCATCCGCATCGCTTCGTTCCTCGATAGAGCGCTCACTGCATAAAATCAGGCGTTCGGGAGAGTCTCCAACGGGCAACCATTGTACTGGGCAGGGATAAAGAGTATTTGATTCCACATCATGTTTTTACAGGGCGTTCGTGGATACATGGTCAAGCGAACTGAGCATTTCCAACGCTATGAGCGGTGTTCATTTTGATAAAAGATTGGAGTTTCTGTACATTGTTTGTTTGACTGTCTCGCCACATGACCTACCTTTGGATGGTAGCATGCGGGTGTAGATGTATTAAACCAGTAGCTGTTCCTCAGTTTTGAGACCACAGCCCATAATGAATTTTCTTTCGTCATCCCTTAGAACGAATAGGGTACGGGCATGTACTCCCCGTCTTATCCCGTCGCTACCTCTAACTTCCATCATGTGTCTCTTATAACAGCATCTCAATAGTTACCGCCTCCTCAAGTGTACGAGCAGGTGCACACTTACTAATTTGTGATTCGACTGCCGCACAACGAAAAAGTATTGTGAAGCCGTTTAGCAGCAGAATGACGGCTTCCACATACCAGAAGCCTTCTCCGCAAAGCCCTTCCTGTCTATAAATAGCACCATTCCGTCATTACGCTTACTTTATTACAATGCAAACGGCTCTTAAGGGTAGAATTTTATCTTCTTAAAGTAATGATGAGCTAAATACTGTTAAGTCACGAGTCCGATCCTATATACGACGCCGATCTAACAAAAAGTATACGATTTTTAAAGAGATACAGTCTAAATAAAATTTACACCCCTCCTCTCCTTCCGAACAGGCAGCTCGCCACCATACTAGCAGATCCGCAATACAAGAAGGATACTAGGGTTGTTGCGCAACAGCTTGACAGGACATCTAAACTTCGTGGATTTATCGGCTTTGAAAGTAGACCCATGCACGATAGGTATTGCCGGCTCCGAGGCCGCGACTAGACGTGTTCCTATACCCTCATACTTCTAGATCTCTCACGCGCGCGATTCGCCACAGGAGCATCTACAACAATCATGGGAGGGATCGTAAAACCGTCTCGGGTAAAACAAGGGACATCACTTATCAGACCTCGGCGCAGGTTTCATGATTTACCTCCATCGGCTCCCCATCTAGTGCCTATCGGATATACCGCGTGGTATTGAGGAGATCCATAGGCACAGGGGTCGAGGAGCACATGTCATAGTCCCATATAAGCAACTATAATCGGACAAGGTTCCCAACTTCGCAACAGGATCTGTAGGTAGAGGTAGAAAGATCCCTCTGACGTTTCCCAAAAGCTCGTACAGTATGTCGGACCAGATCTGCGTGGGTAGAGCCCTCACTCGAAAAGAGTCCATGCTGATCTATATCTGGGAAGACTGCATTATGGGTTCTGATAAGGTCACCTGGTACAAGGTGTCTTGTAATAGGGAAACAACGTCCCTCTTGGAACTCCTACATCAGTGCTGATTTATCAAACAAGTTTGCTGCAGCGATTGCCAAAAGACCACGGTGTGTTTGTCGTCCGACTCGGACGAATTCGGCTAGATGGGGGAAGAAGGCAATCCCATAAATCTCTGCGTTGTAAATCACTGCCGGCATCTGTAACGCGAAATCCAGCGAGGCAAAGATTTCCTCAAAGTATCTTCCAAAACACTCATGCTATCCTTGTAGTAGGCAATATAATAGGCACAAAGTAATAAAAAGTATCGAAATTGGCCCATGGTTATTTGTGTTTCACGAGATCTAAGGCATTCCTCTAGCAGCTCGCCGACGTGATCTACTTTTAGTAGGTAGTGTTGTAGTTATATTCCGTGACAGCACGTAAGCGGACGGACTCCCCTAATCACCAATAGAAAGTGTCTGCGGCAGAATATGAAATATAGAAAGAACCCATCTATTCATTTCACCCGTATACTATCGCAAGTAAGCGGATCAAGAGGTGGTTTACTGTTGTTGATGCCCGGGCCCAGTTCACAACACAATATAGGGGATGCAACACCTATTCCTATTTTATTAGCGTCGTATTACCAAAGGCAACCTGATAGGCTTGCCACAAATTCATGTTTAAGCTCTACCTAAGCTTATGTATGAACTAGTATGATTGCTAGGATACGCAACAGCAAGGATCACTAGTAGTTACCCTAAGGATGTCAGTGGCATCTTGACCGCCGGTATACATGAGTACTTAAAGGTCTCAATCACCCTTATGCAGATCACCCTTTTGGCTTGATACTAGCATTCACACTTGCAGAACCACTCCCCCAGATACTAAACTGATCCACGACTGTTTCGAATTGGTGGGCCAACATCTGATGGAGTTTTATGAACTATACTATTACGATTTGGCTAATTGGAAACAATGCTCTCGTAGTGGTATAGGGAACATAGTTCCCCATTTTCGGTAGCCGGCCGGACCACCTAGTCTTACAATAAGAATAAAATTATCTTAGACGTTTATAGTGCGTTGGATTCTTCTGATAGTTAATCTGGGAACGAGGCTTGCGAAAATATAGCCATGGGGAGATCCCTGGTTGGCTAGCCTCGAGGATCTAGTAAAGTAGATGTCCTAGCATACTGTCAAAAGCAACATAGCAAGCATGGATTCATGTCCACATGGGTAGCCACATTTTAAGGTCCGCATACCACCCAATATCAACGACATACTGTACATGCTGGCCTTGCCATTTTTCCTTTTCCATCTAACTGCGCCGTAACTCGCTAAAAACGAGGTAATAAAAAGCCAATATGAATTGATTACCTGCCCCAGGAAACCGGCAACAAATAGCCGGCAAGAGGCCCCTCTAGTCGAACATGCAACGTAATATTAGAGTCGAATGTTAAAGAGATAGAACGTCCTACATTCTGACTCGTAAAAGATATCGTAGTCGAACTTGAGAAATGTCGTAGCAGATATACTCGTTGTATTGAAGGTATGCGTCGGAAACCCCTGTCGGACCTGGCAGAACTGTCGTGTCGGGCACTACAATATCTCATGTTAGTTGCACGTCCTAATTACTTCAAAGCTAGGGTTTTGATAGTAGCAGCTGGGCATAATAGGGCGTATACTGTTGCTTTAGAGGCACGGAACTAGTATATAGCAAAACGATGATGCTCAAAATTCTCTTGCGAATACGTCGGCGAAACTAACAAAAGGTGGGAGTTTACTTACTTTTGACGCCCTTCAGGGAAGGATGAACACATCCTGCGTCCTTCCATTTGGTAGGTCCGGCCATACCCTGACCCCATGTTGAGAGCATACCATTGGCTTTGGCATCTTCTCCGGCGCTGTAGGACGCATCTGTCAAGGTTTGCATAGGGTCACCTAGCTCGGCCTCACACAGGAGCAAAAGCGCATGCCCGTTAGTAATATGTGGGCAGCAGTAGTTAGCAGACTAATTAGCCCGTTGATTAGTATCTTAGCTTTAAGGGGATGAGGGATTCTTGCCTTTGAAGACATGTCCGCCAAGTAGATGCCCTTTCCAAACATCTATGAGGGGTTAGTACATATCTTAAAATGATGACCTTAGAGCCTCGCGCATCCTAAATAACAGAACATAGAATTCACACGTACTATTCAAGAATTAGCATCAACCGCATGAAACGAGAATCCTTAAATACTGAGAATTGTAGGAGAATTATATGCGTACCATAGCCTGAGACGGGAGCTTCGGGCGGCGCGATCCGTAGTCCCTGACTTAAGATACCGCCGAAATTGGTACAACGCGAGCCGTGCCATAAGAGGCGCCGATCGCGTGGAGTTTGGTGGGATGCATCAAACCGGCCAAATTCTCCATCTCGCTCGATCCTAAAGATCTGTCCAACCGCGTAGTTGGCACTGTGAGTTGATCCCCGTGTGTCCATTAGGTAGGTTTTCAGTTGAAGAAACTCTTCACTGGTGTTGTCCAATGGCGTCATCTCATTCAAACAGAGCCCTCGGAATTGGCGATCCAGCGCGTTGATCTCTTCTTTCTTGTCAGCCTTCATCAATAGTTCCGCATCCTTCATGTCTCCCAAGCTCTCAAGAAGTTCTATTTCTATCTTGAGCATTGGTTGAGTCTGGATAACTGGTGGGCGGTCACGACCGAAGACATGAGGGATGATACTGAAGAAAAGATTCGATAGCTGCTCCGTTGCTTGAGGGAAGCCAGTCCGATACTTTGAAGCTGCTAGAGATGGGTCGTCTAATAGATCTGATAGATTTTTTAGAGCCTGAAAACCCTTCAATATTGTTGCCTTGCTAAGTTTGCCAAGGGGAAGCTTGGCTGAATCGTAGTTAAGGTCTGACATAACATTTGAAAAATACTCCTGGTTAAAAATAAGCTGCATTAGGGCCTGGATAGGCTTTGCCAACTTCGATTCTGGCTCATCCTCCGCCTTGACCTTTGTCTTAGCTTTATTCGCATCGTCATCATCTTCGTGTTCTGAGTCGGGTTCGTAGGACTTTTCAATGAAAGCGTATTTGCCAGGTTTTGGATCATTGCCACGATTATCCCACGACCAGCCTGATTTAGATTTGAACTTGTCGTGAAATTGTTTTAGGGCATCGGCTAAGGAGCCATCACCGACTGTCCTGGCTTGGCCGTACTCGCCTACGCGGCCCCATCGTGTCCAAGTACGGTGATCGCCAAGAATATTTCGTAGAAGCTAATAAATGCGTTAGTAAGGTGTTGAAAACTATGGTTGAATGGGGGTAGTATTGTGGCATAACTATTATAATTCACGGGATGAAGGGGCTTGGGTTGCGTGGCTGAGTGAGGCGGATGTGCGAACGTACTTGGATACGGTAAAACTTGTTGTTGTTAAGACCAGCATTGGTCTGGTTGAGTGAAGCATCGTAGATGACGCTGTTGCTATCAATAAAGACTTCATAATGGAGCCATTTCCTCCAAGCGCCCTCGTCAACTGGGATTTTGACGTCAAGGGACTTGGCGAGTTGGGCGTCTCTTTCCTTAGGCTCGTCTTCGTTAGCCTTAGCCTTGCCCTTCTTCTTAGGCTGAGATGATTGATCTCCGTCCTTAGTCTGATCTGACTGGGGTGCTGATCGCTTGCGAGACCCATTCGTCTTTGTGGAGCCATTAACCGGGGCCTGGGATTGAGAGTCAGAGTTGTCGAAACTGTAAGCATCCCCGTCTAGAAGGCTAGTCTGGGCAAAACAGTCCTCGAGCCACTGGAAAGTGACAATAGGAATGCCATTTGCTTGAGCGGATTTGACCTTGGCTGATGGCTTCTGGTAATCGGCCTCGGTTGTGACAAGGTGAGTGGTAGAAGCTGAGACGGTTTTGGCCAATGCACCACCCAAGGGGCCAATGAAATCGGCCTCAATGGAAGCCTGGGTACGACGGGGAATAGTGCCACTAATAGCTATGTTAAGTCCAGTGAACGGAGGAGGGGCGGAAGGGCCAGGAGGGGTAGGGGGGGTAGGGGTAGGAGTAGCAGCCTTTTTCTTTCTTGGAGCCATGGCTGATCGGTGACGTGGGATAATTAAAAAGTCGAGAAGAAGGTGAAGCGAGACGTGGCTGGTCTAGTGCTTAATTGGGATAGGTTGACTTGACTTGACTGGGCGATGATGGGGAAGAAACCAAAGTTAAATGTTGCACTACTGTAGGTATGTAATACAGAGGTGCACAAGTTTGGTTGTGAGTTTGAGTGATTGATTAATTGATTGGTAGGTGGGTAGGTATGTAGAGGAGATGGATTGAGGTAAAAGGGCGTGCAGTTGTTCGTGAATGATATGAGTGATGAAGGTTGGCTGAATCGAAATAAATATTTTGAAAGAGCGCGTTGTCTCTACTAGGCAACCGCGTCCTCTGTCGCTTTATTCACCGTCCCGAGGTCGAGTGAGAAGGCACAAATAGACTAGAGAGATGGGTGTAGATACGCCTACTTAACGCGAGAGCACGTGCCAATCGAAGTACTAATGTTAACATTTAGCATTTGCAGGTACATTATGGCATGCTTTAAGCCTTACAATTCTGACCTGTCGGTGCGGCTGGAATTAGCGACTGGATAGCGCAACTCGATCCACCTTGGCACTTGTTCTGCCTCTAGAGTCTCCATTCAAGGCAGCAGGTGTTGCCTACATTAGCGTGGGAGGGGGGGTTTTGGAAACGGTCACCGTGATTGTCACGGACTTTAAAAATGGTCTCGGCAGTATGCTGGTCTCTTGAACATCATATATTAGTAACCATTTGCAGCCGATAGTTATTTTTGAACTTTATAACCGTGCCGATTCGAAAACCGTCTTAAAGTCTGAAGCCCATTTTTGGCTACAAAGGGTCACTAGGTCCAAAAGTCGTCTCGGGTCAAAAACGGTCCCCAAATCCAAAAGTCGTCACATATCCAAACTAGTCATAGAATTATAAAACCGTCAGCCGGACCGTCACGCAAATCCAAAACGGTCTCCAGGCAGGCAGGCAGGCAGGCAGGTAGGTAGGTAGGTAGGTAGGTAGGTAGGTAGGTAGGTAGGTAGGTAAAGGACCTGCACGCAGCCTACCCCCCTGTCGACCCAAAAAGTCGACCCAAAAAATCGCAAAAGAACTATTCGCGTTATCGCTATCGCTGTTGCTTCAATTCCAATTTCTTAAGAGATTATTCAATTATAGTCACAATTAAGATTTAAACTAAAGGTCTACAGTTTACAATTACAAAGTCATACGATTATGCTACGGGTCATTTATTTATTCACATACTGGAAAGTGTTGTTATTAGTAATTATAAAGGCTTCGACACGTAGGAGGCAGTCGCGAAAGTAAGTCTGCCGTAACGACTTTTGGCTGCCGTAACAGCTTTTGGCTGCCGTGACCGTTTTAGACCCAAAAGGGTCATATAACCGGCCGTAACGGTCCTTTTTTCCAAAATAATTTTCGTACGGAAGTGATTTTTACGAAATATTCAGTCTTGAATATATAACGGTCACCGTGACGGTCTCCAAACCAGAAAACGGTCCCCAAAAAATTAAGACCGTCACCAAAGTGGTGATAATCACTGTGACCGTCTCGTACGGACCCCCCCTCACGGTAATGTATGCCTAGTAGCATTATACTATACTAACTACCTACCTACTACCTACCTACTCATTAGGTAGCATAACTAGGTAGGTACCTAGGTAGCTATCTAACAATTAACCAATAGGAGCGGCTCTATGTATATTGAAACGTTTTATGTGGGACGTCGATCCATGTCCCCAGATAGGTACCTACGTAGGTACCCAGCGCAGTCTTGCACACCCAGTAGATAGATACCTACGTCCATACCTACAAAGTGCCTACTTAAATGTTAAGGTAGTCACCACATTAGCCAATAGCTAGGATAATAAATCTGTTAAAATCAAACGAAGAAAATAATTCTCTCTAAATAAATTCACTCTAATGTTGAGACTCCTGTTCTTGGAGTTATAATTGGTAATAGAGTAATACTGTTTTCATAGATAGGCTTCTTGTGGCTGGCCGCCACCGCCATTGCTTAGGTATGCTCATTCTATAACGCTGAAATTACTTCTCCCGGTTTCACCGACTGCAATAGGACTGTATTATACTTTACCTCCCTTGATACGCTTAGCTAGTACCTAGGTTGGACTGGGCACTTGAACAAGGGCCTCGGAGAAACAAAGATGAACGGTCTGGGTAGTAGACGACAAAGCCATCTACTAGTCTTATCTTCATGCTCATGCATTGTAGGATCCTTTAGTTGGAGGTAGAGTAATCAGATAGGAAACTTTTAGCTACAAATAAAAACTAAGAGGATTACGAGCCTTGCTCGATACTTCTCGGTCCTCATAGACATATAGTATATTCGGAGCAGCATCGGAAGAACCTTCACTTACACTAGGCTAGATATCTCGAGGCAGATTGAAGGAACTAAAATCTTTAGGTGGGGGAGCTCCCCACTAACCACTGCCTAGCGGGTACCTGAACCTACATTGGTTCACGATATATCATTCGACAACAAGCAACAATATCAGCGAAGTGGTAGGTTTCCTGCTGGATATACGCCAAATCACCCCGAGCCTGGGTTTCATATATGTCGGTGTACAACTCTAGCAAATAATTCTCATGCGAATATAGTAGGTACCTACTTGCGATTAGGTACTTGGCTTGCTCTGAATATCTTCCGAACACCTTTACCAGTCTAGTCCGAATAAGGCAAGGCGCACGGCTGATAGATGCAGGGCACTATGCCTCTTTGATCAGGATCAAAGTGTTGCTCGATGAGATCGAGTAATGTTTTTCATGTTCTGCTGGGGTTTTATCTGGCTGGGCAGTGACTTCGATAAGCCAAGCCGATTACTTCCATCATTTCTGCGGGGTATTTACGTCGAACCCTGGCTTTCCCAGCCTCTATCCACTGCTGCCCACCTACGAATACGTCGATGAGCAGATGATCATATGCACTCCTCGCACCCGGCTTGTGCCCTAGTGTCTGCTCTTGAAGCCTCCTGTTATGGGCTTGACCAGAGCTTGACCAATAGGCACGATATCTTGCCACGGTGATACCGAAACCACACGACGACCACATGGGTAATAATACCTAGTGTACGACCGTTGGGTGTGGGGGAGCGAGCGATGTCGAAGCTTGCTGTATCTCTTCTATCTACAGTAGCGCATTACATGTAGGTAGATGTATATGAAGTATCTACCTACATACAGTGCCACCGGCATGTGGCATGTACAACAGGATTGCGGTAAGAAACTCGGTACCGTGCAAGTGTGAGCGAGGTCCCCCCAACTTTCGATCAGCATCGAGGTCAAGGACTGGACTAGACTTGACTGGGTCCTGATTTGCCTTAGGTATTCTTTTCGGTATATATCCTGCGGCTCCCGTCGCATTCGCAGTCAGTCGGTGTCGGATGTTGCTGCTACTCTGCTGACGTCTTGATTGCACTTCATTCGCATCTTCATTCGCACCTTACATACCTTACACATATCTCTATGCATTCACTCTGCACACCCACTGACATCACATATCACTATCATTGAGTAGCATTAAGGTTTCCAGCGAGGCGAACCATATTGTAGCTGAATACGACCCCTTGCTGCTTTGCTTTGCTCCGCCATTCAGGCACGGCTGTCTTCCCGGCGCTAGGTGTGGTCAGGACACAGAGCTTATTACTTATTACCAAAGAATTACTTGACCAAAACTCGCCCGTGAGAGTCTCACTTAGGTGCCTGGTGGGGTTCCCAGCAGACCATAATGCAGCGATTGCACGCTTCTCGGGCCAAGTCATGGGTTGATAGGCTTACCGTTAATCATGAAGAGGGCCTATCCACGGCCCAGCTCATGGTATGTCTCTTCTTTCTTCTATGTACTCCATCTTGTCTACGGTGCCCTAGTGAGCACGTGCTCAGCTACGTAGCTACCATTGTGCGCAGCGAACAGAGTAACTATGCCGGTTCAGAGCTTATCCTAACTAACACTTGTCACCTCAGCTAACGAACGACGACCTTAAACCCGTTGAGCCCGCTCGAAGGCAGTGGGGTCCGTGGAATTATGTCGGTTTCTGGGTCGCCGACTCATTCAACATCAACACCTGGATGATCAGCTCCACCAGCATCGTGAATGGCCTGTCATGGTGGCAAGCATGGCTAAGCGTCTGGGTCGGCTACTCCATTGCTGGTGCCTTCGTCTGCATGACGGGACGCATTGGCGCGACTTACCACATTGGTTTCCCGGTCGTCAACCGTGCCAGTTTCGGCATCTGGGGTAGTCTATGGCCGGTATTGAATCGCTCGGTTCTCGCCGCCTTCTGGTATGGCGTCCAGGCTTACATCGGCGGCCACTGCGTCTATCTCATGATTAGGAGCATCTGGCTCAGCTGGGATCGTACCACCATCCCGAACACGTTCCCTGCTAATTCGGGCACAACCACCGCTGACTATGCTTCCTTCTTCATCTTTTGGCTAGTGTCGCTCCCGGCGATCTGGTTCCCCGTCCACAAGATCCGTCATCTTTTCACTGTGAAGGCCTACTTCGTCCCCACTGCTGGCATTGCTTTCTTCATCTGGGCCTTGGTGAGAGCTGGAGGCGTCGGTCCCATCATCAACCAGCCAGCAAAACTACACGGTAGCGATCTAGCCTGGGAATTTGTGAAGGGTGTCTTGAGTTCCATCGCCAACTTCGCCACGCTCATTGTCAACGATCCTGACTTCTCGCGTTTCGCTGGCAAGCCCCGTGACGCATTCTGGTCTCAATTACTCACTATCCCCATTGGCTTCGCCGTGACTTGTTTTATCGGCATTTTTGTATCCTCTAGCTCCGTCATAATCTACCCCGGTACAGAACCGATCTGGGACCCTCTGGATCTCCTCGAAAGATTCATGTAAGTCAACAAGAAAAACAAGAACTAAGGGATTAAGGACTAATTTAATTACCTTTTTAGCGACGATGGTGGCTCGGCGCAGCGCTTTGGTGTGTTCGTTATTGCCCTTGCCTTCGCACTCGCACAGCTTGGCACCAACATTGCTGCAAACTCCATCTCTGCTGGCACGGACTTCACGGCATTACTGCCGCGGTTTCTCAATATTAGACGAGGTGGATATCTATGCGCGGCTATTGGCCTTGCACTCTGCCCCTATCAATTTCTATCTTCATCTAATAACTTCGAAACCTATTTGTCGGCATACTCTGTATTCCTGAGCTCTATTGCGGGCGTCATGGTTTCCGACTACTACTTCGTGCGTCGCGGATATCTCGGAGTAAAGGAGCTTTACGATGCGCGTCGCAGCAGCCCTTACTACTTTACTTACGGCGTCAATTGGCGCGCATACGCAGCTTACATTGCCGGCATCTTGATCAACGTAGTAGGGTTCGCCGGTGCGGTTAACGGTGGCAACGTGCCTATTGGCGCCACGTACATCTACAACCTCAATTTCTTCGCCGGCTTCATCGTGTCCTCTGCGGTGTATTGGATCTGCTGCAAGGTCTTCCCTATCCCTGCTTGTAGTGAGAAATGGCTCGAGGTTGGAGATCAGATCGACGAGATCACGCTCGCATACGACGACAACGTCAGCATTACCGGTAGTGACAGGTCTCGTAATGACGAAGAGGCCGGTCTAGACGGAGAATATAATAAGCACCTGAACAAGGATTAAAAAACCAGAATATCAGCTTGCCCTCTGAGATGTGGGTTTAGCTCGTTTTATCTTATACAAGAAAGAAAAGGAGAATTAGGCATAGAAAGAATACACACATTCGATCACTCATAAACCGTTTCCGAGCGCCAGAAAAGAACCGAAAGATATCTTACTTATAATTCTAAGCGCGACTGTAGAGGACGTTACCCGGTATAGTCAGAAGTATCTAATCTTAGACGTGAGCAATTTCTTGATAGTCTGTAACATAAGATGACTGTATATGACGAGTGTGAAACAATGGTAGATAGGGGCTACCGCCGTGATGTCTAATCCAAGTGGTCCATCTACCATCTTCCAATCTTAATTGCCGAGTGAGTATCCTACTTTCAAGCCTTCAGATCTACCCGTCTTGAATATTCGACCGTCTATACTAATAATCGAATTGCCGCCTGTAATAAAAGCTTAGAACGCCCATTGCTTCATCCAATTATCCATCCACTGATCCTGAACGGGCCCCACGGCCGACAAAGTCGGCGACGCCCCGAGCGTGCGCTCGGTGCTCAGCATCGTACCGCCAGCCTCGGTTAGGCTTTCGTAGAAGTCGAGCAGCTTGATCGCGGGGTTCGCAGCGATGTCCTCTACCTTGGACTCACTCGCCCGGAGCGCCTCAAGCCACGCCTCCAGCGGGACCACTTCTACCGCCTTCTCCTGACTCAGATGCCGGGTGACAGTCGGTACGAGCTCCGCCCAGGTTGTGTGCTGGGGATTGACGGTGTGGTAGACCGTTGCGCCGGCCGTGGGATCGTGGGAGCTGGGCGGGTGAATCGCTAGCTCGATAATAGCCTTGCCGAGCTTGTCCACGGGGACCCAATCGATGGCCTCGAGCTGCGGACCGAGAGATTCGGGTATTTTGCCGAGGTATTTAGAGCTAGCGATTAAACTCGGCAACCACTCCTTCCTCGGCCATTCGCCCGCTGTGGAAGTTGGCCCTGCGACTTGTCCTACGCGGCAGATGGCCGAGGATATCCCGGCTTCTCGGGCGGCTGCGTCGAGCAAGCGCTCGGCGAGGAACTTGGACTGGCCGTACCCGCTCGCGTTAGGCGTGGTCCAGTCCGTGAAGATCTGCTCGGGGACACTGCCATGGAGCCCACTAACTGCGCTGATGCTGGACACAAAGAAAAGCTCCGCCCCGAAGAGGGAGTGCGAGGAGAAATCTATCAGGCGTCGGACGAAGCTGATGTGTGTAGTGAACGAGTTGATGGAGCGGTTGAAGTCGACCTGCCAGGCATTGTGGATCACGTGTGTGACCTGGCCTAGCAGCTCCTTGTATCTGTCTGTTGGGAGACCGAAGTACGACTTCGACAAATCCGCGTCGAGACATTGGACTTTGCTTGAAAGGGGCTGCAGACCCTTGGAAGCCTGCAGGCTTTCTTGGCGTCGAATACTATCGGGTCCCCGACAGAGGCAGTAGATCCGTGAGATGCTGTCGTCGCTTTGTAGATAGTCGAGGAGATACGACCCCATGGAACCTGTAGAGCCAGTCATGAGAACAACGCTAGGCACCGAAGACTTCGGTGCCGCCGCACGCCCGGAGATCGGCATGTGTGCGCTGTAGAGCTGGTACATCTGCTCCAGTTTCTCCTCGGAGCTGCCGTTGCTCGACCCTCGGCCGTTGATGATGACTGATATGGCGTCTGTAAGAGAGGCCAGGGTTGGGTTCGCGTAGACTGTCTTGGGTGCGACGGACTCGGCTTTTCCATGGGACGAGATGAGCTCGTTGAGCTTCTTCACAATCGTAGTCACTTGTAGAGAGTCTAGACCGATCTCAAATAGATCACTATCTAGAGATACCTCCTGGATATTAATCTCTGTGCTGGATGCAACAATGGTCTTGATAGTAGCCTCGATGCCTCCATAGCTGCTGTCATTGCCTATGGAAGGTTTACCGGCCGGCCCTTCCACTTTGTCGTACAGTGCGTTGATCTCTGCCTCGTAGAGGTTCAGGGTCATCCTCCTCTGCACGGTGCCTTTGGCGGCCCTGAGCATCGGCTTCGCGGCAGACGTGAAGATAATCATGTTACTATGGATACGGCCGTGCGAGGGACACTCCCTATTCGCGGCCTCCACAGATGGCCATATAGATTCCAGAAGGCGCGCTTCATCCTCGGCATTTGCCGGAGGGTTGACGGCTTCGATGAGAAGACTTGATTGAAAACGACCCTGTCCGGCAACAAGGGCCGCACTAACAGCGTGGTTTGCATTGATTATCTCCTCCATCTCGTTGGGGTTGATCTTTTCGCCCGTGGAAAACACGATAATGTCGTCGGCCCGGCCTCGGTATAGCCAGTAATGCTTCTTAGCAGGATCCGGGTGCTTTTCATAAATATCTTTCATCGGCCACTCGGTCAGGTCGGGGAAGGTGCCGAAGATGCCTTGGTAGTGGATGCGATCGTCGTTCCGGACCATGACCTGTTCATATAAGTCTTCCGAGACGTGCCGATATTCATGCCCTACGTGCGGGTGTAGGTATGTATATGGCCAATCTTTCGGGTCCTCGGGAAGTTGGCAAGGTAAAGCGCCGCATTCTGTAGAGCCGAGACAGTTCAGAAGTTTCGTCTTAGTGACGACCAGATCACCCACCGACTTAGTAACCGGGCCACCGCCAAAGGTGATATGGTCTAACCGGCCGAGGTTTTCCAGATGCTCAGGGTCCTTGACTAATTCTTCTAGCGTTACGGGGACTAGAGAGGTGTGCTGTACATTCCCATGAACATGGACCTTGTTGACGACATCCGCAGACGGCGGGAAGGATGCCATCACGACGGTGAAGCTCGCATAGAGAGCAGCAGGTAGCATCACATTGATGCCGGCACAGTGAAACAAAGGGAACGTCAAGTAGAGCCGTTTGTCTCTCACCAGAGACGGGAATGTTCCCTCTTGATATATAGGATGTGCAAATGTATGAAGCGCCCGTATTGTTGCGTGAGTTTGTACAATTGGCTTTGGTAGTCCAGTTGAGCCCGAAGTGTGCAGAACAACGAAAGGCTCCCCTTTGGCCTCCGCGAAGGTCTTCGTGTAGGGATAAGGCTTCCATTCTATATCTTTGTCGCTTATCCAATACCGAAAGTCGGCCACTTCAACATGGCGCATCGGCCTCGAAGTCAAGATTTGTTTAACAACCGGCAAGGGGAAGTTGGGTGGAGTAAGAAACGTATTACATTCCGTCTTCTCCAGGAGAAACACATGCGCTTCAACAGTATTACGGGGCGAGACTAGCAGCAACTTATAGCCGGTCTTGATACTGGCAAGCACGAGAATCGCATAATTGAGGTCTTGAGGGCCTAGATAGACGAGGGTAGGAAAGTCTTTCCCCGGACCGAGAGTCTGGTGGATGAACCAGGAGCATCGATCCACGGCCCGGGCAAAAACAGCGGCGCTGACATCTTCGAACCCCTCGGCGGGGTCCTTGGTCTTCGCAAACGAGTATAAAATGCGGGACGGATCCGACCGGGCCACATAATCGACTAGTGACGGGAGTAGTGGAGGTCCGTTGCCTGAAAGCATAGCGCTAGATACTATTGATCGAAATTGTATCAATGGGCAGATTTGACCTCTATAGAGTGGTGTGACCAGTGGCACAATTTCAAGAGAAACAACTTGCACTCGGATGATTGGGACATGGGGACGAGATGCGGCAGCGAAACAACCTCCCTTACAATCTACCAGAATCTAGGTAGATAGTAGGGTATGACAAAGAAAGCAACGCTTGGGAGCGGCGTAGCGCGCTTATAGGCAGTCAGATTAATTCCGTGTCACATTTAAATAAAGTACCCGGCGCATACATATTATCTATCTAGGTAATTATTTAACTGGTTCATCACCTGTGTCGCATTGCTCCCTATCAAAGCAGGCCAGATATCGGTTGGGCTTCGACGCCGAAAGACTAAGCCATATGCCAGATTCGAATAGACAACGCCATGGACTAAGACCAGTCGTAAATGCTTCGTCAAGAGGTGCCTTTTGGGTCGAGACTGCTAGTTATCTATGGGACTGCATGGAATCGTCATCCCCTAAGCCAATGCGACGTTGCAAACGCTTAACGCCGATACTAGAACTTACCTGTATACGCTCCTCCAATCATGTAGAGCATATCATATGATGCGGAAAGGTATGCTTGGAAATGCTTTCTGTCCTACCGAGTTTCACCATGGCGTTCGGTAATGCAAGACTCTAGTAGGATTCATTATTTGTATCCTCGTGGCGAATGCCCCTTTGACTTACCACCCTATATTTATCCCGAGTTTCGAGGTCGGAGCCTGAGCGGACACAGGGGGGTGTTTCTAGGGTTGGAAGCTGAAAGACAGGGGTACTTTGAGACAGTGTATTGTTATTGGGTGATTTCGTCGGTCTCCGAGTAGGCGAGGTTGTATTACAGTTGGTGCGTAACCATAACCTGCAAGCCCCAATTCTCACCTGGCTCGCCTGGTACACAGGGTACGCATGTGTTCGCACACCTAACCTAGTAACCTAGTAACCTAGTACACCGTAGATGCATAATTGTATCAGCCCACGCACACAGCGTATGTTCGCGGCCTATAACTCCGTCTTATCGAGGGATTCCACGATGCCTACATGCAGATCAGGAGAACCGGGTTAGTCTGAAAAGTTGGAGAGCAGCAGACTGGGTTCTAGAATAAGTAATCCCCGTCTCCTTTGCCAGAACTACACCCCGTAAGTGTAAGACACTCATGCTCCTCCTCCACTTGCCACGATGCTCATTGACTGGGCATCACTTCCATAATCCTTTAGAGAAATGTCTACCGACGATCCTAATACTTCACAGCTAGAAGGGGGTCTCGATGCCTATGGCGGCCAGAGTGTTATAATATGGGCCTCGTTATTCATTATTCTATGTACATTATTTGTCGCTTTACGTTTTATTTCTATCAGAGTCGGACGGCGAATCATTGGGCTTGAGGACTGGCTTATTATCCCGGCATGGATCATCGAAGTCGGGCTTTGCGTTAATGGAATATGCAGTACGTATGGGAAAGAGGGAGTTAAATTGCGCGCGAATGCTAATCGTCTTTCTAGGTGTTCTTTACGGCGGCGTAGGAAGACATGAGGCGTATGTTATGAAATTTGAGCCGTACGCATTTACAGTATGGGCGCAAACGCTTTTCGTCACCGAGTTGCTGTATGGCCTCGTGTTCCCTATCGAGAAAACCACGATCCTCTTACTCTACCTGAGACTATTCCGCGTTCATCGTTGGTTTCGTATTACAACATACTTCCTCATTGCCTACATCTGGCTTTGGGGTATTAGTGAAGTGATTGTCGCCATCGCCCAGTGTCACCCCGTCGCGTATCAATGGGACAAGAAAATCGAGGGTGGCCATTGCATCGACCAGCTTGCCTACTACCGTTGGGTCAGCGTTCCCAATGTCATCCACGACGTGGTCATGCTGATTCTGCCTCTTCCTGTGGTTTGGATCCTCAAGGTCGACATTCGCCAAAAGCTGGCTTTGAGTGCTGTGTTCTTGATAGGTTCGATGTAAGTATTTTCGTTTATGTAGCCTCCTCTAGTATCAGGAAAGATGCTAAATTCTCTGGCCTAGCGGATGTATTTCTTCTTTCGTTCGCCTGTCCATCTTCTTCAAACTTAACGCCTTGTCTGATAATACTTGGGCGTCTATTCAACTACAGTCGTGGACTCTTGCCGAGACGGGAGTAATTCTGATAAGCGCTTGCCTCCCATCACTTTGGCCCCTCGTTTTACGCGCCATGAACCGAAATGGCACTCTACGTAACGGTTATTCTAAGGGTATCAGTGCGCGCGATGGGCTCGACTCAAGCCAGGTCAAAGGCAATGAAGTTTGGCGAGCCGGCCGCCCTGGCTTCATGAGTAATGCCAATGAGTTCATACCCCTGGAAGATGTCGAAGACCGCACGACTACTATGTATAAAGTGGAAGGTTCCCGGAATGAAAGTCGAGCAACAACTCACACTAAGGGAATCAGTGTAACAACAGAAATCTCATGGACGGTTAGCCACGGAGACGACGACTCCAAGCCAAACTGAGCAGGGTAATATATAATCCAGTATTTTCTCTAGTCCTGTAAATAATAGTATAGACCAAAGATACCAATAATCGAGATTTTGTTTCCAAATCTTACACTTCATAAATATAGTGGCAGGGGTGAGGGAATTCGGTGAGCAAAACCCCAATTTTGACGACAACATGCGAGGTGACTTGTATAAGACGACTCAGTCCTACTACGATTGAACGTGAAGGCCTAGGCCGACGCCTCTCTATGTACTGAGTAATACTACGCCTCTATCCTACATAAATACCTTACGCACTATCGCTTAGTAGCTTAAGATGGCTTGCAGGAGAATGGTGGGATCATCACACGCAGCGGCTACACGGATGCGGATGCGATCCTCCCCACGCATGCCGGAAAGTCGCATTGGGGGCTGCATGGGAGGGTCGATTTGCGGCACAGACCGAGGAATGAATCGTACGTAAGAGCGGACAATGCTACCGCAGCATTCCGCGCGAGCCAATGTAGGTTAAGTATTTACTTCTCATTCCAGAACTGGTATATATGTATGCTATCTATATTTGCGGTATTTAGGGCGAATTTGAATGATTACTACAGCGATAAGAGTTCAGAGCGCATAGTTGTCCTCGTTGCAAATACGACTTGATATCTCATGGGAATTGGCTGTTTATGATGGCATGATGTGCATCCGTGTGGGTGGCTGCTGACCTTCCCGATTCACGATAGCCGTCAGGCTCACCAGATCCCACATTTGATCGCTTCGTTCCGGATGAGGCGCTCGTGTGCCGGGGACCTTACCGTGACCTTGACAGGAAATGGCTGACCCGGGGCGAAGGCGTTTAGCTCCTTATCGTCGAATCCTCCTGCAGGAGCAAAGTCAAAGCAGTACACTAACCGAGAAAACGCGATGAACATCTCCTTCTGTGCAAGCTTGTAGCCTACGCAGGACCGCCTGCCCGCATTGAAAGCGAATTGCCAGAGATTGTGCTGAACGCCGCTATTGGCAGGTTGGTTATTATTCTGCTTTTCGCCTTTCTCCTCGAGCCACCGTTCAGGCTTGAAGCTGGCAGGGTCTTCAAACCCATGCGAACAGACAGAGATTGTGTTGACAAGGAACTCCGTCCCCGCGGGGAATCTATACCCCTCGAATTCAAGATCCTCGACTAGCACTCGCTGCGGAATAAGAGGCACAGTTGGCCGCCACCGAAGCACTTCTTTTATGACTGCCGATGTGTACGGCGCGCTTACTAGGTCCTCTATAGCAGGCAATCGAGAAGCGTCAGCGCTGCATATGCGGTCCAGCTCAACCCGCATGCGCTTTATAGGTTCAGGCCACGCAATACAAGCCATGATGAACGCGTTCATAGTCATGCGAGGGTTGTCAGAGCCAGCAGTGAGGATGAATAGCGTGATATACATGGCCTGATCGTCGGAGCCTGCGTACTCTCCCAACATTGTCTTCCGGACGAATGAGGATTCTGGGATATGTTCGTCCTTGAGCTCCAACCACCAATGTTTGAAGACGCTGTAGTGGAAGTCTCCCATCGCTTCCCAATGTCCCCGCCAGAATTGGAGAGGTTTGGGCAGCACGCTGATCTGCGGGAAGAAATCTACAAGACTGCTGTTGATAGAAGTTAAGAAAGTCGATGTCACCTTCTGTAATTCTTCCATATCACCCCTGCTTTTCTGCAGAGTTGTGCCGGCAACGATCCGATAGATGATGGCTAAGGGGTATCGATAATTGTGGGCATACCAAGCATTAGGTTCGTCCAGGTAGGCCTGCAGCAGCCCTAGGCTCGTTTCTTCTGCGAGATTGCTATGAGCCTTTGAGTGCTCTCCCATCATAAGCTGATGTAGCAGTCGTCGGCCTTCTCTCCACTTCTCTGTCTTCTGCAAAAAGAGCCGGTAGTTCCTACTGACCAACCCGCCCGCAATCGGGAAGTATGGTCTCTCATGAGTGACGCCGGCTCTCTTAGCAATTATCTCATTGAGAACCCTCTCACTGTTCAGCAAGACCCAGGTTTTCGTTCCCATACTTAATGTTGTCATCTCTCCATACTGGGCCTGTTCCTGAAGCTATGGGCTAGTCAGCAAATGGGCATCAGAGAACGAAACATCTAGGCTTGGTAAATCAGTAACGTACCCAGGAGACTAGGGAGCCGTTTCTCCTTGCTTTAAGCCACGGTCGTAGTGAGCCGAGCAATAGAGAGCCTTTAGGCCCTGGGGGCATGGCATACTCTCGACCAATTAGTCGAGATCGATGGTGAGGTGGAAGCAGGAAGATGCAAACGATCAGGATCGAAATCAGCAACGGTAACACAAAAACGGCAGGAGCCGTGGAAGGCCAGAATATGATCGACATTTTGTTATAATATGTTAGGATTTACTTAGGTACAGGGAAAAGACTCGAAGAGTTTGAAATAGAAGTCTAAATCGAAACTTATTGTTTAAAGCCCTAAGCACAGTTTGTCTATGTGAGGATCCAGTACGTGGATTGGCCCAAAGCTACAAATTTCTGCTAAATTCAAATACCCAGAATGGGATACCGGCCGCCAGCGCCGGTTCCAACAATCAGGTACCCAGATAAAAAGAGAATCCCCCATACGAAGGTCGTTTGATAAGGCCATTGATGCTACGTCGGGGCGGGACTACGCCTCATTCTCAGACATAATACGCTAACACATTGCAGCGCCATACAGTAGTCGCTTATTATGCCGATACTCACGTTACCCTCCCGTGTATGTCTCGGGTCGAGGGCTAGGCAAAGAACTTGTCCATATTAATACCGATACCAGTAGCCGACCCAGCATATCTCACGATGCAGGTGAGTGGCACCTCCGCGGTAAAATGGACACCACCACAAACATCACCTTCATGACCTCGATTGCAGGCGCCATGGGCACCAATAGTAGACAACTACGGACATGAGATAGCATACAGGCCGTTTTGGCAGTAGAAATTGCTTTGAGTTCCTGATTCGTATGCAGTCCTTAGTCACCAAGCCTTATGTGTATATAAAGGCCGTCGTTCCAAACTCGTACTTGTACTACGTCCAGGCCTATCCTCGCCCATAAGAGCCAACTTCATATTAAAATATTATCACTCACCGTTCCTTAAAGTCAGTGATTCTACAATGGCCAAGACTCACACTACCACCCCTGCCACCCTCTTAGAGACGACTGTGGTTAGCAATGACATACAAGTCAACACCACCAAAGAAATACCAAGTAATAGTGGCCCCGTCACAAACTATTTCCCACATCTCCCCGCCTACTCGGATCCCACTACAGGGGTCCTATCCAAGCTACCGCGCTCCTGGGTCCCCTATGCCCAGCTCATGCGTATAGACCGACCTGGTGGTCTCTATGCCTTCTACTTCCCCTACCTAATCGGCCTCGTGTATAGTGCTTGCATTGCCTCACCAGCCCCTGATCCTACCACACTACTGTCCTTGGCAGTAATACTACTGCCTTTCAACATGGTATTACGCGGCGCGGCTTGTACATGGAATGACACCGTCGACCAAGACTTCGATAGGCGAGTTGTCCGCTGCCGCCACCGTCCCGTCGCCCGGGGCGCCGTGTCTACTTCCCAGGCACACCTGTTCACCGCCCTGCAGCTTGCAGTACTATACCCCGTCACCGTCCTATGTTTCCCGATGGCCTGCGTGCCGCATTTCCTCATCATGATTCTCCTTTTCGGGGTATACGCTCTCATGAAGCGAGTGACGTACTACCCGCAGGTAGTTCTCGGGGTACCGTTCGCGTGGGCCGTGTTCTTCTGCGTTGCGGCCTTGGGTATGGAGCCCTTCCCCTTTGCTCTGCCTCTCTTGTATGATTCGCCGAGCCAGGGGCAAAAGTACAATGATATCGAGACCGAAGATATAGGCAGAGCGACGCTTGCCATTTTCGGAGCGAATATCTTATGGACTATAACCTATGATACCATATATGCTCACCAAGATGTGGCTGATGACGCGAAAGCCGGTGTGAAAGGCATGGCGTTGAAATTTAGACACAGCACAAAGCTACTCGCCAGCGTACTCAGCGCATGCCAAGTGGGACTCTTAGCCCTGTGTGGGCTCTGGGCTGGCTTCGGAACTTTCTATTTCTTGGGTACTGTTGGGGGCGTCAGCCTCGCGCTGGCTTATTACATATACGACGTTGATCTAGAGTCGCCAGAGAGCTGCGGGCGTTGGTTCCATGACCAATTCTGGGTTGTGGGGGCTCCGTTTATAACAGGACTTATCGGTGAGTATCTGACGAAAAAAGAAATATTTTAACTAGAACCGGGGGTTGAGTGATAGATGATAGACTGCTATTAGGAAAGGAAGGGAGGTAAATTGAGCCTGGTTACGACTATATACACTCAGACAAGGGCATTGCTCCCTCAACCCCAGAGAGACAAACCAATTCCGAGAATTCAAATATCAAAATTTCCAACACAATTATCATTCTACTGGCGAAGTTAGTGCTCAGACTACATCGAACACAGCAAACTCGCCTTGATTTTTTACTCAGCTTTCAATGCTTAAGTTTAAGCGTTTTCTTCTCTTATTAATACAGGGGCTCGCACATACACAAACACTCCTCCGATCATCCCGGTGTCTTAATATCAAGCAAGATGTCCCCGTTGCAAGATAATATTTTTAGAATTCCCATAGTATGCTTCACCGAGTAATGGCGTCTCAAGTAAAAACCCATGCTACCAATCGGATAGAATTTTAGGATAGATTAATCATAGTCGAGAGAAATTTCCTCGGCTTCATGGAAATATCTCAAGAAAAACTATTCTAGTAAAGCTTTTCCTGTCCTATCTTGATCTTAATAGCCAATGCTTGAGGAACCCGATAGTAAGTCATAACGCCCTAATGGTTGGGTCTCGTTGTATAGGGGGTTTTGGGAGATTGATATTTCGAATATAAAGATAAGGCCCCCAGTGTCAGGAACCAACCGTAGGGGTGTAATAAAACTTCCCCGGTGTCATCTTTAAGCGACATACATAAACTAGAGTCTCCTTGCCTACTACAGGAGTTCCATTGTTTACTAGAGAGGTATGATAACACCCACTACATAGTTTGATAGTTTCACAATGTTTCATGTCAACCTAAAGGTATATTGCTACCTACCCCATGGCGCCGCTATACCACGACCAACCAGCGCACTCTCTATAAATGATTCTACCTACTTTTCTGCCCGAAACCATCAATATCACACGAACTAATAAAAGTACCACCTTCTCCCACTGCGGATGGAGCCTAGACATTGGGTCTGCGATAGAGCCAGGACATCCCATTCACCACCACTAGTGGTCGACGGCCTCGTGGCCTAATGGCTAGGGCGCTAGATTTCGGTGACATACAAGTCTGATTCTCTAGAGATTGTCGGTTCGAGTCCGGCCGAGGTCGCAAACGCATCGTTCTATCGATGTCCCAACTTTTCCGAATTGGTGTAACGGTTAACATTTGACGTTTTCACTTTTCCGTCTGGTGCGATACACCTGCTTGGTGCTTCGTATAGACAGGAATTCGAAATACCGTCAGGCTCGGGGTTCGATTCCCCGATTCGGAGTTCTCTTTATCTTTTAGCCTATCGAATTAGTTTACCTACTTAGCTACGTAAACACGGACCATTTTTTGTTCTTTTTCTTTCTTTGTTTCTTATGACGTCTTTTGTGGCTGATTATACCAACAGTGTAGATACCTACGTAATAGTAGATAAACTATTATCTAATCTAATGATCTACGCTGTCGAGGCTGTAGGTTAGGTGTGTACCTACAGTACGTGAACCCATGATGCCTGTCGCTCTTTAGAGCTCCCTGCTTAACAAAAAACTTTGCGCATCTTAAGCTCTTAATGGCACAAACAAGTAACGGTACTAAGAAGCCCCAGGCAGTAAGTTCCCAGGTTTGATGTTAAAAACATACAATAAAAT
This sequence comes from Nemania sp. FL0031, assembly GCA_022432375.1. NCBI lineage: Eukaryota > Fungi > Ascomycota > Sordariomycetes > Xylariales > Xylariaceae > Nemania > Nemania sp. FL0031. The sequence continues at coordinate 236,215 of JAJKKK010000069.1, read as the reverse complement.
TTTGGTCTAGGCCATACAGCATCATCTTATATAGCGACATCTATGTCATGTGAATATAAAACAAGAAATAGCTATTTTAATCCATACAAGAAAGAACGCATGGATAAAGGTTGGACCTATCTCCAGCTATATATAACCTCTCGAGTACCAACAAACTTTACTTACTTACCTATCTATCTAACCTCAAAAAGAGATCTGCTTGCCTATATCGTTAGTTCTTTGCTACCTCTAGCAAGTTGACCCTATATCATAAGTACAGAACAAATAGCTTCAATAATGAGATATTGTTCAGCAGTGCATAACAATCTCACAAGTACGATAAGAGAAAAAAAATAAATCCAGTGGAATAACATAAACAATATAATCATATTCAATACGCCTGCTCTCCTTTTTATCGTAGAGACCACCCGGGCCACCCCGTCTCTTACCCATACCTAGGTACTGATGAATGTGTTTGATGCCTAAACGCCGTCCCTGCTCCTATCAACATGCCGTGACTAGACTGCCCCCATCTCAATCGACACAATAATGAAAATACAAGTACGAAGAAAGAACACTTTGTTTTATGAAAACAATTCTCCTTCTTGCCCGCCCCGCGGTCCTCTGTGACTATTGCCGTAAGAATCGGCTTACTTCTCACATACTCGATAGCTTGTTCAAGCTGATAGTGGAGTGTTGTAGCCTGACCATGCTGAAGCTCTCGATAATATGATGTGGGAAGTCATATAGCTAGCTGACTTATATGATTCGGCCCTATCGGATGGTCCGCGGAATCATACATCCTCTCTAAAGACAGACCTCCGCTCGGCAACCGACGTGGGACTATCATGTGTAGCGCCGGGAGTAGCAGCCGCCGTGCGCGTATCAATGGGTCTCGGACTAACACCTCTTAAGCTGAGATTACTCGGCTCGGCAGCAGCGTCATCAAAGGGATTCTGACGCGCGCCTCCTCCCGTTCCTACAGTAGGTCTACCAGCAGGCGCATCCAAGCCACTAGGACGCGGGATGGGGCTGCGCCCTCTGTTCTCGTCTGCGCCATCGCCCGCGACATTCATCTGGTAGTCGGCCCCCGAGTACGGACCCCCCCCGCGCCCGTGATATCCTCCCCTGTCTTCTAGCTCCTGGTCCCCGGGGTAGTAGGCGCCGACGCCATAGGTCTCGTGTCCGACGCGTGCGTCCCAGGCTTCGTCCGGATCGAGCGGTCCGAAGCCGCGGCGGCCGACGGGGGCGCTGGGTTGCTCGTATGCGCCGGCTGCTGAGCGCGGGTTCTTAAGCGACTGGAAGCGATCGCTTATCCATCCTCGGACGCCACCGGGTCTCGGCTGTGGGCCACCATATGATGACTGCGAGGAGCGCACGAAGGGGATGTAGGAGGACAGAGGTGGGGAAGGGAGCTATAGAGGTAGCATTCATATGTTAGCTAGCTAGATCGATCGGCCGATGTGGCGAAACCACGCGCATGGTACGAATGCCGGCGCAAGGGGTACGGGTATGGCATGGTATTGCAGGGTAGAAAGGGAAGGCTTTTCATCATATCATGTTATTTACATAGTTGGCTGCGGACTTGCGATTGGCTGGCAGTTATAGGATGACTATATGAGGAGATGATGGTTGGGGTTGTGAGACAGGCATAAGCATGGTAACGGCCATGATGATGACGATAACGATGATGACGGCGATGCGCGAGAGAGTAAAAAGTTACGACGTACCCCTAGGCGTCTGGCACGCAGTTGCGTAAAGACGATCCAGCCAATAGCGGAAACAACTAGCAGCACGACGAGGACGATAAAAAAGGTTCCCACGGCGCTGACAGCCATCTTTTAGGTGGGATGAGATCGGACGAACGGACGGACAGGTAGGCTGGAGAGGTCCGGAGGCAGCACTCTCGGGTAGTTTGCTGCTCACCTGCTCACCTACCCACAACTACCTCAGCGGAGAAGGAGGGGTGGGAGCGTCGTCGTCGTCGTCGTCCGGTCAGTCGTCAATCGTCAGTCGTCGATAGGACGACACGAGCGAGCGGCCGGTAGGGAAGAGGGGTGGAGATGGGATGGATGGGACGGATGGATGGATGGATGGATGGCTGATCGAATCGTCGGGCGCAGGTACAAAGTAGTGTATGGTAGTGTGGTGTGTGGTCGGACCAAAAGATCATGGTCGCTCATGCATCTGTGCACTGTAATTAATTGCAGTTGTAGTGTAGTTTAGTTTAGTTTGGCTCGGGTCCGGCGTTGTTGGAGGCTTAGATTCTTGAGCTTATTGCTAAATCGGGGCTGCCTTTCCACTACTCTGCGCCAATCTATGCTGTATGTACCTACCAAGTCCTCTTCCATTCCTCCCAATTAGATTACGAAAGCGACCATCAATGTGCCCAAGCCACCATTTCGACAGGGGTAAGCTCCACCAAGGACACCAATGCACGACACCCGCCCCCACTATACTGTTATGACATCTTTAATTAGGTACATACACAAGGTACCTAACCGTTGCCATGGTCTGTGCTGTAGTGTGGCTTCCACATGTCTAGAGACTATCTAGTATCACTATCTAGAAAACTACCTATCTTCTCATATATGTAGTACCTATTCTAAATCGAGCTCGTTGCACGGGCACTTATGTGTGACACTTTGACGAAGTGGGCGCAAACCTCCATAATATAAAGCTACCTATCAACTATACCTAGGTAGGGAGTAGCAATGAGACCAAGTGGATAGGTAGGTACATATGTCCCCTCGGTGTAGTGACTTAAAATGGTAGAAGGGCTGAGGGTCAAGCTTGGAAATCAAGAATCGAGTCCCAAGACCAAGGCGACTCTCGCGTACCTTGGGAACCCCAAGTCTGGATGGCTTCGATTGCAGCCTTCCATGCAGGTATTGGGGACCCCCAACCGCAGGTCCCCAGTAGTAACCAGAAGCGACAGTGGCCCCATCGATAGCCCTAGGAAGCTGCAGAGGCTAGCAGACCTGCCCTCGGTATCTAATACCAAGGTTGTGGACCGTCGTACGGACTCCATTGGCGATGACGTCCGGGCCTCCTATATTACGTGGGAGGAGCTCGTAATATTGAGAGAGCGCACCAAGTTGCGCGTTTGGGTCCTGAGGAACGAGTGGGTCGTTCGTTCGCTGAAGGAAGGGATTACAGTTAGTCTCGTCATACAATATTGTTTAGCTTCCAAGGCACCATCTTCAAGAGAGAGGCATCTCCTGACTCTAGTTGGTGGATAGGGCTGACGTTACTTGCAGACTGTAGCATAGTCGCATCTTAAACCCGAATCGCTATTTACCTGCGTCCCATTCCCGGTCATAGCCCACTAGGCAGTTACTTATATACTTAAGGCTGAGTTATATTAAAATGAAGTTAGCTAAAGCTACTAGCAGCTTGCTTCAATTTACGACAATGACTAGTTGCTGACGATTGCTACGTGGTATGGGATATAGGTATTTCCCCATTACCAAACCAAAATCTGAATGAAGTCGCCACTCTATGCGGAACCAATGGTGCGATGTGTTCTTGATCTAGAACTCCCATGCCGCTCCAACCCACCTCGCCAGGCTGTCGATTGAAGGCATTTTACGGCCGCCCGTGTTCGACATCTTAGTACGGAAGCCGGCGTTCATCCCGAGGCTTGTAGGTATTCTTGACGGACTTGGTCTGAGCGGAGGACCCTGTTTAGATATAGAAGCAGAGACTGAAGGTTTGCTAAGTAAAATATGCAACTCTATCAGCTAAAGGGAATTTCGAAGGCGACCTCTTTTAAACATATTAAACAACCAAGAAACTGCCCCGAGCCGTTTTATCGAGATGTTAAAAACGCTCTAGCGGACAAGCTTACCTATAGCGACGTCCGCACTACACAAGGTTCCGTTTTATATACATACATATATATATATATATATACTCGGGAAAAAGATCGTTGAAGAGTACGCTTTCGTTACGTCATGGCGTTTAACGAAGTTGCGGGCGAATCGGATGCCGTCTTCCTCTTCTGTGACTTTTTAAATTCTTGGCAATTGGTAACGATGCAAAACCCCAGCCTCATGCCGGTCTTACCCAAATACCATATAACATATAACCAATCATACCCGCCAGAGCGCTCCTCGGCTTTAGAACGGCACTTTTGCGGAATTTAGACTTACAATTAAAACTAACTTCCCGGTATGCAGCCGGAAGAAGAAACGAGGCTTTTTGCTGGTCTTATGCATATGTCGGGCTAAAAACGGTTGCTCCTCAGGGTCAGGGACCTTACCTATTTATTATGCGTAGATAAGATAGATAACCAATCCAAGCCTCCCAAGCCTCACTGTCTCCTCCCAATGTCTCACATCACCAACCTATCAGCATCGCCAGCACGCTGGGCATCTCAATCAGCCCTCTGTATGTCTCACCTGCGGAGGAGAACGGGTGAGAATTTCGACGCCAAAAATATGCCTCGTGACCCGATTTCCCCATATAATTGTATAATGTATGGAGTGCGGCCGGGACGTGCGTTGTGCGCCCCGAAGAGTGGTAAGGCCGTTTTTTTTTGCTCGGTCATGCGAGATGCAGAAAGACTAATGAAAATCAATGCCGGCATTTGCTATTTGAGGTGAGACGTCATGATGGTTACGTATGTATGCGTGTCCGTGGTGCGGTGTGGGTTCCCACCGGGAGGGAAAAAGGGGCGAAGTTCCCTTTCTTGGAATATGAAGAGCTGAAAGATGAGGGTTGCATCCCGTAACATGTCGTAGATTGGGTCTATTCTAGTGTAGTGGTATTCCGCATGTATCTGTAGTGTCTTCTGTATACTATCCTTTCCGATTCACCACGGAGGGGGTTTGCCTGATGATAAACTGATGACAAGGCAGAAATATTCTAACCAAATTACCTCATAGGATCTCACTCACTCACTCACTCTACTCTATCTAGTGTATCTCTCTATCCCGCTCTTGCACGCACACGCATACCCCTATTCTAAACCCCAAAAATAAACCGGACTAGATAGAATGTCGGTCTGTCAATCCCCTCAACGCTAAGAGAGCACAGCCAACACCCCTCATTCATAGCACAAGTCCCAATGCCCCCCTGTTCTCGCAAAGCTTAGACTCTCCACATACTTGCTCAACGTACAACGGCCTAGCTCATCGACATCGCAGTTCTGCAGCGGGATGACTCGGTCGTTGATGAGCACGCGCACGAACTCTTCCTCGATGCCATTGCACTGCATCTTCTCCACGTACATCCTTGCTGCAAAGGGCACAACCCAGCTGGCCGCATAGCCGCCGCTCTGTCTCGGGCTCGCCTTGGTCGTCTTCGAGAGGGGCGCCGTGGCGTTATAGAGGCCCATGGCACCGAACACCCCTGACATGTCGTTGTCGTGGCTGAAGTCCGCGTAGAGGATGCTGTCGAGGGGAAAGCTCTTGCGCGACTCGTCGAGCGTCGAGTTCGTGCTCGTGGCGTCGGCCACTGGCTGGCCCGTGAGCCGGGCGATGAGCTCGTTCACGAAGCCTACCCCTTGCGTCGGCCCGAGTGGGCTGCCGTTAGTGTAGCCGTACCACTTGCCTAGGGATTGGTAGTAGTCGAAGCCGTTCCACTCATCTTTCGTGAATAGATCGCAGAACGGAGAGAGATGGCCGTCGACGTTTGCGACTGTCTCAAAAGGACATATGTCCATTAGGTGGATGATATCAGAATTTGACAAGTTGGCTCCAGCTAGATTCTTATTGACTCGCGCTGCAATAGCCGGGACGAACGTGTCAACCCAGATCGTCTGGGCAGCATCCCCAGTATCTGGACCCTCCTTGAAAGCGGTGCAAGTCATCGGGCTAAGCGTATTATTAAAGCCCTCCTCTTCGGGGAGGATAATTGGCTCATAAGGGTATGCATCCGGGAATTTGGCCTTCTTATCGGCCAAGCGTGCCTGATGGAAGCCCTGCGTCCAGTTCAACGCCGAATCCACCACGCGCTTCTGCCCGGCCGTTCTAACGAAAGGTGAGACATTCCTCGCAATTTTCTCATACCGCCTGTAGAATTTGATGCCCGAGTTTACTAGTTGTTGCTGGCCGAACACCGTAAGCTCGTCGGCGCCTAGCGTGTACTTGTAATTCTTGATGAAGCTATAGTGCTTCCCGTAATGTGTCACGTTACTGTGGATGTGGTTGATGAGCTTTGCGTAGGCTAGGCTCTTGCCTTCAGTGGGATCACGAGCACCGTGACGTGATAATATTTGTGCAAAGGTTACCTCGCACCCCTTTGGGATGTCATTTGGAATATCCGATGGCACCGAGTAGTACGGCGCATACTGGCCCCAGGAGTGGGACACGGCCGTTTCACATTGGAATCCAGACTTTACGTAGTCGCAAGAGTGGTGCTTGCTTGGTCGTCTACTAGCAGTGTTAGTTAGATGAGTCAATGAACGTTTGGTGATTATGACGATGAAGATGAAAATAGAGAATAATCCTGGACGCACGTAAAGTTCACCGCGAAAGTGCCAATAACCGCCAAGACCAGGGCGACTGCGGCGACCCGGAGCGCTGATCTGTGACGGTTGGCCCATGTTGGGACTCGTCTCCCTGCCTCGTCTTGGCTGCCATTTTCAGGGAGCGCGCTGTAGTTGAACTGCTTCTTGCTCACAAAAAAAGAAGCAACCCAGTCCTTTAAATCCGAGAGACCCATGATGAAGTTATTGATGAGGAAGCCTCCTCCATTTTACGCGCCGTGATAGATAAGTAAGTAGTGATGATGGACGGGACCAGACCCTGAAGGCCAACGGTTTCAGGCGTGGGAAATGGGGGTACGTGCGCTACCGCGCGCTTTATCTTGGGTTTCGACGCAGGCGCCAGTTGGCAGCGGCCCGCTAGAACCACGCTATTGATTTGCTCCCTCGTATTCATCTCATCTCATCTCACCTCGATCTTATCTTGCTCACTTTCTGCTCACTTCATAGGATCTTCTTCTCACATAGCACACATTAAGTGAAGGCGAATCTTCTTGATTATACAATAATCATTATCATCATAAACGTCAAACTCATCAAGCCATTTAAATTAACCGGTACCTAAATCTCCAGCGCCCGGGCCTGCCTGTCTAAGCGGGCGAGACCCTTGGTATCAAGAAAACAAATAGACCCAGCCATCCTTCTATCAATCCGTCCAGACTTCATGCCAGAGTCTGATGTATCTTTCAACTACAATTATTGCTTATCGCCGTAGGGCGTGTTTGAATATTAAACACGTTGGTATCTCAGCACCAATCCGTTGTAAAATTCTATGCTACAGAGTCGTATTAAAAGGCAATCCCTACACCCTTCCGATGTTGGAATTGAATAGGTTTCTGTAAGCCAAATTGAGGCCCTGCGGGCGGGCTAACTAGAGGCCTGGGAGTCGCAGGGCTGCTAGGTGATAGGCTTGTGAGTATCGTTTGCTCTTCCACAGTCCAGTCGGAAACGGTGCTCTCGCTGTCAAAGCTGGAGCGACGGCTTGGCTCTGGGCGTGCGACCTGATAAAAGCCCTTGCTACCTGTCACGGGCTTAGGTGCGTTGGTAAGAGAATCGAGACTAATTTCTGTTTTATGTTCCGCGCCGGCGGGGAACAACCAGCTTGATACCCTGGAAAACGACTTCTTCTTGCGCAAAGGAGGGCGTAATCGAAGCGGTAATGGGGGTGGTGGAACTCGGCCTTCCAGCTTTCGTGACGAGTTTGCTTGGTACCGTGGGCGAGTTGGCGGTTGAGTGGACGTGCTTTGTAGTTGGTCTGAACTCAGTCGCTCACTAAACGACGGCGCATTGGGCGGCATGGCAGGTATCTCTGGCATGGGCTCCATTTCTGCCGTGACGGTTAGATGCTGCTGCTGAAATGACTCTTTATCACGATCGGGGCACAAACCTGGCGGCCCATAAGCAGTAGAAGGCCTGCTACTGCTATAGATAGTCTGCCTTTCGACAATGTCGTCGATTTGCTCTTGTAGCCTATCTCGCTCCAGCATCGCGTGGGCAACTCTTTCCACTAGGTCCTCCATGATCGGAGGGGGTGGCGGCGAGGGTGATATATAGCCTCTCGTCCTCGCAGGTGGAGGTCGCTGTGGTGTACTAGTGTTTGAACGGGGTGACTCGAACACTGAACCACCATTCACCGGCCGACGGGGTATACTGAACGAAACCGACGAATAACTTCGTTGGTGGGATATCGCAGGGCTGTTGGAGTCGCGAGAGCTTGGGACAGCATAAGCCCGCGGTGGTGGCGTCACAGGTGGGCTAGAATAATCAAGGAGAATAGGCGAGAGCTGAGTATCGGACGTGTTTAAATTCAGCTGGAGTGGGCGGAAAGGTGCTGACGGAAGTTTCAGCTGCGAGGATGTGCTTGCTGGAAATTGAAATGACTCTGAATAGACATGACGAAAGTTGGACGGTCCCGATATTTGCGGCCTGCGCGGCAGAGAGGTATTAGATGGCAATAGTCGATTTCTCGCCGAGAAACTACTCCAACCAGACCCTCGCCTCTTCCTTGGGGCCTGCTCTCGCTTGGTGAATATGTCTGGAGTATGTCCTAGTGGCGCCGGGTTGGGGCGCGGCATAAACGAAGGTTCATTATGAATAATAGAGAACGAATTATCATCAATCTCGTCACGGCTATAGTAAGGCTTATCGTCGAGATGGGACGCCTCGGGCTGGCAGCACTGGAGAATACAATGGGACCATGAACTGAACATCCCACTAAGTGCTTTCATGATGGTGATAACATGTCGATGTCGAGGTCGAGTGGACGGAAAAGAAGGGACGGCCAGCAGTCATGGAGGGATGGAAAATCACGAGCACGCAGGGAGATCATGGCCATGCAATTCTGGGGTATGCAAACAGCTTTATGGGAAGCCCTTGACTTTTCCATGGCGTATGCTGTATACATATGGTGTACCTTATTTTCCTCTTAGGCTCTACGGGCCCTACGCTGTACATTGTAGCTGAGCGGGCGGATGGGTTTGGGCCTCGTAGCTCATATTGGGAAGGCCTCGGATGGGGAGTGTCGACGGATTGGATGCAGCAGTCCGACGCAGTGATAGGCTGCGAGGGCCAGGGCGTGGGCCAGTCGGCGCTTACGGACCAGGGTATGGAGGGAGAGGCGATGGCTGGCGGCACACACCAACTCGCAGGACCCCACCGCGTGTTAGATGACAGGTGCGCGAAAGCCAGTCCAATGTCTTAGAATGCCTTGGTTGTGTTTCCTCTAGAAGGGCTTAGTCGCCCACCACGACGGGTTTGTGTGGTCATCTTGCCACAACGCAAGTAGACGGGGTGTGTCTAGGTGTGTCTCGTGGGCCGCAAAGATTGGTCACCCCTTGTAGCATCTAGGGACTATCCGTAATGGATCGTTATGGATCGCGAAGAAGCATGTCTCTCGTCATCCCCGAAGCCGTGGTGTTGAGTGGCCAGGACGCGTAGTTGGGAAGAAAGGGCCTATTCCAGCTATTATCCACCACCACCAAGGTCCGCCGAGCCAAGGCCAGAAGTTCGTCCGAGGAGGGTGCCTCTGAGCCACTGCAGCAGGGCGAATATTGTTTAGCGTGGTTATCCAGACTAGGTAGGTAGGTTTGTATTAATTACTAGGCATGTTCATGTTCATGTTTATGTTTATGTTCCTGGTCAAAAGAGTTCTTCATCATCAAAGTTGGACGGGTGAGTGCAGTGCCTCGCGTGTTACGTGTACGAGGTAGTGCAGCATAAAGCGTTGAAACCCTAGGTTAGACAGATTATGCTGCATAGTAAATACAGCGTACATCGAAGGAGAGCAGCCGTCTGTCTGTTTTCATCCATAGCTACCTACTTAGTATGCGTATCTCCTGTGGGTTCTATTAATACCGGCATCTCGCGTCCAAACGAAAAGAGTGGAGAGGAGGATTTGTTAGGTGCTAAGTGTTAGTTGTTGTATGTTATGTGTATGTATGCTGTACGATGTGCTGTCATTGTTTTTGTGTTAGGTCCTTTTTTAAAACATGTTTATCGGGTCTCGAGCGAGAATAAGCAATAAGCGTCACGGTAAGAGCTAAGAGCTCTGATATGGAAACAACAGAAACAACACAACAGAAACGAACGTAACGCAACGAGGCGTCAACGGCATCCTGAGACGAGACGACCGGATGGCTGCAGTCCGACAGGAATGACCGACAGGAATGAATTTGGAGAAGACCAAAACAATATGATCATGATCGTTAGCTCTATGCAAGCGCCCCAAAAGAGTAGGCCCATAGGGAGATGAAGATACAAATATGGGGTAGATAGATAGAGAGAGAGGCGGTTGGAAATTTTAACCGACCAGAGACCAGACCAGACTTGACCATGAAACGAAGATGAGGTGGTTTTCGATGATAGTTCTATCTATACGCAGGTGGTAGGCGGTAATAGCTCTGCCTGGGGCCTGGGTACCCTGTAATCTGCATCTAGGTATCCATCTAGGGCCTGCGGGCAGACTGCGGGTACCTACTTCTACAACTCCAACTTGGTGTCTTAGCCACAGCTACACAGCTTGCTGCCCAGGTGCCACAAAGAGCACATGGCTCGTGCACTCGGCACTTCAGGTTGACAGTTGTATGGGATACAGTACTAGTCATTCTATATACATTAAATGCGGTATTCATTGCATGTAGCAATACAATCTATTAAAGGCAACATGGAGTGGGGTGCATCTACCGTTCGTAAGGATGCCAAGACTGAGAATGACAGGTTGTTAATTCCATCGTGGAACATTTATACCAAATCCCGTGTTGATTTTGGGTTCCTCTCATAACATTGTCCTCTATAGCCGTCGAATCCCCTCGAGGAGTGTCTCAGACCATACCATTGCCTATAGACATCCCTTTTAGATATTACCGCCCAACGATCGTCAGTCAGTCTATAAACAATGCAAAATCCCAACGCTGGTCCGGGGGGACCTGGAGGTCCCGGCGGCCCTGGAGGACCGGGAGGCATGCCAATGGGTCCTAACGGAATGCCGATGGGCCCCAATGGAATGCCGATGCAAATGCCCTCGCCTCAACAGATCCAACAGATGCAGGCCCAACTCGCCGCCGAAGCCCAGAAACACGGCATGACGGTGCCGCAGTTTGTCGAACACATCAAGGCCCAACGGATGGCGCAAATCCAACAGATGCAGCAGATGCAGCAACAACAACAGAGGCAAGGCGGGCCAGGAGGTCCCCCAGGTGGCCCTCAGGGACAACCCCAAGGACAGCCGGGACCACCACCGGGAATGCGACCTGGCATGCCCCCTCCCGGACAGCCTCAGCCCATTCGACCCGGCCCGCCCAACCCCGTCGCCATCGCGCTCGCTAACTTCCTGCGCGGCCAGCAACTGAAGCCGCGGACCTGCATCATGAATGGAGAGCGGAAGGACATGTTCAGGGGTATGTTTTTATTTTGTTGGGGTCGAGCAGCTTCGGCGCTTCAACAATTAACTAACGCGGTAATTTAAACTTAGTCAAGCGAGCCCTTCGCGCCCTCGAATCCCCGGCCTACGCGAAAGCCCGCGCTAAGAACCCCGCGCTCCCTGAGATCAAAGACCGCGCATCGCTCGAAAATACCTTCAAGCTTCTCCCCATGTCCATGCTGGCACTGCGAGTCACCAAGGTCGATCCCCATGAAGGACACAACCATGCGCCCAAGAAAGCAAAGCGCCAAAAGGGTCTATGGACCGTCAAAGTCGAGCCTCAGCAAGAGGCTGGCGATGACATGTACTACGTCTGGTTATACGAGGGTAGTCAGATTATGCGCAAGGTCTATGCTGCTATCGCCCTGGTAGTGATATTCTTGGTTGTCCTGTACCCCCTTTGGCCGTTGGTTCTGCGACAAGGTGTTTACTATCTTAGTTGGGGTTTTCTGGGGCTCCTCGGTCTCTTCTTCCTCATGGCCATCTTCCGCGTTATCTTGTTTTGTGTCACGTACTTTGTTGCCTCTCCTGGATTGTGGCTATATCCCAACCTATGGGAAGATGTCTCCTTCATGGACAGCTTCCGACCCGTCTGGGCTTGGCACGAGGTTGGTACCTGCCAATTACTAATGGTGTACAATGGCTAACACTTGCTATAGACTACGAAGCCTAAGAAGAAGAAGAAGAGCAGTACGACGATGAACTCTGAGTCAGCCAAACACTTCGCAGGCACAATAGGCGAAGCTGCTCCCGCTACTGCGACAACGACGGCGACAGACACACAGATGCAGACGGCTCCGCAGCAGCGAAACGCCTACATTGCACCACAGGTCGAGGAGCTCGACGAGTAAGCGGGACAGATGGCATTGCATTGCACTATACCGGCGTTGGAGGAGTATCAAACTAGGCAATCATGGGCCTGTGTACAGTAAAGCGAGTGGCGATTCAAAAGTGCCTCATAATATAGGTAGTCGGGAAAAATTGCAATATCACATTTAATTTTCTCTATTTATTATAATGGCTGTGTGATTATTAGGCACTATACCTAGACACCGGGGCAATGCTACAAGACTCATGCTTCAAGCTCACCGCGCAACAGAATGGGGAGTCCGCTCATAATACCAGACAGCCCCCTTCGACGTCGCGCAGCTCGTCGCCTTCCCACTGACATCAACGGGAACGCCATCAACCCGCTGGACCCGTCCGCGAACATGGTAGTAATACCACATCTCAGACAGAACCGTATAGCCATTATCCAGGGATCCCTTACCAGCGGCCGTCTCGTTGAACTTGGGGCCCGAGCACCCGATGTAGGGCAGCTTGCCGAACTTGTGCTTGAGCGCGCCCTGGATCTGCGAGACCGAGTACGCCGTCCTGTTCGAGGGCTTGACCCCGCCCTCGGCGAGCCACTTCCACGTTGGGAGAGCCTGGTAGTACGAGATGACGGTCTCGAAGAAGTCGGTGACTTCGGAATGCTCGGCGTAGGCGGGCCCGTAGCACTCGGTGTCGAAGCTGCTGAAGCACGTCGCGTGCTTGCTGAATTCGTGCGCCCAGAGGACCCAGCTGGGCTGGTTTAGGCCGAGCCAGTATCTGTGAGAGTAGGGTTAGGAGGTACGCATAGATTGAGTTCAAATGAGAATTGGGAGGGAAAAGAGATGAGAGAAGGGCGTCCGCAACGTACTTGTTCATAAAGGCGAGTAGGTCGTACTTGGCGAACTTCTTGATGAAGTCAGAGATTGGCGCCCCGGTCCATGCTGGTACAGGCGTGCCATCTGCTGTGCCGGTCGTGGTGTTCGGAGACGGGAATGGGTCGTACTGGCGCCTGGTGAAGTATTAGAGATCTGCCATATGCTGAACTTCTCGTGCTTTAATGCTGTCTCTTACTTCAAGTCACAGTACTGTGTATACGACCCTATTTAGGGTGTTAGATCATCCAATCATCTGTGCCCGACATGTGGTGGTTCGCATACCGTTGCAGAAATCTGTTCGCCAACACACATTAGCAATTGGCCTACCATTTATGAACAGAATTTGGTAATTATGGTTCAACTTACCAGGCCAAAGACCATGAATTGTCCATGAATCCTTGGGAAGCAGCTGTCCCGTAGACTCAAGCCCGGTATAAGTGTTCCAGAACTGAGTTTGCAACTAAAATCCCCGCAAGTCGTCAGCATAACATAGAACCCCCAGCTATTGCGCACCCCAATTGCTTTCCATGGCAATTGGCATTGGGGCGTCCTCACAATGAGACCTCCATACGTCTCGGCACAGCAGGTATCGACGAGACCAGGCTGTGCGCAGGACGAACACGAGAGCACAGGTTCCACTACAATTGGACAATTAGCTTCTAGACTGCAATTACGTGTAGGGCATCGAGATGGGAATCCGCGCTCTCACCGAGACTGCAAGTGTGGTTGGCGGTGCTCAATCCGGGGTATAGGCCACCGAGGACGCCCTGGGAGAAGACGGCGAGGGCAAGGACTCCTCGCATGGTTGACATCTTGACAAGCGACGGCGCAATTGAGGATCAATCACAAGGCAAGAGACGACGGGATAGCACAGGCACAGCACCACAGAGGGACAGCGGCAACAGTCTACGAGTGGCCAGCTAGACAGACAGCTTGAACGGTCGGAGCTGACGACGTTTTTATTTATTTTATTTTATTTTTCTTACCTACCTATGCAGTGCCCCCCGGACAGGACCCGGAGATCAATATTAAAAGCTATCCATTCTCGATCTAGATCCGAGCAGCTGGGATGGGCCAAGCCTTTCTCGAATAGGGAGCTCGCGACAGCCATCGACGAGATAGGCAGCTTGGTGACATGGGCAGAAATGGGCACAACATGGGGCAGCGTGCATTCATTCCCCCACCTGGTCGAGATAAGGCCTGTGAGAGGCCAATTCAATTCGCCTCCCCCCGGGCGTCCTCATCTACGGGTGGGCTGTTAGCGTGCTGAGCGCCGGGGCTAACTAGACTTTCCGCATCGCATCGCATTGGCGCGCGCAGAAAACCGTTATCGGTCAGCTCGGTGTTGGCCGCGAGAGAGATGCTTAGATAGCTTTGATGTTGCCAAGAGAGATAATCTGCGTCTCGGCTCTCTACTTAGTACGCATACGCATAGTTATTGCTATTATACATACAGTACAGCATTATTAGTATTATTAGTGTCGATTGCCACGTGCGAAAAATGCACATGGCTCTCGTATTGGACCAGGCACCGAACGGCGACCGGATCTGGCCGGATGCAATACAACGCCTCGCTTCGCTTTGGTGGCTATTATACTCTGGTACTAACCCGGAGAGCGACCAACCAGGGGGCTGCAGCGATCGAGAAAAAGAAAGAATAACAGCCCGCATATAATGACGCCTCTATTGCTTATACCTATACCAAACCTCCAGTCTTAGACATTCGCTTGCTCGCTTCATCAACTTCATCAACATACATACGTACAGCAACACGGCTATCTATCATCATTCAATCCATCAATCCTCAAGATCTGTGAAGCGCTTTTCTATCCGGGGCCAAGTAAATAAATAGATGTCTTATCACCAGACTAACGGGCTTCTCCGAACCGCCTCACGAGAGCCGTTTATAGAAAAAGACATCCTCGACCATGTTCCCCAAGGGGCCAATGGAGCAGCCGGGCAGCCTGCCATATTCTACATAGCCGAGCCGGCGGTAGATCCCCTCAGCAGGGCTCCCGACCTCGGTACTCAGCATCTATTTATTTGTTTTATCACAAGTCAGCCAGCCAGCTTATCTAGAGTCCGTAAACTAAACACCGAGTGACGGACGGTCTTATCAAGCATCTGACTTACAATAAGCTTCCTCCCTCTATTAGCAGCCTCCTTCTCCAGCAGCTGAAGCATGGCCTTGGCAGCCCCCCGCTGCCGAAACGTCGGGCTGACCATGAGCTTCTCGAGGGACCCTTGGTGCGTGAACGTCTCGGTCTGTGGCAGGCTGAGCATCACCACGCCTTTAAGCTCGGGACCCTTCGCCGGGGTCCCGGGCTCAGACTCATCGAGCTGGATCACGATGAACCGGGTTCCGCTGCTGACATCTTTCAGCGCGTCTTTCCAGAAGGTGAGCAGTTTGGCGTTGTCTAGAGGCGGCAGAAAGGTCGCGACCATGGCATCTTGGTTGATGCACGCCGCGTGGATGGCTGCTAAGTACGGCACCAGATGCGCATCGTCGCTTGCCGATAAGAGTCTTACTGTGGGCGTCGACATAATTGTATAATTATGATCTCTACCCAGGTAGGCAAGGGGTAAGTCCTAGTCTTTGAGACTGTATGATTCGATCACTAGACTATAAATCGTTCCTCGAGCAACTATGTTCTTATCCTTTGCCGACGAAAGTAAATATGAAGTTTTCGCAAAGTATTGCCTTTGGAGTCGGCACATTTACGTATCTTCCCATCCTTTTAGGTCACATCTACTAAAGTTCACTCCGTCACCCGACCAAGGCCCGATCACCCGCCGCCGCAGCTAACCGTCAGGCCCCGCAGAGTTCTGTAGGAGGTTAAGTAGTAAGTAGATAACAGATTATCACACAACCTCTACCTGTTGTGTGCCTAAGGCACCTAAACTATATATATTTTTTATGATACAAACATTCATATTAAATATTAATTAGCCACGGGCCTTTAGCTTATATTAATCTATAAATGATTCAAAGATTGTTTATTGTCGGAAAGAGCCGTTATTCCCAGGGCTACTATACACAGTTGAGTATTTCTTAAACTTAAAAAGGTATTTATGAACTTGATTGCTTTCTATATATTATTTTTCCATTCTACAAAGCAAATATTTAAATGAACACCAAGTTTCAGCTAATTTGTTGACTGATCTATGTCTTTCTCCTTGCCCTCCCCTTCAACAGCCTCCTCTTCAACAGCCTCCTCTTCAACAGCCTCCTCTTCAACAGCCTCCTCTTCAACAGCCTCCTCTTCCATTTCCATAAAGGTCTGGTCCCCCTCAAAATCATCTTCATCCGAAAAAGGCTCTTCGATTTCGGGAATAACCTCCTCTTCCGTATCAGTAACATCCTCATCTCCCCCGTCAATAGTAGTCTCTTCCCCTTCAACAGTCTCTTCCCCTTCAACAGTCTCTTCCCCTTCAACAGTCTCTTCCCCTTCAACAGTCTCTTCCCCTTCAACAGTCTCTTCCCCTTCAACAGTCTCTTCCCCTTCAACAGTCTCTTCCCCGTTAACAGCAGTCCCCTCTCCCGCCTCAGTGGCAGCCTTCTTAGCGGCCTCTTTCTCAGCGGCCTCTTTCGCCTTCTTCGTCTCCTCGGCCGCTTTCACCCTCCAAGCTTTAGGCCTGACCGGCTCCTTCGAATACTCATTCAGCCACCTTGGCTTACAAATCAGCTCACTATTTACACGCTGAAGTTAGTAACTACCAATAGAGTATGACTTCAGCTCAGGTGTCTGGAGCATGCAGGAGCAACGAGTCCTATAAACCGCTAACAGGGAGGGAATAACAACTTCAGTGAACTTACCACTCATTACATAATCTATCCCCGATTTTGGCATCCGCCTCCCCGTACCACTTATTCGTATTTTCCCACTAGAACACTCGGAGTTAGTTATTACTATCTTGAGTATGATTCGAGAGGATATTGGAAGTTTCTAGGCATAACTTCTACCAAAGAGGAAAGTTTCTGCTCTAGAAATCGCCAAAACAGGAAGGAAATAGCCCCGAGATATACTTACGACAGGGGGCGGGTTGTCGCAGCTGATATAACGTTGATTTTCGTCGCGTTTGACGGTATCGCACGGCTCCTTCACCTCTAGGTACGTCCACGAGTCGTTGTTAGTCTCGCCTGGCAGATGCCGGCCGAAGTGCGGGTATCCCCCTGTGTTCTTGGGGTCGAAGTGTGGCGCGAGTGGGCAGAATGTGCAGTCACACCGCAGGGCGACGTAGAGGAGTCTTTTGCACATTGTGGGCGAGAGTTGAGAGTTGAGAAATGTAGACGGACTTTTTTGTGTGTTTGTTTATTTGCTTCTTGCTGTGGTGCTGATAAAACCTTAAAATTGACGGCTAATACATGTTTAGCTGGGGTCGAGAAAATCAAGATACATATATCGATACTCCTTTATGCCCTTCTTATCTAACTGCTCTTTACTACTTCCTAAGGAGCTCGGTGTAGACAATGCCATGGTCCGAGTCGCGAACAATGCAGCCGTAAATGACTTATGTATGAAAGACAAGGGCCCGCTGGTAAAAAACCGAATTTACTACTAAATGCGAGCTACGCGTTGTTGTCGAATCTCGCCTTAGAATGGTCTCTGCGCTATTCCATCATATAATAAAATATTTAGAACACTGGGACTTCGCGAGCTATCCCTAGAGACTATAATGCTATAATGTTTTGATCCTTATCAAGACGTCGAATGCGCGACGCTTGCCCTTTCCTTGCACCCAGTTATCTTTACACAATAAAGTCAGTCGTAGCTATCCCTAGAGACTATAAGTTTGTTTCATATTTTCCTATCAGAAAAAAAAAAGTAAACGTTCCTATACTATTACAAGACAACTGGCAAAGTAATTCCCATGAACAACGTGAGCAGGGGGTATCTTTTCGGGTATTCTTACTAAATTAGAAGCTAGACTAACAAGGAACAACGCGCTTCCTATCTATGATTACAAAGAGGTATACGTGAATCAAGAACCGGTCGACCAACCCTTTCAACCCCCTTCCCCACGTCCAAGGTCCCAGGAGACCCGACAAGGCACCGAGGTATCAACCTAAGAGAAAAACGCCGCCTTGTTGCCCTGACTTTCCTTCCAAACGCCAACCACTACCCCCTATTGAATGCCGTTTGCAAGAATACATGGCTAGAAACAAGAATAATAAGCCTCGCAGCTCAAGATTTGTACACTGATTCAACAGGATGCCATCACCGTAGAGCTAGGAAGACTAGGGTATGATGTGAGAGCAAACCCTTCACAGAAGCCCGCAATATCCGCCTCGGAAGCCGCCAAAAGATTGACACAGGAAGCAGAAACCACCAACAGCACCACCAGCAGGACCACCAGAAAGAGCACCAGCATAGATCCCAGCACATCATTTTCTAGGAAAGAGTGCTTTTAGTCTCTCGCTGGCGCTTGACAACGTAATACGTAATCAAGCTCTTCGGATCGTCCTGGACCGTCTTCATAGATTCCCAAAACTTGGCATCCCCCAGCCGAGCATGAAGCGCGACGCATAACTGTACAGCATCCATACGTACGCCGCTTTCTTTGCTTTCTAGACATCGGCTTGCAAGTCCCGTCAGCCCAGCGACCTCACGTTCAGTCGGGATGAACGAGGAATGGGACTCGATAAGTTCCTTCAATACGTGTAAGCCCATACTCATGCCGCGATAACCTGCCGTGTCAAGGTCCATTTGACCAAGGGAGCGCGTCATCGTTACAGTGATCTCGGCAGCGTCACCGATGTGCACCAATTCATCTGCAAGAAGTTCGAGCCCTGCTACGATGTGTGTACGGGCGTCATAGCAACTTCGTGTGCGCAGAAGTGCTTCTAGACCCCGCGAGATATGAGGTTGAAAGCTGTCGCTATGCATCTTGAGGAGTAGTTTTATAGTGGCAAGGACCTGTGCTTTAACATCCTGTACCTTCTGGGCCGCAAGGCCGTCAAGGGGGGACTCGAGATACTCGAATAATCCCACTAAAAGCGCATTAAACTTGTCATCGCTTAGAGGTAATTTATTTTCGCGAACTAGACTCTGTAACTTGCGGAAACCGTGCACGTCCAAGGTTTGACCTTTCACCCGCGTGATACCACTATCGAGCAGACGAGAATTTTGACGTGACTTTTCAGGAGAACCAGGTGGGCCGGTATTATGAATTTCTGTTAGCACTTGAGACAACTTGGCCACATCTTCATTCACAGGGATGTCTTCAAGTGCAGGCCGTTCTGCGAAATTGTTTGATTGTGGCTGGGTCGTCGTTTGGTCTTCTACAAAGGGGTCCTCGTATACTTGTAGTGGTTTTGACGGCGTTGCTTCGGGTGTGCTGGGTTGTATAATATTCTCTAGCTTTGGTGACTCTGGCGGGGGAGAAATAGCTCCTGGGGAGGAAATTTGAGGGACTTGGGGAATTGAATCCTCTGGTGAGATGATAATCCGAGGGGAGGAGGGCTGTAGACTCTCTTTCAGAGTTTCAATAGGTGGCATAGTAACAAATGTGAGATTCTCATCCCGAGAAGGACTGCTTGATGGAGGATGGCCTAGAGTTGTTTTGGCTTTGGCTGGACTTGGCCTTGGAGAAGCGACAGTTTTACTGATCGGAGCTTTTGAAGGTGTAATAGTGCTGGCACTCGATTCACTTGCCGTTGAAGCATGGCCGGGACGAGTTCTTGGCGCCGTCCTTCTAGGTGAGCCTGAAATCGTCTTGGGCGTGATAGCTTTTGACTTGATACTTTCTGGGCTTGACCGTTCCGTAGATGGCCCATCGTGGGTTCGGACTGAATAGGGGCCTGCAGTGGCGGGCCGAGCGGCTATCTCAGGCCGTCTCCTGGTCGGTCGCATGGGTGCCACGGACATACCACCATGTGACTTCATGGAAGACTCCGGTCGAGTTCTAGTCGTGGGCTGTGTTGATGAAGCACTCGTGGTGGGACCTGTCCGAACTGGGGATATTGTCGCCATTGCGGATCCTGGCCTCGCCGGGAGGTTTCTTGTAGCTAAGGCTCTCTTCTGTGCCATCATTGTTTCACGCAAAGAGGGCTTAGAGCTGCCCATTGTGCTTTTCGAGAGACCCAAACCAGGCCGAGGAGCAGGCTCCGTCTTCTTAGGTGAGTTTGGATTGTTAGGGTCCTTCTGGAGCAGCCTTTGTGCTGTAGAATCAAGGCCATCCATGATCGTCTCAGCCCTGCTCGCCCAAATACCTGCAAATGCCCAGTAGGTGGATCGCATCTTCTCACGAACGCCTGGGTTTGGATCATTGAGACCTTTCTTGATACATTTCTCAATGAGATCTAGACCACCGCCATGTTCAAGATGATTTTTGTGATGGGCCTCTTTCTTTAGCAAGGTCTTTAGCCATCCCGTTGCGTAAACCCTCGGCTGCACGTTCTTATCTTGGCAGGCACCCCATATGTGTTGCATGATCCTAGCAGTGTATGTTGTCCTACCGACAAGTGTATCAACGGCTGAGTTAGCCAGCTGTGAGCTTATCTTCTTCGTGGCTGCGCAAAGCTTGATAAAGGTTTGCATCAGCAACTCTACCATTGGATCAATTCCGGGGCCGAAGGTAATGGCTAGATCCTGAACCAAAGCACAACCCTCTTTAGACAAACTTGTCCGGAGCGAATTGACAGCTTTGATGATGCCATCAAGCAGACCACGGCAGCCGGTAACGAGTACATCAGGGAAATCGGTTGTGGCATTTCCAGCAATGAGTCTCCGTAGCTTTGACATGCTCTCTTCTCGCTTCATCCAATTTTGTTCAGTTTCTTTGCCTTCGAACCACTCATGCATGCCCTTGATGATTTCATCAAGCTCACGTTGGGTATTGACGTATGTGGGTTCGACTGATTCCGGCTTGGCTTCGGGAAGCATGGGTGTCGTGGGCCGGTCATTTGCGGCGACAACATTGGATCGAACTTGTAGGGCAGATGCCGGACGAGATTCGGGATCGGGCTTTGAGCCGGCAGGATTTAACTCTTTCACAATGGCTGATTCTATAGCAGGTCGTACTTTGAAATTCTTTAATTGCCTCTTCAGGTCTGATTTCGCCGCATTCGGCGCATCCCTAAAATCTTGTTAGAAATTTGAGGCCCGAGATGGCTAAACCATAACGCACCTGAAAAGTTCGATGACGGTAGCCTTGGCGGCATCGCGCACCATGCCATCCGCATCTTCCAGCAGCTCCATCAAGGTCGGAACGTAAGAGCGGAATTGCAATCCGTGGTCTTTGTGCATCTACGTCGAGTTAGCGAGCCCCGGTTCCAATTCAATAATGATAGTGAATGCGCGCACCTGAAGTAGCCACTGCATGCTTGCTTCCTTGGCTCTCGGATTCTTGCCAACCATCGCGGTGTTACGGATGAATCGCTCGGCATCGGCTGGTACGTGCGCGTACATGGTCGCCATAGCTTGTATAGCTAATGTCCTAAACTTGTCCTTCTGATCGCCCATCTTTTCAACGATAAGGGGTAGCGTCTGCTTGGCCTCCCTGTGCAAGTACTTGGGCTCTTGGCGTGAGAGACGCGTGAGCAAGTGGTTCAGCGCAGTGAAGCCGGCATTGACGAGAGCGGCGTGCTGCGAGGCCGAGGCCTGACGCAGACCCTCGAAGACAGGGGCTACACAAGAGTCGGGAACATTATGCTGTTTTATGCCAGACTTAATTGCAGTGACATACTGGACCTTGGCGTCGACCGTCGTCTCCTTCTTCAGGATGGCGAGCAGGCCCTGGACCTGGTCGTCGGTGAGTTTTTCGGCCATGGCCCTCCAGGATCGAGGATCCGGCAAAGTGCGCGGACGCAGGCGCAATGCGCAGTTGTTAGATAGATGACGGGGAACGGTGGGCGTACAGGTATTGGCTTGGTTGGGTGGTGGTTTTGGGTGTTCGTTGAATGCGGAGATGCGGTTCGGGGGCTTCCTCGATGGCCGAAAGCCGATATCAAAGGGGTGGTGGTCGGGCTACTATAGCTAGGTAGGTAGCTGTCAAGCAAAAACACTGGGGCTTGATCTAATTGATTGATCTAGGGCTTATCGAACTCTGTTTCAATGCTGTAGGGCAGTATAATAATGTATGTATCAAAGCTTTGGAATGGAGTGTTTGAGGGGTTGTGGTAGGTCGGTGGCTGATGACTCTCCCACATGGTAGTTCGTAGAGGTAGGTATGGTGGTGGTGGTAGTGGTGGTGTGTGGTTGTTGATGGAGACAGGTTATCGAGCCTTGGTTGGGTGACAACAACAAAAATATTGATTTGACAATTGTCAATGACTTGCTGTTGCCGCAGTGTCCCTTGCTCCATGTGGGGGGAATTACGGCCAATCAGAGCTCAAATTGATCACCACATACCCCTGCTGTGTCCCCTGTGTTGCCCCGCCGAAGCAGTGACCTGTACCTTAGTGCAGATTGAATGAGGGGCAGCACTTTTAGTGCTAAGGTAATACTTAAATGAGCTGGAAGCGCGAGAACCTTCTCAATCAAGACTTATAAATCAACAAATCTACTAAATATCTTTCTCGAAATACATCATATTGAATCAATTGACAATGTGCCTCTCTCGAGCTAGCCTCTATATCTACCAATCATAGGAATCGTGAGCTAAGTGAAACTATACCTAAGGTAAGGACTGGTATCCGAATCCAAGCTGGCTCTTCTTTGCGCCCCCAAATAAGCTGGATCCCTCGACTAGGAGGTAGGTACTTAGGTAGTTTCCGTCCAAGCATCACTGCCACAGCGACATGAAACAATATATCTACCTGTTCTTTCCTCGTCAGCGTCGGTAGTGCATTTTACATATACAATCTCATTTCATAAAAGTTGTCCTCACAATTCTCATGTCTTTACCTCCAAATACCACACCTATACCCGAACCCATCTTCTTCCAAAACATGTCACCTGTAGATTCAACCTCGACATCGGCGCCGGCGCCAACATCCACTGCACTCCCTGAACGTGTCAAAGAACAGGAAGCACAGAGTCCAGGCGACAAGACACCCTCATCAACCGATGATGTCTCACCGTCATCATCTGCCAAGGAATTCCCCCAGCCACATCTACGCATTCACTTAAACGACCTCACAGACGACGGGACCTCAATCTTTCTCTCTAGCATAACCCCGCCAACTCTTCTTCCCTCCGCCGTAGCGCAGGTCCAGAAGGCTCTCTATGTTCACCCAGACAGTGTATTCCACATGCCCAGCACTCGCAGCGTGACTCTCATAGTCCGGCCCATGGGCGGCGTAGCTTACACCACGGGAATCGAATTAGATCCCGAGCAACATAAGGAAATTCACCTTTCATCTCACTACGTCGCCGGCATCTCACCTGAGAGGCGCAGCCATGAGATCGAAGGCGTCTTGGTCCATGAACTAGTGCACTGCTATCAGTACAACGGGCATGGCCACGCACCAGGAGGACTGATAGAGGGCATCGCGGACTGGGTGCGTCTAGGGGCTGGTCTGGCCCCGCCGCACTGGCGGAAGGGCGAGGAAGTCCACGGGAAATGGGATGCCGGGTATCAGCACACAGCATACTTTCTGCAGTACCTCGAGGAGAGGTTCGGGAAAGGCACGGTAAGACGGCTGAATGAGGGGCTGAGGACGAACAAGTACGAGGAGAAGCCTTTCTGGACGGGGATATTGGGAGGACCTGTTGAGCAGCTCTGGGAAGACTACAAGAAGCGGGCAAGCGAGGACCAAGGCGATGAGAAAGCCACGAAAAGCTAAACGAAGGCTGAAAATGCGAGATATCTAGAACCGAGCCCTCCCTTGCAATATACGTAAAATTTGTTTCCTCTAACGTCCCTTGAATAGCCGTGGATCGGGCCACACCGAGCACGCAAGCGGAGAAATCTTGACTGTTATCAGAGCTTTGGTCGCTTCTATAGGTCGTAACATCTCTATCAAGGCCAATCACGCAAGCTTTTCCGGCGGCCAAGCCCTGGTCACACCGGGGGCTCGTTGGATGTCGCCATCGGGGTGGGTCATCACCCAAACCTACCGGTGCCGCTACCTGCCCTATATGGTTGGATATAAGAGCTGAGGACGTCCTTAGACATGCGATATATCCAAGGTCTAAGTTATCCCTCACCACACCGGTCTTAGGCCAGACGGCACGGCTTGTCAAGATTACTTAGCTAGTAACTTCACTACTAAAAACCGAACCATCATGGCCGAGAAGACCTCTCAAGATGGCCCTTCTACAACTGTAGATGAGGTACCTATCAAGCGACTATGGTATCGCACAACCTTGTTCAACGCCATCGTGATAGGCGCGGTCGGCTTTATAGCCCCCGGGCTCTGGAACGCCATGAACGCGCTCGGGGCCGGCGGCGCCGAGAAGCCGTACCTCGTCAACGCTGCCAACGCCCTCGTTTTCGGCATTTTGGGCATCATGTGCATTTTCGGTGCGCCTATCGCGAACCGCATCGGGTTGTCGTGGACGCTCTTCTTTGGCGTCATCGGCTACCCTATCTATTCGGCCGGCCTCTACCTCAACAACCGCTATGGCGTCGAGTGGTTGGTTTTGGTCGGCGCTGTGACCTGCGGGTTCTCCGCTGGGCTGTTTTGGGCAAGCGAAGGCGCTGTGGCGCTTGGATATCCTGAGCCAGGCAAGAGGGGGCGATATCTTAATATCTGGCTCTGGTTCCGCACTGGTGGTCCCCTCGTCGGAGGTGCTATTGTACTAGCTCTTAACCATGATGCGAACGCGAAGAAGAAGGGTAAGGTCAGTTATGAGACGTACTTGATCTTCACCGCGTTGCAAACAATCGCTGCCCCTATAGCGCTTCTCCTATCCCCGCCCGAGAAAGTCCAACGTTCCGACGGGAGCAAGGTCATCATCAGGGCCGAAGCGACGTTCAAAGCGGAATTAAAGGCACTGTGGAAAACAAGCACACGGAAAGACATCCTCCTTCTCCTCCCCGTCTTCTGGGCCGCCTACTTCAACCAGTACTCAGGCAATTTCCAAACGTACTATTTCGGCGTCCGTGCCCGTGCCCTGATCGGTTTCACCTCAAACTTTGGCACGCTCCTCTCCTCGCAGCTCATGAGCACACTCCTCGACTACAAGGGCATCCCCGTGAAGAAGCGCATCGTGTGGGGCTTCTGGTACGCTGTTGCACTGCACATCACCGCCTGGGTGTACGGCTGGGTTGTGCAAGAGAAATACACGGCGAATCCCCCTGCCTACGACTGGGAGGATAAGGGCTTTGTGGAGGGGTATTTCGTTTTGCTATTGTGGGATTTCGCGAGACAGGGGCTGCAGAATTGGCTGTACTACCTTGTGTCCACCAAGACAGACAACATCTCTGAACTCACGCGCTTCTCTGGCATCTTGCGCGGTCAGGAGAGTCTCGGACAGGCCGTCAGCTTCGGATTGAATACCCGCCAGTGGTACGGCGGACGCGTGCCGCTAGCCGTTAACACAATATTACTCGGTAAGCAACTGCCTTCTGCCTTTGTATCCTTTTTTTCTTCTAATAGCGAATCACTTATCTACTAAACTAACTAACGCATGTACGTCCTAGGCCTCGCTGTGTTCCCTACATGGCTAGTCGTCCGCGATCATGTGCCCGTAGAGGAAAGCAACAAAGGAAATTCGGCCACCCCTAATGCAGACTTGGAAAGCGATATAGAAAAGGCCGTGGAGGCATCCGCCACCATTCTCCCAGAGGACAAAGAGAAGTTTGCTTCTGCTAAAACGAGCGGTGGCAGGGGCGCTGTATAGAGTTAGATAATTAGGAAAAGAAAAGAAAAGGACAAATACGACGGCTAGTTTAGTTATATTATATAAGATCTAACGCTATAGGGGCCACTAGGCCCCGATAATTATGTCTGGTCCCGGATCATAATGCTCTCAGATCTAATCGCTCCGGTGACTTGTATCACGAGGCTGCCAGCGGCTCGGGTAGTGACAAATCCCGGGACTCTAACAACGAAATCGCCAGCAGTCCGCCGTCCGCTATAATCGAGATATCATATACCGAGACGCTCAACGGATCAGACACCGAAACCCTCGAGGACCCGAAGACTGATACCAAAGGAGACTCATACACCGAAACTATCGGTAGTTTGGCGAGCGATACTACGGGTATCTAGCTAGTGATATTGCTGAGGAATCAAAGGGCTCAGCCTATAGCAGCACGGAGTAAGTAGGCCACTGTGCCTCTATTATGGAACGTTGTTATGTTGCGACCAGTGCAACACGCAAGCCGGCGACCGGTAATGGGGAAGTCGACCGTCCGGGACTACCTAGGTAGGTAGGGGCGCCGCTTATCTAGACAAGCCTTATAGCAGTGAAGTAGCCTACAGTTAAGCAACAAATAAAGTCACCCTTTAAGATTGAAAGCCTAGTATTAAACAACTAGCTAATGGTCAACTAATTAAAATGACTCTTAAGTTCTAGATATCTAGCCAGATTGCAACTTCTTGCTTGGAAAGTGGCTACTATAGATGGGCTTAAATAATAGGTGTTCAAAAGGGCTTTGCTAGGATTAATCTTCCCAAACCCATGCTGCTCACGAATTTAACAAGCAAATTGAGCCTTACATCTCACGAGTTGGAAATGAATGATATTCTCGTCCACGAAATGCTATATACATCTATTCTATCCGATGCCCTGGGTAGTTTGCTGTAGGAATATCATGAACTCATCCGCTGTTGGTCTTCTTGTCGCTGTTAAACATAATAACTATTCCATATACCATGTAAAACCGAATTATCCTTCTTTACCTTGGTTCTATCGTCGTCAGGCGGTCTTTAGTAGACAATCTTTCTCGGTTGGTACCTCGCTGTCCCAGTCGTATGATTTGATTCGCCCTATCTACTAGGACTTGCGCTTCGCTCGTTGTTCTGCAGTGAGCGTAGGATATGCAGCATCACCCATTGTTATCTCAGGGTAAACTTCGTCATTCCCCCCAACTGTTTTCAAACTGCCATTGTCATCCGAATGCCCAGACTCCACGATTGTATCCAGGCCCCAAGGATGTGTTTTATAATGTTTTAGGGCGTACAACTTAACCTCCTCGTGTAATTTAGTAGAGCTCTCTATCGAATAGAGGCTCCGATCCCGCCGGCCTCTGCCACTTCGAGTAGCAGAGCGTCTCCCCGTATTACTGCTATTTCTCCCCTTAGTCGGCTGGCGTGCGTCAATCTTAAAACTAGAGCGGCTCCCAGTATTGCGAGCGCTTCTCTTCCTCCTAGCCAGCTCCTCTGTATCATTCTCAGAATCAGAGTGGCCTCCCGTATCGCTGTCGTGCACTTCGGGTTTTAAATTCCAGGGGCGGCGGCATCTGCGTGCTCTCAACTCCTCGTAATATCTGGCCAGGTGTGGGGGCATCAGGCCCCTTGTCTTGTAGTAACTTCTCTGCCTCTGAGCCATCATAACCAAGCCCGCGCTTCCTTTTGTCTCGATCATGGGTTGAAGGACCGCGGCGGCAGATTTCACCGATATGTCCAGCATGTCCGCGTGCCGCTTGATACCATCTTTCCATGTTTTAATCAAGTATTCTCTACCAGGGATCTCACAGCTCGATATTAAAGACGCATCAAGGCACAAGGCGGCCAAGATTAGATTGTGAATGCGATGGTCGGAGGTTTTGTCGAATAGGAGGCAGTATAAAGCATCCAAGGAATATGGACCATCACTCGGACTTTCTGGGGCATAGTTTAGACCACTCGGATTATTCCCTAAATAAATTTGTATCTCGTTAGCCCAGCGGAGTCATAGGAGGTAATAGAAACAATGTGACTAAGATGTAAAATCATGAACCACATATTAACATGTACGTGTGACTCGGTATATAGACAACACGGAGCGCCTCTTCCGCCTAGTGACCCCCCTTTCAAGAATAGAAAGAAAAAATATAGAAAAGGAAGGTATGAGATGATAGCTCACTTTGGAGTGCAATATAATTATCCATAAGCTTGCTTCTGAGGTTGTCGAAAAACTTCAGACACCTGTCATGCATGGCGAACCAATCAAACGCTGCGAGTTCCTCATCGTGGTAGCGGGCTTTTGTCACTACATTTAGCGTTATTATGAGATTAGGGACTCCCTCACAATGCAAAGACTCCGCTATTCCTTGCTGTTCCTAACTAGAGGTGCTTAGTTCTAGAAGTGTGTGCAAAGAGTCGTATGGAATATCTATCGAGCCAAACGGTTCTATTGACGGGAGACCCTCCTAGCCGGCAGTTCCAGTCCCGTAGTAGGGCTCAAAGAGATTAGATAGGAAACGGGAAATTGGGTTTATTAACCCCATATCTGGTACTGAATATATATCGATGTCGCTTGTTGATGAGTCAGCGAACAGTCCTACGATGGCTTCGAGTTAGTGGCCAAGACTGAGATCTTGTGGTCGGAAGCCTACCGTTAAGGCATCCCATGAGCATTGAGTTTGTTACTTTACGGACGGCGTTTTCATTTCGGCGGTGGTCATGCGTTTCGTTACTTCGAATTATACCTAGAGAAGGATTAGCAGCAGCTAAAGTCTCGCAACGGGTTGTTCTGCCAAACGAGAAGACTGGGGAAAGCTATAAAATGCCAAGACTCACTGGTATATCGCATGTCTAACCAAGCCTTGGGTTTGACAAATCCCGACATACACATCGAATAATGTAGCAGACATGCCGGAGAGATGGCTTCATGGAGGTTGACTGCCCGCCACTCGAAGTGCCGATACTGTTGCTCTAGCCACCATGACTGCATACCGCATAATAACGGATGGTCTTTAAGAAAGAAGAATTTTTCACTGGGGATCTCTACAGTAAGTAGCTTGTCTCGTCCCTCGGCATCTTCCTTGGGGACTCCTGCAAAACCTAGCTTGGCGAATTTGTATTGAGCATCTTGGATTTTCTTTTTGAACCCATCTTCTATCACACGACTCTTACTTATCCTTATAATGGTCGACAGATAAGACAATTCAAATTCTAATCTGGCTTTCTCCAAAGCAGCGTGGCCTAAGTGGGTGCGCCAAAGAGACACACAGTCTTGGGCTTGCTCCTGGAGGTCCTGTAGCGCAGTTGGAGAGTATCCGCCAAGCTGTGTAAGGATATCCAACCAGATTTGGAAAGAGATGACAAGCCAAAGGGGGATTTCTCCGACGAGGTAAGGTTCCCACGTCATCCATCCCATTGTAATCTCGTCGAAACAAGGCAGGAATCCCACGTCTTCTGGTGAGTCTTTGAAAAATAGCCTTAGCTGATGTAAGGAAATACAAGTATTAAAAAGGAAACACGCGTTAGTCATTGCTCGCCTCGGAGAGTAATCGCCTTCAAAATAAGACTGCTCCGAGTAAGCGCTCGTCTGTCGGTAGGGAAACAATGGATATTCATCATTGACGAAGGATTTCAAGAATGCCATGCCCACTCTGAGGCCGTATAAGGCTGTATCGCAGGACCAACTCGCCTCGTAATGCTCCCACTCATTGAAATTTTTGGTGGCGTTCTGTTGAGGTGGCCCAACAACTCCCCCCAGAACCCAATTAGAGATATGTTTCTCACGCTCATCCGGCATACTAGGTAGATGCCGCGTAGCCTGGATTTGGGCATCACAGTTTGCTCGTATTAGCCTATTAGGAAGTCAGAATCATTGTTAGGTGCGTATAATAATTAAAGGGGATAGCCCCAAGGGCGAGGAGGAGTAATGGACACTTGGCTATCTGGCTAACTGTTCCCGATGAGGCATGTTTTAAAGTATCTCTGGGGGCGAGGAGGCAACACGATACTGACCTGATAGCAGTATTTGTGATCAGAGTTCTCGTAGTTAAGGTTTCGAGTGAGTGCTTGTAAGCGTCCCAATGCACTCTCAAATACGACCTCAAAACGCTCAGGTCGTTGAAGAAACAAACCCAAGCGACTGGTGCTAAAAGTTAGAAATCAAAGCCCCGAAAGTATTCTATAAGAATTCTGAAAGCTTGGTGCCCCCAGGGCGTGTGAAGGGAAGTCGTAGGACTTGTCGTATTTATTTGGGAAATAAGTGAGATCGATGCTCAGAAGTACTTACAGAATGCCTCACCTGGTAGCTCAGGTAGGGAATAAGTTCTCTTGGGATCCGGATTGGGGGGATCGCTTTCTTCTTCTACGATAGGGGCTCGCGCTAGAATATTTCTGACAATTCTCAGGGTTGACATTGCGATGAAATGGACATGAATGGAGTTGTCGTCTGTGACTGGTTCGCGGGTCTTTTGATTTCCAGGATCCCAGTCTCCGCGTACATGTAGCATAAAGTTTATATAGTCCATTACTCTAGTTGGTACGGTACCGCGGAACGCGACAATACGAGCAAGGCGAAGTGCCTCGCTATAAGGGACAATAACGGTTTCTGTTTGCGATGGGCGGATGCTTTCAACATGTTCTCCAAACTGGGCCGCGGCGGTAACGAGCCACTTGACGAACAACTTCTGCCGTTCAAGGTAGACGAGGTAGGTATTGCAGCCGTTGTAGCTCATAAGCTGGTCTTTTAGATCTTCCGGAATACCGGGTGGGATGGTTACCTTTGGGAGCGGCATGATTGATGATCTTATAAACGGCCGAGGAGTAAGAAATGAGCAAGCACTAGAGGAATCTCTAAATTAGGATAGGAGGCGAGCTAGAAGTAACCGAATGGCGGGCGGGATACGTTCCAGAAATGGTATAAAACGACTACGCTCAGTTAGAGTAGAGGAGGTGGGCGAGGTGTACCTAGTAAAGTGACGAGTAGACGACAATTTGCCTACATCCTTCCTGCCTCTAAATGCTTAAAGTACCTGTCTGGAGGTAAAACGCCGGCTAGGGAAGCTGCATGGTTCCTCCTAAAAACAAGAAAACCACAGGAGTGATCTAAGGCAGGTACACAGAAGTGTTAAGGGAGGTGTAAATGTAACCTTATATGCACCTCCCACTACGTACCCGTATGAATGCGCTTGACTCATACTACTAGGAAGTATTTTAGATAGGTAGGGGGGCTTTATACTGTTAAACAACACGAGGTTGAACGAGAAATGTGGAAGGCTTAGTTGTAGACATCATTTAAGAGCAACTATGAAAATAGCGGTATACACAAGAATTCGTTCTTAGATTTGGTTACCGTAGATATTCAAATATGTGGAAGACTATCTATTAGGTTAGGTGAGGGTTACCTAGTACGGTTATCTATCTGTTTCATTGCTGTAAGCATCTCTTCGTTATAGAGGACAGCAGAATATATACAAAATGCCGATGCAAGGTAAAATCATATTAACGCCGAGGCAAATGCGATCAGGTATCTGTCCATCGACCAACCATCTATCCTATAGTCCACATCTTCTCATTAGATCTAAAATGCTTTTCCCCCTTTTCTTTTTTTCACATTCGCCGTCTACCCATCGCCCTCTTGCTAGAGCTTGGCTTCTTCCAGTCTTTCAACCAGATACCCATGATCTCAATTGCCTTCTCAATGACAGGCGCTTGATAAGGGCTCCCTTCCTCGATGATGAGATCAGGAACGTGCACACCCTTCTCGACGACAAGCGACGGGATCTCGTCGGAACTCTCCACGGCCCCGCCCGGTCGGTAATCTGACGCGACCGTGGCCGACCGCCAGGGGTCGTGCTCGCCATTGACGAAGAGGACGCGCTCATAGGACGCGTCCCACCCCTTCGTCCACATGTTGAGGTGCTTAGCAGTAAAGCCAAGTACAGACCCGGCCTCGAAGCCGTTCGTCTCGGGGAATGAGAGAGGGCACCGGCGCTGGTAGTGTTCGGGCGTTAGGGCCGCCGGGACGATGCTACTACCGTCAGTCGCCGGGGACCCGGTCTGCCACCACCCGAACGGCTCGTTGCAGAGCATCCACATCCACGGCCGGTAGTCGTCCTCGAGGTCGTTGGGGGTGTCCCACTGGATGTTGTCGTCGTAGGTGTTGCAGTCGGCCCCGTTCTCGCCACAGTTTATCGTCTCTCGGATGTATGTCGAGTATGCGTTGAGCGCGGCTACCAGCCCTACACCTTTGCCGGATGAGCTCATGTAGTGGGTGTAGTTGGACGACGGGCTTTCGATGTAGTCGCAGAACGAGATGACAGAGTCCTGGTCGCTTTGCCAGTCGAAGATGGGGTTGGAGATGATATCGGCGAAGTCGGCGTCGTTGAGAGCAGAAAGCCCGAATCGAGTCTTTAGCATGCTTACATCGCCCTCGTCGCCAGACTTGAGGACGCCGTCGATGTATTGGACCACGGCTCTGACATCGGCACTGCAGTTGCGAGGTAAAGCCTGCTCGATTGGTGAAGCATACTCCCAGAAGTCGTAGATTGCTTCAACAACGGCAGAGGATGCGTGGTATGCGGTGAAGGTACCTTGTAGCATGTTAGTTTAAGGTAATAGAGTCTGACATCTCGCGTTCTATAATGACTTACCGGGATCAAGTTGACTCGTCCAAGCTGTCAGGGCACCACTGTAGGAACCGCCAATTAGTACCCATGGATTTTCGTCGACGTTGCAGGTTCCCCCTTCGCAGAATTGGCAGTCGACGTTCTTGGCGAAATATGACATGTCGCTAATTGAGTTCGGTAGGTTTAAGTACTGTAGCGTTTCCGCCGTCAGTGTGTCGAAAGGAATTGACTTTCCCCAATACCGATGTTCAAGCATGACGACGGCGCCTTTGAACTGTTGAGCATAATAACCGGGTAGAGTGTTGTTCTCGAGATAGCCGACTAGATTCTCTGCATTGCTCTCGCCGGGATTAAACAAGAAGATTGGGCCACTTTGAAAGGTATGTTTAGTACTGGAACTAGCTTCCATTGATTGAGTATCATCATGATACAGTTGGACTCACTCTTCTTCATAGAACTCAGCATTCCACCAATACCTCTGTTTGAATGTGCCCTTCTCTGGGTCGTTGTGATCAAGCAATTGGTCGAAAGTACCCTTCCCCATGATTATTAACTCATCATCGTCAACCGCTGCCTGGTGTTCTTCGCTTAAACTCGAGTGCTTCATTCCAAACTGCTGTTTCTTCGACTTTATCATATTCAACTGCGCTACGGCAGGCGATATTTGTGCCAGAAGCGGCAACACGCCCGCTACTAGGATGGACTTCATCTTGCCAAGTTGCTAGCGTTATAAGAGCAGAGATTGAAATGATTAAAAGGAAAACTCGACTGAATACACTAGTAAAAGCTGGGTAACACAACCGTGTAATCACCCGACTTAAGAGAGCAAACAAAAAATTCAGAACGAGAACAAGAAACAGACGAAGGGAATGAGAGCACGAAACACCATCGCGCTTGTCAAAACAACGATCCGGCACTCCATTTATATGTAGCATACGGTCAGCCCTAAGGCGATGAGCCTAGTGCGTATGATCCTACGCTAAGGGGAACCGGCAAACGTGAGGGCTCGTTGGTCCTTGTTACTGGAAGATCGTCTATTAGGTCCCTTAGTGTAATGTCCTCAGCCTCATAAACTGGGACTGCCAAGAGCGCGCTGGCATAAGTACTCGGTATTGTATTGTGCTAGGTAGGCGCAAAAATGTCGGGGCTGTGGTGGTATGACAGCGGTACCCTGTAATTCCGAGACGCTTCAGCTTTGCGGTGGTGAGCATCCTTCGTAACACTGAATGAATATATGGTATACAATTATCATGAATTCATTACCTAAAACCCAATAGTCATATGCTTTATATTCTAGCGGTGTTTCCTCGAGTTTCATCACGATAGAACTTTTCATGGTGTTGGGTGTGCGACCTGCGAAGCGGTGAGTCGGACTCCCTACTGATGTCATAAGTATACCAATGTTAAATAAGTGCAATTGAAAAGATCAGCAAAGAATCTATTTAATGGTTCTTCGCTGGCACCATTCAGACTAGGTAGCTGTTAGTCGATGGGTCAGGCAAACGGTCTCCCGATCTCCGTCCGGGGTTCAGTAGTCTACTCATGCATAGTCGGCCGCCTCAGCCACATCGTCTGCTGTGTCTGGTATTTTAGGTAACAACAACCATTCTTTAAGTAGCGGGAACTCGCTGACAACTCATGATCTATGAATAAGGCCACGAGTAGGATAGACGGAGAACGTGACAAGAGAGCATTTGTTGCATGTGTAGTATTGTAAGGGCTCCGTGTTATTGCGTACATACGATACCTGCCGCACTACTATCATAACGCACTACCGACGTGTAGCATTCGGTAGCTGAACATCTAGCCAATAGGATCAGTTGCTATCAGCCCTAGAGAGATGAATCTAGCTAAGGCAGGGGAAAATTAGGGGATTTCTATTTTTGGGAAACAATGCTTCGTTGTAAGCCTCCTGCGCTAGCCTGATACGGCTCTAGTGTCTTCTTAGCTTGTTTACTTCTTGCTTCTTGAAGACTGATCAACCGAAAGTACCGTTTGCCTCGTTCGGTTGCAATTTCGACAAATCGTGGCGGGCAAACTGTCACGATGGCTTCACGAGCTAAAAATATCAACGGTACTGACTGGTTATTTTCCCTGTAGCTACTTCTTTTCGTAGAAAAGAATTCCGTAGCTGTTACTAGAATTCGACTGGGCGTTTTCAACACTGAATGGAAGAACGCTGAATAATCATTAGAAAGAGGTAAACCCATTTCCCACACCAAATCATTTCGCTCCTGCTGTACAGGCCGTAGCTAGCTTGCTCACTATAAATCCGTATTGAAAAAACATATACACCGTGGTGCTGGCAGAACAAAACTCACTTTTTGGTAGGAGGTATCCAAACTTCCCAAGTCCCACTGTTTCATACTCGCTGGTATAGCCGTATAACTACCTAAAATTTTCCCAGGAAGAAGCAAAATGACGACTGCGTAATAGTCGTTATGGGACCCTAAGGATCGCTACTTCTCTACCTGGTGTACGTCTCCGTCTACGTCTGATAATCTCCATTCTGTTGTAGGAACTGATAGGAAGAGTCACCTATGAAGGGGAGACAGGACGAGCTTTCGAAAGGCATATCTGCAATAGAAACCTCTGACTGGCCGGTTGAGAAGATACTTAGGTCACCGGTAGCACCGAACCGACGTAGCTCATCTTTTTGAAGCTTGTCCCAAAAGTACTCACTATCATCAATATCTAGCTCGTAACTTGGCGCATGCGTAGCCCCCTGGTTAAGCACCGAGCTAGGTGTAAGATACGCCTGAGTAGGAGATGAACGTGTTGGTTGCTGTGGCTTGTTGTGATACCGGTAAGATTCTACATACGGCTCGGCCTGGATTTGCGGCGGCTCCGTGCTTACAGCTGTTCGGCTGAGTGGGCGAGTCAATTCTGGGGTCGCTAGGGGAGCGCTGTGGTTGATCGCTGTGAAGGATGCTGGAGGCACAGATTGAGAGGTGCTAGTACTATCCACTTCGCTAGGTGGTCGGTCCATGTTGCGCATTCGGAATCGTTCTGATATATCCATGACATCGTGCTCATCTGGCTGGAGAGATCCGAAATCCTTCAATTTTTTGACTAAGGGTTGATATTGATACTCTTCAAGCCCCCCGCCTGTGCCCCCCTCTCTTACACGAAGTCTCGCTTTATTAGGTCGACCATTGTTTTCGCTATATCTGTAATAATCTTCCTTAATTGTATCGAAGTAATCGTTCATGCCATGTAGGATATCGACGTAGGTGGACGCCATCTTTTGCCCCGTGGACATCTTCAGCAGTGTTTGAAACGTGAGCGCAGTGGGCC
This sequence comes from Nemania sp. FL0031, assembly GCA_022432375.1. Classification (NCBI taxonomy): domain Eukaryota; kingdom Fungi; phylum Ascomycota; class Sordariomycetes; order Xylariales; family Xylariaceae; genus Nemania; species Nemania sp. FL0031. Next base: position 200,499 of record JAJKKK010000069.1, on the reverse strand, counting down.
CGCGCTTGAAAACATCTTTAAGCCCATCTTCTCGCATATCTTCAAAGTCAAAATTTAGCATATGCCTCTCTGTATCCATCTGCGGGAAATGTGCGCCGTAAAGTCCTACGAAGGCAGCGGTCCATATAGCAAAGAGGACAATAGTGGACTGAGGCAGCTTATCCTTCCTCTGGCAGATCTCGATTAAATCCACGATGCCTCTAGCAGCCTTGAAGAGCTGCTCGGCGCTCGTTTGCCAAAAGCCGGCCGGAGTCTCCTCTTTCGTAAAAGTAGGTTGATCGAGAGGCCCTTCAGGCCCGCGACAGCGAATTGGCACGAAGGGGACGTACTCTCGATGCAACATAATAAGACAAACGAATCGGAGCATGTGAAGCAGCACAAATGTACTCGAGGCCAGGTGGTTTTCGTGCTTGAAATAATTCGATCTCGAAAAAGTAAAGGTGTCTTGAAGAGACGAATCAAATGTTTCGAGCGCTTTATTCAACTTGTAAAAGTCTGACTCAGGGTGCCAGGGTGGGCGTTTATCTTCAACACGCCCACCCCGAGAACTATACTTGGATATCTCACCCCACAAGTTTACCAGTTGTATAAAGCGACTTAATACACTATCATCGCTCCCAGGGCGTTCCAACTGATTTAAGCGGCCAGTCTGCACTTCTATCGCCAAGTCGAATTTGTGCTCAGAGCAAGGAAGCTGGATATCAAGATCCTCGCCTCGTATGATGGATACCCGGTGTTTGCCACAGGCGAGCATTCTATCGAGGATGAAGCAACTAAACATGATCCGCCGTCTAATTTCCTTTTGAAGAGCGAGCTGAGACCGGTGACCAACTTGAAGCTGTGAATCGATAGTCTTGAACTTAGCATCTCCCGGCTCTCTTGCATCCTCGAAACCTAGCCCAAGGAATTGAGCCATTCTGATAGCTGTGCCAACATACATCCAAGCTGTCATACCTCCGGTCTTGGGTTGTGTTTGGCTCCACTCGTAGAGGCCGAGCATAAGCAATGCGGCCACTCGTTCTACAGAAGCAGTCCTCATGGTTGTCCGCAAAGGCCCCAGAGCCATAGCTAAGACATCGGCATAGTATTCCGATGCAGCGGAGGGATCGGACGGGTTTTGGAGTGGGCGTGTCCTCGCATTGCCGGATTGATTATTGTAAATATGGGCTGTATATCTGACTAAGTCCGGGTGAAACCGCGCAGTTAGGGTTAAAACACCTAGTAAAACTAAATTACTACCGGCGCTGTATTCGGGATTCGAGATTTCGGATCTCCGACCAAGCCTCTCCTTCATGGTGGGTAGATGCAAGAAGGGAAGTTCAGGAGCAAAATGGAGTTTGTAGAGATCCAGTACTTGCTCCCATAAATCTTCGGTCAAGAACGAGGCAGAGAGGACGTCTTCAACAAGCACTGTTACTCTTTGGTTATCGCCTCTTGATATCTCGTCGAATTTTTTAAGTCGCTTCCTGTCTGATCCGCCATCTCGTTCTTGCTTAACGGCCACCGGGGGGTCTGACCGTTTTGGGGGAGCCGGATCAGGAACTTTGAAGATGCATTCATTCCCTGTTTTAATACAGCCATCGCAAGGGCTTGTGCCATTAGTGTTTTCACACTTAATTTTGGATCTACGGCATCTTGTGCAGGCGATGCTTGAGCGCATCGGCGGCCGCATCTTGGGTTGTCTTTTGCTCTCTACATTGTTGGCTGTCGTAGGCCGCATGGGCTTGACCCCATGCCCGCTGGTACCCCCTCCACCAACCCTTTCTACTCTTTGTAGCTCAGTATCAGATGGTTCGACTTCTGAGTATGTTCGCGGAGAGGGAGAAGATGGTTTGGAGAGGGTGCCGGATGGGGAGAATGATCCTGCTAATCTTGGCTTTGGAGTCGCGCGACCTGATGTAGCACTTAAACTCTCATCGAGCTCGTGGGGGCCCGAAGGCGAAAGAATCGAGTGAATACGAATTGGTGTCGAAATTGTGACGGTTGGGTCTTGGATAGACCCAGGAGATGAGTGGTCAAATGTGGCTTGGGAAACAAAACCTAGAGCTGCGTATCAATCCACAAGACGTGTACAATGGCACCGTCTAATAGAAAAGCTTGGTGACAGGGTATGAAATTGTTACGTATCCAACCCATAAAGATCCCGGACTGATTTTTCGAGTAACAGTCGTACGTGGCGGGATACAAGTTCCGAGTAGCTGGGATTATCGGTTGTTACGAACTGCGTCTGCCTCCCGACAAGGGGTTACTCGCACAACATGAGACTGCTGGTTGCTATGTGCTCTTTGTGTTTCTCAACACCGACAAGACCGCAAGAGATATATAGCGTATGTAGAGTTGATAACTTGCAGAGTTCTCTCTAGCAATGTGTCCCGATGTACGTCGATAACTAATAGTTCGATTGCGGAAACGAGAAGATCTAAATTTTAAGATTGGAGGTCGAGTTTTAATGTGTTTAAATTAGAGAGCTGTTCTTGATCAGACAAGGCGTCGAATCTGAGATGAATGACAACATACTTAAATACCTACCGAACGAGGGAGAAAGTCAGAAACATATGTATATATAAGCTTCCGTTATTTTGTGGCGGTGGGTGGGTAGCATATCCGTCTATGTACACCACCTGGACAGGCGGTAGACGCGGGCGATCGGATACATCACAGTCCTATCTACAAAGTCACTATAGCGGTGATGGGAAAGAAAAGCAGACGAATGGTGGGTGAAGGCTGGTAACCAATGAATGGCGAGCAACGCTGGTCAATCACGTCTAGAACTATCAAATGCGGCGCATGCACTAGAGCAGTTTGAGCGGGAAGCACCAACAATGTCTTACAACAGCTCTTTTAAGTACTGTAGCACCAACGGGAACGAGCCGGCCGTGTGTCTTGCTTTCGCGGCAACGAATTGGAGCCACGGCTCAATAGTCTAGGTGTGATATAGGAATAGTGTTGGCCCGAGGCGAGTGTCTACCCAGGGCGTCGGGACACGCTATGCTGTGGAAATAACAACGTCCTACATACGTAGGTGCGCCGGTGACAGGCGTCAGCAGGCCGGGATTTGTTTCCCCATCGTCTGTGATGAGGCCGGGTCACCTTGGTGGCCTCGACTACCTATCTGCTCCTTTCTTGCCGCGTAAAATGCCGTGACAGTACGTGTACTTTGGAAGTAAAAAGACAGACCAGGCGGAGAAGACAAGCATACCATGCTCAACCGTACTGAAGATAGACTGGCGGAGACAGGGATCCGCATGCAGTATCACCAATACAGGGGGGTTTCCGAATAAGACCCTTGTTGTGATTTACCTAGACTAGGAAACAAGACCACAAGGCCTTGCTTTTGATTTTGCTATTAGCTCGGATGTTGTTACCTGGATAGACTCATTTGAGCGGGCATCTCAAAGGTGCTGATTATAAGCGGATCAAGAGCAGATAGGTAGACCAGATAGTACCTGACCGAGATACATAACTTGGCTAACAGATGGGCGTTTGCGATTGATGCTCGGCCAACTCGGCGTGCTCGGTCCACGGACTGGCTATTTGATGCTACCTACTCCAAGCCGAGTTGGTATTCTGAGTGTGTGCATACTAGCCGACCCGCATACCTTAGGTACCTGTCCATACACACGGAATATGGAAGTAGGTTACTCGGTAGTGAGACCGGCTTGTAGCGGACAAGGCGGGACCTGAACAGAAACCTGAAGCTCGGCGGGTTGGGTTAGAGACACATTCCGTCGGCTGAGACATTGCTGACTAGTTAATTGCCTCGAAAGTGAGCGATTCCCCAGATCAGCCAGCGAACGGGCGATGTTAACGATGTTGGCGATGGTGGGCTTGCGAGACAGACAGCTAGACAGGCGGGCGGATAGACAACGAGGAAAGGCGATTCGTTGACGGACGCGGATGGAGGCGGGGAGGCGCAGCCAATGGCATCATCCAGGGGCCAACATTCTCTTCATCATCGTAGTATAACATCAACATCGAGGAGATAGGCAGGTGGGTGCAATCCGTGATCTGGATCAAACATTACCTACATATTGAGTACTACAAGGTAGGTAGGTAAGTAAATAGTTGGATACCTGGTAGGTGGTCAGTCGGTGTGTGATTGGATAAGTAGAGACGGGAGTTACTCGTCTGGACTAGTGGCGTCTCAAACTAAAGCAGTAGCAGGGCTGGACCCTTTAGTCTGGGTCTTTAATTAGCAGTTCGGCGGGCAATTCGCTTCTGTGATTTGCTACTTACAAATAGGTAGGGTTGCTACCAAATTCTAGGTACTCACACATAATTGCAATTTACACTTAAAACACTAGCTTGGTAGGCGGCGATTACCTAAATAGGTAGGCGGTATAATCTAGCAGTATAAGCAAATAGGTAGGTAAGTACGTGCTGCAGATAAATACGTGCTGTAAAAATAGGTGTTATAGAGGTAAATAGGTGCTGTAAAAATACTAGGGGGTTATTTCAGTCCTTAAATATAATAGGTTATATTAAATAACTAATTACTTAGCATAAAGTAAAAAGCTATAATCTATTCTCAAGAAGTACAAACACTTTGGTGTAAATTATATGGAATCCTTTGTACTTTTTGAGAAGCGAATTGCCCGCCGAACTGCTAATTAAAGACCCAGACTAAAGGGTCCAGCCCTGCTACTGCTTTAGTTTGAGACGCCACTAGTCCAGACGAGTACGCAAGATTTGTTCTACTATGTATACCCTTAGTACTAATCTACCTAGTAAGTAAGTATAGAAGTATCCGAGTACCTACCTAACTCCTACAGCTGTGGGGGCTAAAAATAGGAGGCGCTCAAAAACCCCCCAAGACCCCTCATCAGGGTTCTGTCACCTGAACTGCCCCTCACTTTCATGTTTGTCTGTATGCGTATGCGGACTTGGAATGTAACGTGTAATATTAACTCTGGGCTTTGCGTGAACAATCTAGGCGCCTCCTTATTATAAACATAAACTAAAAGTATCCTAAGGTATGTGAATAAGGTATGTGTAGGTAAATATATATATATTCTAACACGGGAAATTTATTAGTACCTAGGTAGTCCTGAAGAGAGAAACCCATTGCGGATAATATAGCTTCCCTAGGGCGTATCTTAGGAGGTAGGTACTTAGCTAGGCTCTAGTAGGGTGACCTGGTGAATTATATGCTTGATCTCTTGACGGGGGTCCGCTGTACATATTTAAATGATTGGACACCAGCATACACAGCGCGCCAATGACGTCTTCACTCCCAGATTGTAGAGGCCTCTCGTCCATACAGCGCTACTGTAACACTGTAATATCCCATCTGTCTCTGCCTAGGTAAGCGCTCTCCAATGCCAGACCAATGGTAAGCTACCTACCCTTACCTCGGGGCGCTGCCTCTGCCCTCCATTGCATTTATCTCTGATGCAAGTCAACCAACACAACCCCCCTTCCCAATCAATCAATCAATCAATCATACTCCGAGTCCCTCCAAGTGTTGCTGTTGCCGGTGTACAACAGCATATCGTATCCTTTGTACCGACAAGCTGAGAAGTACTATTCTGCAATACAAGCATACATACATACAACAATTTCCCTTTGGCCTTCGATATATCCTATCTAAAGCATTGATATACACACCCCTCTGAACGTGCTCGTCTCTTTCGCGCCACCTATCCTACGAAAACACTGTTACCGGCTGGTGCTCGACGTCAATATCTTGCCATCTTCCCAACATGGCATCCGGCCATAATGTAAGCACGCGTGCCCTGCATGGCATCTCTCTCTCGCCTGACCTCGCAACTGGTCTAGATCGATGCGGTCTACTGCTCCCTTCTGCGTGCTAACAAGTCCCCTCGTTAATAGGACCCGAAGCTACTCTATGCTATCCAAGGCGTGTCCGCCTACCACCTTGCCTACGGTAGGGAGGAATCTCTGACACCCGGTGGCCCTCAGACACTATCGCTGTTGATGGTCCCTACTTCCTCCCCATTTGCAGACCTCTCAACCTTTGATGCGCAAGGCGATACCCCAGCCGAAGACTTCTACCTACACCTTCACCTGCCGCCCGAGCTTGACATCCCTCTTCCTGCGACTACCCAGATATATCACCAACCGCCTAGAAGTTATCTGATCCCCCGATGGGATCTAGGCCCAGATAGCGGCGCCTTTACTCGCCTTGAGTTCCCTGCGGTCGGCACTCGCCCGGGTCTCCAGGAAGATGTGGATACATTTGAGACAATCTTGGCACAATGCACAGCCTTCCTCGAAAGGGCGCCTCCGCCTAAGGCTGCCAAGGTGAACCAAGAAAAGTCACCGCCCTCCGCGCCCGCACTCGCAACCACAACCTCAACCGCAACCGCAACTACAGCGAAGCGCTCCGCATCCACCTCTAAATCAAAGCCAAGCGCTTCAAATGAGGCACCGCTTCCCGCCTACAATCCGGCTTCCTATAAGCCTGGCGAAGGATACGTTAAAGGGAGCCACAGTTCCGTACGCGGGGGCCAGATCGTGCTCATCGATGAAGAAGATGGAAGCGTTATCGGTGAGCTGTCAGATGGATTTCAAGTTGTGGAGTCCGGCGTCAAGCCTGGATCTAAGGGTAAGTGCACGATGGTTCCGGATTTTGACATCTAGTACATCGGCTAACCAACGTGATCTGCAGACCCTGTCGAAATTACCCTTCCTACGGAGGGAAACCAACTGGCGGTTATTCCGGCGTCGGCAGAGACTCTTGAGATGGAATTACACCCAGCGTACCAAAAGTCGTTTATTGTGTCAAAAGCCGCGTATGCGTCGCGCTTAATCATCACGACATCCAATCTAGTTTCTAATGCCATGCAAAGCGGATCCGACAACTTTACTAAGAATACGAAAGCTTCCAGTAAACCGTTAACCTTCGATCCGGCAACGCATGAGCGAGTGCGTCGGATCGGGAAGTTTTCAGGCGGGGTAGCTGAAATGTCATCTAAAACGGTCGGACAGGTTACCAAGGTGGCTCAGAATCTGGGCGCGCACCTCGCAGGAAAGGGGTACAAAGACAAGAATGCCAAGAGAGGATATGGCCCCGACGGCCAACACCTCGACGGCTTCAAACCAGGCCTATTGAATAAGAGCCTGATGGCTTTCTCTACGGTAGCCGACGGCATTGACCATGCTACTAGAAGTCTCCTCAATTCAGCGTCCTCGACGGCTACGACAATGGTAACGCATCGATGGGGTGACGAAGCAGGAGAACTTACCAAGCATCTCAGCGGCAGCGTCAAGAATGTGGGACTTGTCTACATTGATGTCACAGGTGTCTCTCGAAAGGCCATCATCAAGGCAGTCGGAAGAGGAATGGTGGTTGGAAAGGTTAAAATCGGCAATAATCAAACCGCTGACGTCATAGTTGGTGATGACGGCGGACTTAACAGTAGCTCAACGACGCGGCTAGTTAAGGACTCAGCTAGCATTAGCGGCGCATCAATCAAGACGACGCAGAAATAGCGCTGTCTTGAGTGTGGAAGAAAAGGAAGCAATGAAGCTAGTCCTGGTGCAAAAGAATTGGAGGATACCTAACGACGGTAAGTGGGAGGAAGTATACAGGTGATAGGATAATACCCGTTTGGAGCAGGTTTGCAACTTCTGTTAGACATGGCCAGCATAGACAATGTGTCCCCGCAATGGAGTTAAATGGAATTGGTAATTTTGACAATGCGTCTAAAATTCCATCGAAAGTGTCCGATGTGTAGATGAATCAAAAAATATTTCCGACTTGAACATGCTACCTATCTATCTATCTAGATAGGATAAGTTTTGACATGACTCCGTTGGTTGTAGATACTTAGCTTAGACCATCGAAGACACATCACGTGACACGTACAGCAAAACGCGCTTGACCCAAGCTAGATAGACGCGACGCTCTTTCTTCAAAGGGAGGCTATTGCTACCTACATCCATGCATTCATGCATTGCATCTGGGCGGCACACCTACCTGAATGGGCCATCGAATTAAAAGAGTGCCATGGTGATTCAAATCACCTGAGCAATCTTCATCCAAGTTCCTGTCATGAATGCCGCCAAAATTATATCTCTCTTCCGACACCAACTATTTGATTCAATCTAAGCTACCTTAAGGTACATGGTACATCTCCCCATAGTGTATTTATTAAATCTAGACATTGAGTGTCCGGCGATTTATTCATGTAAAGGGACGACAACGAACCTCAACTCGTCACTTGCCAACTCTCAAGAGCATTCGCCAATCATATCGCCAAAAGACCGGTGAATTTCTTGTCTTCAATGTGTCGATACGAGTGTTTAGGCTCAATCGTTCTCATATTTCAAGACATCGGCGACTCACTACGGTCTAGGAGAAAATCGCCCGTCTTGCAAGGGTTCGAGCCTACCATTTCCTCTCCTTAATTGCGATTCCAATCTAACACGAGCATGCATTAGAGCCTCTTCGTCTCCCCCGTCTTATTCTTCTTCTTGCTCATCTTCTTCTCCGCCATGCTCCATGAGATCTTGCTCTCGTTGTCAGGGCACTCGTCACCTCTACTCCGGAATGACCATTCCGGTCCCGCCGCATCGGCTCTCATATCGCCGCCAGAGAGGCAGCTCCTAGACACGGCCGCTCATCTTAGTGATCTACACTGTAAACTGAGAGAAAAGACTCATCGCATCAGTAGCAGTCATCCTTCTGCCATCTGTCGCGCTGTCTCCACTACTGTTGTGTCTGTTCATCTAGCAGCATTTCAACGCAAAATCATCGAAGTCGAGGATAGCATTCTCCGGAAAGATGCAGCATTGGTTGGCGCTTACAACATTGTGCCCCTAACCGCTGTACTTGGTCAGTTCTCGGGTTGGACCCGGCGCCTGGAATGGCTCGGGGAACTCATTGAATTCATGATGGCCGGCGCAGGCAGGGAGGACCAAATGCCTTGCGAGGCGTCGAAACTCATCGACAGACTACGTGGTGAGTTGCAGACCGGCTATGCTGACGTTGCCGAGACCGCCCGGAGTCTGCTTCAGGTCGCCGAAACCTCGTGGTTAAAACAAGTTTCGGCATGGGTCTTATACGGACGTAGGCCAACAGTAGGCACGTATGATTTCTTCATATGCGAAGATAAGAACGAAGAGCATGGATATCGGATCAATTACGACTTATTGCCGTCATTCGTAACACCATCAACGGCAGGATCCATGTTATTTATCGGGGTCTCAATCAACAGAGCTCGCACAAGGGCTGGTACGGATTTAGGTGTTGGTAGTCTTGACCACCTCGCCTCGCAGCACCAGGAACTCGCGCAGTTGTCCTCGCCCTTCAATGGCGCCATGTTCTCTCGGGTTATCACGAACATTCGATACACCTTATCTAGAACCACACTACAAAAGCTATTACCGCTGGTCAGGGTACTAGAAATACTGAAGGTTCTCAGGGAATTCTTCTTGATTGGACGTGGCGAGTTCGCCATAGCTCTTACACAACAAGCCGATGAGAAGATCCGCAGTCGCTGGCGACGGGCGGATAATCTCGCTTATGAGAAAAGAGATACACTAGGAACTGTTGTTGTGAAAGAGGGCGAAGTGGCCGCCGTACTGGCGAGGACTTGGGCTTTCTTAGGCTCTATGCAGGGCCAGCATGCAGACGAGGATGAAGCCCTTGAACTCGCGAGGGATTTGCTACGACTGCATGTGTCGAAGTCCACTGAAACAACAACGCCAGCTAAAGGCCTAGATCATTCTAGTAATAAGTTCCTCGAAGCCATCGTGACAACATCTTTTCAAAATTTCCTCTTTTCCGTGCCTGTCACATTGACATTGCAGATACAATCCCCCTTAGACCTCTTTCTTACACAGTCCGACCTCCAGATATACACAACCATTAATTCCTACCTCCTCTCTATCCGACGTGCTCACCTTCGCCTCACCGACCTATGGAAAATCACCTCTCTCCGCCGCCATCACCCACCGCCCCCTAGGGCGCCATACGGTAACACCAAAGGCGGGATTACTAAGACCAGACTACTCCACGAGCGCTCCTCGCTCCGCTCCTCAATCATGCGGAGTACCTGGAGCACTAGTAGCGCTGCCATATTCTTCTTCGGGGAAACCGAGACATACCTACAAGTCGAAGTCGTCGAGGGTCTGTGGTCTCACTTCTACGGCTGGCTGACAGGCACCGGCGAATCAGCGCGAGTGGGGGAGCAGCAGCTCTTTTCTTCTTCTTTTTCTACGTCCGGGCGGACTCTCCCCCGACAAAGTACCGCCGACGGCGCTATGGGTAAGGGTATGGGTATGGATATAAGACCGAACCACGCCGCATCGGGACCGGGATCGGGATCGGCTACAGAACAAGAACAAAAGGACGATGGTGACGATGATGCCCATCCAAACCACGATCCCCAGACTCTCGCCACGGCCCACCGCCAGTACCTCGCCGCGCTAACGCGACGCCTCCTGCTGACTCAGCCCGCGTTCACCACACCGCTCTACGACTTACTCATCCAGATCGACCAGCTCGTCGCGCTCGTGCACCGCCTCAACACCGTCTGGGTCGCGGCCGACCTCGAAGCCGACGAGGGCGTCGTCGACGCCTTCGCAAACCTAGACGCCGAAGAGCGCGACGTGCGCGCGCAGCTGCGCGGCGTCGAGCGGCGCGTCAAGTTCGGCATCGAGAACGTCATTGCCGCGCTGCGGACACTGAGCCTCGACTCGGCGTTTGCGGCCGAGATGGAGGGCGAAGAGGGGGATTTAGAGTTGGATGAGGAGATGGGCGGTGATGGAGATGAAGATGGAGATGGTGGGCGGAGGTATAGACCCCGCCGAATAGGTGGTATTGATCGCCTGTTGATGAAGCTTGATTTCGGGGGCTGGTTTGGGGACCCGGCGGGTGACGGGTCGGGAGGCGATGTGCTTGCATGAGGTGATGGGTATTTCTCACATATCACTCAATATCCAGGGCCGATGTGCAATCCGACTGGACGCGCACTGCGTCCTGTTGTGGTAGATTGACATTGTGGCATGGTATCCAATGGGCGGGCAGTGTACCTATGATCTAGAAACGTAGTGCACCAGGCAACTTCGCAATCAAGGAGGCCAGAATGTCATGAAATTAGGTAAATTTTGCTAGCTAAAGTACCTAGGTAGACGACCAATCCCAACCAATCGAGAAAGATAGATAGAAAAAGTGCCGCTTTCATGCACAAAGTGGACGACGACCGAAACGGTTCGCCTATATCATTGAGTCCCTGGCAGCGCCTTTTCCAACGCCTTTCTCAGCCTGCGTGCGCAACGTAGGCGAGAGGCAATTTGCACTGGAAATGCCCTTGCCGCCCGATGGGACCCGAAAAAATAAATCAATAAAGTAACAATAACAGCGAAAAGAGTTCATGTACACATGACCCATCCCAGGACCCAGAGCCCAATGCTAAACTCCGCCCATGCGCGCGCGAGGCTGTGCGCGCGAAAAAGAAACAAACATGAAAATAACTGTTTGTTTTTGTAGACATCGGAAAAAAAAATACAAAACATGCGAATTAAATCGCCTCCCAGTCTATAGACAGAAAACAAACTAATGGGAAAAGAAATCGGCGCCAGTGACGATGATAAGAAGCGCCAACCCGAAAATCGAATGAGTCAAGGAGATCTCAATAGCGCTTGAGGCGTCGAGGTCATTCAAAAGACCATTAAAAAGAAAGTATAGGTAAAATAGAGGCGTGAGAGAAGCGAAGGTAAGGAGACGTGCTGTGAAGCGAGTGTAAATTCGAAGCCTCCCCGTAAGCGGCCGCCTCAGCTGGGCGTTGCACTCTTTCGGGGCGTTCCGGAGATGCCAAGGGTGAAGACATAGTCTATGTAATAGAGGCGCGATTGTTTTTAGTTTTCTCTTTCCCTTCCCCCAAACTCCGGTTCCGTATATGTGAATGACAATGCAATGCGACGTAATGCAGGCTGTACTTGGCTGTGACGATATAGAAATCGGGGCACAGCCTTCTGTCGTTCAATTATTGATTTCTTCCGCTGACGGAAGCTGCCTAACAGGCTACCACAGCCTTCTGGGAGCGAAGCGGGCTCTGGGGGCGCTGTTGATGATGTTCCGAGAATCGCCGATGAAGTAGTTGATGTACAAAGGAGCGGGGTCTGGAGAATTCGACGTCTGGTAGGCTAAAGCGACGAACACGATTCTTGTTCAGTTGCCAGCGCGACTTGATGCAGTCGTCGACAAGGGCCATTAAGCCGGTTGCGACCACGACGCTATAAAGCAGTTAGATAACAACCATGTCATGAGGAGCTCTGGTCGCTAAAGCAAGATATTATGTGGGGAAATACATAAGGTGTAGGGTGATGTGACTATATAGTAGTTTGAATGTTTCAAGGAGGTAAGTACTTACTCTGCGACATCTGTCTGCACATCGATCAGGCTCTGATCGCTTATCCACATGTGGTAGGGAGGAATCCATCCACCCGCGTGCTCGTCGATAGCAATTTGATTAGGTGATCGAGTCTCGGGGACTATGTGAGCTACAGGCGTGCTGTCGCCGTCACGGAATAGATGGAAGGAGATTGTTCCCGTCAGCTTGTCCACAATCCGCCTCCAGGTGTATTTATGCTCCCACCATTCGAACTCGTACTTCTTAGCTTTGTGGCCACGGCGTTGGACGTCTACTCGTGCGTAGTTTGAGAACTCAAGCTTGATGATATTCGTAGGAACAGGGCGTGTCCTTGGCTTATACTCTTGCATAAATGGGTGGTCGAAGCCGTTCAGGATCTCATCATCGGCTACCGCAGCGGAGTGGCTCGTCCCCGGCCGGCTTTTGGCAGAAAATAGCGATCCGTAAGTAGGTGAACGTCGTAGTGCTGGCCGACATGTGAGAGTTTTCACCGCTGTAGAAACAGACTTTTGGAATTTCGGGTGTCGTGTCTCAGCCGGGTCCAAGTATTTACGCTTGGAGTTGCATACTTCACGACCAGAGTCCCGGCAATACCGTCTGAGGGAGAATTCGCGCTTGTTCAGATCCCGCATTCGTAAATGAAAGAGTTGAATTGTCTTCTTCCGACGCCCAGATATAATTGTATCCACACGGAGATTCATGTTGCCATCGGGTGTCAAATCATCATGGCGGATTATGAGTTTATTCATGGACGGGAAGAGAGCGGCAAAGTCCTCCGGGGTAGAAGGTCTAACGTTGATATCTTCAATCTCATGGCGGTACACGGGTAATGGTGGGATCTCTGGGTATTCAAAGCCATCCAGCTCCGATTCGTCGTCATCCTCATATGATGCCCGCGATGAGTATGTCTCAACTGATGAACGGGGATACAGGCTCGTGGCCGGCGAAAGGTCCTCGCGGTGACATGATGATTGAGTCCTCAGAGTCCGTGGGACTGAGCCCTTTGTGGATGGTGGTGTACTATCGTACAGAGACGATGGATCCGTGCTTCTTGAGTCGTATGAGTCGGAGCTCTGTCTCGTATGCCCGGTGCTAGTGGTGTGATTCGAGTTATTGGTATCTCTCCTTCGAGCCATGGTGACTAGTGTATCGAATAAGAAGCAATGCACTGGTTACAGGGAAGAAGGTATGTATGAGTGTCGAAGGCGAGAGAGGGTGGTTTGTTCCTTATATCCGTCAAGAGGCAGGGGTGTAACACTTTCAGGGTCCTGGACAACTATGATCAAGTGGGCCGCCCAACTCCCATAGATGTGATTAGATATATAGATAACCTCCGCTGCGGCCTAACGACGAGGTACCCTCGAAGCTTGTTGATGCAAGGGAACAATTCCGGGGTAGTGGTGCTGGATTTGGGCCGTAAGTAGGTTGGTAGGTAGTGGTCCAATAGGCGCTAAGGAATTAGAACGCAGTATACATAAACTTAGAAAAAGAAAACTTTCTGTATGTAGAGAGAAAGTGTAAGTGCTTCAATTGACGGGTCATATCCAGTCTTAACTAGATAGAACGACTGGAGCAACATGGCATGACGAGAGACGTGGACATAAAAGCAGGGTGAGGGAACTAGGGTGTGAGCTGACGACAGGCTCACTCACAAAACCTACCTACTTTAGACAGAGCGGGATCTAGTCTAGTGCGCAGTACCACCAGCCGGAGCACAGCACACAGCAAAGCACAGCGCATAGTGAGTGGATGACCGACAGCCAGGGCAGACCCGTCGCGGTTGGGGGGAGAGGGAAGTGCGAAGTTGCGCGGGCAGACTCGGACTGGGCAATACTGAACCTGTACGTATACCTACAACTAGTAGATACTCAGTACACCATCAAGGAAAGAAGCGCCTCGGTACCTGATGATGAGCAAACGTGGTGTGTCATGGCTTCGCAGGGCTCGGTCTCGGGCGAAGGTCGTTGGGTGCAAACCCCCGGTCACCCACGAAGCTGGCGAGCAACGATGGACGCATCAAGTATCCCAGCAGATACCTCTACCTAGCTACCTAGGTATGTATGTATGTGTGTATGTACGTAGATAGATGGTTGTGTGGGGGGATGCAACAACCGGATCTACCAATGTTGATGTATGGTATGCTACCTCAGTAGAATACTTCCAATGATACATACTTGGTAAGTAAGAGAGGTAGTAGGTATATCCTACCTATTTGCATCGTGCATAGTATACCTCGTAGGTATGCGTATGTAGAAATGCGACGACAACGCTCCCGTACACACACGCATGTGCTATTGTACCTTGTTAGTAATACGCAAATACCTAAGTAGTCTAGGTAGAGTATGCTGTAGGTAGATGGAAATCTCGTAGTGAGTGTTCCAGTCACCAGCGCAGCGCAGATGAGCGGACAGGGACAGGGTGGGCGGCATGGAGGCGCGGCGACAGCGGCTACTATACATTGGTCAGGGCCTGTCAGCATCGCAGCATGTACTACATATGTATGATTGTATGTATGTATGTATAATTCGAGGTGGTATGCATGCCAACAACGCTCGCTATTCGCGAAGACTTGGGACGAATGGTGATCGCGTTCCGGATGGTGGAGGGCGGAAGAGGTAGACAGACATCGAACCACCGACCAACCATCCAACCATCCCGTTCACACGTGGTTCAATTGCGGCATTTCGCAATATGCATTCTAGATTATTCCAAGGCAGGATATAATGGTATTCTTCATCAAACATTGAGCTTCATCGATGCTGGCACAGATGCTGTAACACACCAAGGTAAAGAGAAATCAAACTTCGTAGGTTAGGTAAGATGGACGGCATTACTGTAGGTGGTGTGCTGTGAGAGGAGAGAGAGGAGCACAGCACAGCACAGCACAGCGCAACGATACGATAGGTAAGAGGTACCTAGATAGTGGGGTTTGGGTATCATAGCTTCGTACCCAAGGCAGAGGCAGTACCTAAGTTGCCGTCTAACTCAGGTAGTCCAAGTGCCTTTTACACGTAGGTTAGAAAGGTAGTTAACTTAGGTGGGTAGGTGCTAGCTTTGGTGGTCTAGGTAGCTCTAGCCTAAGATCATAGCGCCAAAGCCAAAGCCAGTCGCAATGGGAAGTCGTACCTAGGCAGCGTTGTGCCACCTACGTGGGTGGCTAGTGGTGGCTTTGATTGCCTATTTAGGCAATCTAGAGCTCGAATCATCTATTGAGCTCTTAGCAGCTACCCAAGAATTTTTTTCTTCCCCCGGGTTCTCCCAAACTGGCGCCAAACAAGTTCTGTCTGACCATTTTGCATCACCGTCTGTTATGGAGTTCGCCGATGCGTGACAAAATGGCCACTGAATAGTTCAAGAGCTATAGCCAAATGAAAATTTTTCTCTCTTTCTTTCTCTTCAACGCTGTAACGTCTCATTCAAACCAATTGGCCAACTGCAAAGCCAAGTCACGAATCGACGACGAAGTGTGTGTGTATGTCGTGTCAAGAATGTAGCTACTATTTTCAACCAGCTCGACCTCAGTACAGAACACCTACTCCGTCCCAGTGAAATAGGCGCTCCCTATGGATTGCCTACTATCGTATTGCCATCACCATTGCAGCAAGCACTGCCGAACTTAACACTGACAGGTCACTTAATTCGACAGAAGCAGCTCCAGCGATCCGCCAATTGAGCCACATCTTGCGATAGCACGGCAGAGAAACCGAGTCAAGTCCTTGACACCTTCGCTGTCGCTGTCGCTTATCGCTTCTTACAAGCGCAAATTAGTTAGACGATGCAGAGCTACGATGCGATGGACGATAGCAAGCATACCATCAACGCATCGAATGCAACCTTTTTTGTCGAATCAGAATTCCCGTATTATAGTAAATACTACCTCGGCATCGCCTTCGATCACCATTTGTGGAGCGAACTGGCTAGCTAGCTTTTCTTTCTCTTTCGTTTCCTTCCCTCTCTCGATATCGGTACAAACTACTCCCTCAGCCATCCCCATGCATCGCTTTAACGGTGGGAGTAACCGTCACATCGTACATCAAAGGGAGGTAGGTTCTTCGAACACTTAGACCAGACGTTATGTGCCAGGTTATCCGATTATCCGATCTACCTACTACTGGAGCCATCTGTTGTCCATAATATCTGAGCTTCTATAGGCGCTTATCTGGTATAGGCCGTCACCCGAGCTGTCACGGGAGCTAGACGGCTCATAAATGAAATCTCCAGGCATTGCCAAGTTGTGACTCTAGAGCTAATGCGCTGTGGAGGTTCACGATCATTCCCGTAATAGTGCCATGGTAGGACATATCAATTACACTACTTACTCTCGTGAACATGCATTTCCCACTTTCTACCTAGGTAGTCGGATCGACTAGTCGAAGCAACCTGGTCTAATTCTGCGGTCCTGCATGTTGCCCTTTCGGGTCAGCGGTGTGGCATTCGCTCATTCGCTGGTAAGTTGGCTCGACCTCCACGTCAAATTCAATCGTCTTGCTAGGCGTCCCGGGGACACTCAGGCACGTGTTTCAGGCACCCCATGAAGCGTCTTCCCTGCTGAGGCTGTCCGAGGGCTGCACAATGGTTGGTCGCCAGGTGTTCCGCTTCTCTATCATGGAGTTGCTCGGAAAGGTAGGTATGCCCGGTTAGGTCACTATGCCCCCTCGGCGCAGCGAGCAAGCTCTGCGACGCCGAGTACTTCAGCTCAGACTTCATGGTTCTCTACACATCTTAGGCTCACAGAGCCCAATGGCAACGCGCTCACCACTCTTCTCCGAGAACGGAACTATGCTCTCGTTCTCGGTTCAGCGTTCGCGTCTAAGCCTATAGAAAATGAGTAATCGATTACGCGGTCGACGAACCAATTCGAGATGCTTGCTCTTCGAAAAGTCGAGCACGAATCGACTATGAATAATCAATTCATATCAGCGCAGCGCGATTAGGGGTAGTGCTCCAAACTCGTGGTTCCAACGATTCAAACATGCATTGGATAGGATAGTTCGTATGTGACCTACATACATATCGTCCCCTATCAAAAGCATGTACCCCACAACCATGCGTGATACCGGAACCGGTATATCGCGATCATAGATATTCCTATTCGACCGGTACTAAGGAGCTACTGCTGCAAGGAAGTGGTCCTGGAAAATCAGATCTTCCTAATATAGCCATCTTGGGAGAACATTGGGCAACGGTTGAGCAAACCGAGACCCTGTACCTCTACTCTGCACCGGACCGGTCACACTTTGTGGATTCAGGACCCGGCGCAACGATGTCCGATTGCTTCCAACAATAGCCATGCTGATCACCCTTTCGTCGGTTTCATGAGGTTGCCGTTTCGGCCGTCATTCAAATCCCACGATCGTCACCTTGATTTTCCCCGTGTCAAGGTCAAGATAGGCATTACCAAGCCACCCGTCCTCATATCATCGCTTCAAGGCCCTTCCCTGCTTGCCAACTACTCGCTGCAGTATACCCCAGCATAGCTTTTTGTTGTACGCAGAACCACGCTGTCTATTAATGCCCGAGGTGAAATATTCACGCTGGCCGACGTGTAAGTAGAGAGGCCGATCCTATTATACAAGCTATTCTGAAACACACTCGTGAGTATGCACGTGCCGATGTCACAACGTTCGGTCAATAGGTCTAAAGAAAGCAGTCCATACCTACTCCTTGCCACTTGGTGCCGCCTTTAATTGCATGGGTTTACCCTCGATTTACTGGGCTAGGGGAGAGCCGCCAAACTTCGCCGCGTGACTCCATCGTGGCGGGTTGGATCATCGCAAAAACCTGGACAAACATAAATCTGGCACAATTCCACCAAACCTTCATAAAATACAAATTTCTTCAGTTGTTGTTTCCTCATCATTCGTTAAATTTGATGAGGGCCCGCTCCGTATTCCTATTCTATACCACTCACTAAAGTCTGACGCGTACTCGAAGTGCTGCGTTCAGAAGGTCCGTTAGGCACCTATATCGGTAAAAATATTACAAAAGAATTATACATTGGCATTAAAGTATATGCCAGCAGGCCTGCATAACTGCTGTCGTTGTCTGGGTAGGACGTGCTTCCTCACAAGGGACCACGTTGCATTGACTAGCTTGGATAAAATTAAAGTGCTGATCAATTCAACTTATTAGTTGTCTCGGACCATAACACGTAAGCATGCTCAAGTCGGGATTTATTATCGAGGTGGATAACTATTTTGACTATCAAGATAGGCGCAACGGCAACACTCCCACTAGATAGATAGAGCACACTCCACTCAACACGTCAACTGTGATCGTACGCCACCTTGGGCAAGAATACCTGGCAACTATCACTATATGACCAGCAATTGTGACGATTATTAATCATCACCGAGAAGGTTGTCTGTTGTTGATCTAGTATTAGCTCTGAGTCGTTGCTGGAGACAAGGTTGATCAAGAGGTGCCGTGTTTACCGATATCAGTAACAAGTTAAAGAATGACGTGAATATCTACTTAGACTAGACACATAAAGTTTTCTAATGGAGAATCTGGTGGAGTATTCGAAGTTATTGTGGATGGAAATGATGTACCGCGTTTATATTAAGAGCTACGGTAAAGTAATAAATGCTACCTGGTGCTATTTATTGCAGTCAAAAAACTTAATTGTAACCGAAAGCTATCCTGTGAATGATGTTAATCTCTTACATCCCAGTCAACATGATATCCTCACGGTTATCCCCGGCATCGCCTTCTATATCCAGACATACGCAGAATTATACTTAGATATGTACTCCTAGATTGGGTTTTGATTGTTACACAGGTAAGCTTAATCTTAGTACATTGGGGGTCTTAGTTGATATCTTCTTTCTGGGAATTTTAGGAATGTGTACCAATTATACCTGGTTCATCAAAAACGATAAAAAGGCAATTATGAATATTTATCCCTACCTAACCTAATAGCATATCTATTGTCAGGACCGTTCGGAATGGTAAGTTATAGCTTCTTGTTGTTGCGCGAAGGCTCCTAAAATCTCTCTGAATACTAACTTACCTATATATGGGAATACCACTTTTGTTCACTCTCTCTTATGCCTTACGATCACCTTTTCTGATGCGGCCTTACGGCAGCTATTAAACAGCACCCCGCCAATTCAATATCGTAGGACAGTAGAATGAGCTAACGTATATCCCTTGTCTATGAGGTCAGGCTACAGTCTATTTTGAGTGCGGCGAGGTACTAGATCAAATCACGTCAAATGTTTCCACAAGGATCAACGGGACTAACTAGCGATAACTAGACTAAAATTTGAAGCCACAAAGAATTACCCTATCATCTAATTATTGCCGCCGTTAAGCCAGTGTGATACTACATTAGGCTCAGGGAAAAACTGAGCACGTGCAAAACGGCTTTATTGTAGCACAAAACGTATGATCTGACTCTATTACGTCAGGTGTCGGCTACAATGCTACCAATTCACGGATCTACTCATCAATCGCAGCTTGTCGCCATAAAAAGTCATATCCGCGAGAAGGTGGCGGGGAAAACGAAGGTCACCTGGCGAAAAATGTCGGCGACCGGTCAAGGAGGAAAAGTGCGATGATACCATCTTCGGGCAGTTGATTTGATGAGACGCAGGTTTCGGAAGTGTTGTACTACCTCGACCTGCTGCAATATCATGGAGCGTTAAGGTGACGTCAAGATAGCGGCGGCAGGCTGCATCTGAATGTGCACATTCAAAATGTTCTAGAATTGGTCGGGAATAAATCACCAACGAATCGGAAGAAGGGTTTTGTTAAGGTGCGCGAGGTGATACATGCGACCCTACTATCTAGGTAGTCATGCAAGCCGGGCCGTGTCAGGGGAAGGTGAGAAACCGGAAGCCCCCCGGTGATAGTAGTGTGCGAGCACACATTCTTACTGTTTCCCAAGGGTTATTAAGCTCTTAAACAAGATTGTAAGTCTTGGAGTAGACAGAAAATATGCTGGTATCATGCATACAGCTTGCTAGATTGACGCCTACCGACTCCAGGAAAGAGATGATACAAGTGTAGAGTGTGGGAAGAAATGCACATCCGTTTTTTGAGACTCGAATACTGCCAAATTGCCTTGAGTATTGAACATGGCAAATGTAACGTAAATTGGCGTACACGATAAAACAAGCAACCGAACACTAACGAACAGATCAGTAATTATGAGTGCTTTAGCCCATTTTCTCGGTGATATTCGTGGACTAAGCAATCATGGTTTGACGTCCGCGCGTTTTCTATAACCTCAAGATGCTTCCGTCCGTTGGCTCTCACGCACTACTCTTCGCTCTTTCAACGCTCCCCGTTTCCTCTTCTAACGCATCCGAATAAAAGCCTAGGACTAGTCATTGATATCTGCACTGGGCCTGCTCGAGCAGGGTCGTTGACATTCAGTTTCAATCCTTCCTCTTTCCGTTAAGACTGAAGATAAAAAACAATATTATTGAAATATGACGTGAGAGTCGACGCACAACAGCACTATAGTGGCGTGAACACCTTCACTAAGAGCTTATAGTGATTCGACTGAGTGTAGAAAGTACCGCATTCGTAATAGTGTATAGAGAGGCCCAAAGAGCCAAGCTGCCTGGCTATAGAGAAAGCTAAAATCTGAAACTTATCTAAAAAGAGTAGAGAAAAGAAAACTTGAAACTCGGCCCATGGGCCAATCTAAATCATAGTCCTTCAAGAATATGCCGGCTCTGCAAAGTCCTTTCTGGCCACCTTGTAGCTAGGAGGTATTTTTGAGTCCTAGCTACGTCTGCACACTCTATTTACTTCAGAATGTATTTATTTCAAATTCAGGGCCGTGTATAAGAATCGAGTCGCTCGTACTTTCTCTCAGCTCGCTTTGCCTCGTTCCCTTGGTGGAGTTCATCGAGGTAAGTCTTGAAATCTCGTGACAAGTCAACAACGGCTCGCAGGTGCTCATCTGTAATCACTATTCTGCCATCCTCGCCCTTCTTAGCGTCGTACTCTGCTAGTGACACAGCCGTCTGGAAGGCTTCTAGAGTGTTAGCGTGACTACCTAAGTTGGGTTTCGCCTAACTCGTTACGATGTTTCGTCTGGCGACTTTAAGGGGCGGACCTGGCTTACCGTTTCTAATCTCCCGTCCGTTCAACGCAAGGGCTCGCATCTCATTTCCACGAATATATTCCTTAGCATCGATGTTGAGCCGCATGTAATCTCCTCGCTCTCTTTCGAGCTTTTCCGTGAATGTCTCCCAGATTTGTAATCGCTGGTCGTCGGTGAAGCCTGGATAGTAAAGCTGGACATGTACCCTGGAGATGAATGCATCATCAAATGAGCCCACTCGGTTTGTTGTAAGGAACAGAATTCCGTCATAAAACTCAAGCGCTCGGAGGAATCCTATAGGGTTGAGGTTAGTGCCTTACCCTACACTCTATTAGTACATAGCGTAGCTTACCAGCTACCAGGCTGTTGCGGACTAGGTCGGCTGTAGATCGACGTTCCATGAAAACATCGGCTTCGTCTATCAGAAGAACTGCGCCCCAACTTTTAGCAGCCTTGAAGTAATATGTCAGATTAACTTCTATTTCACTTGGGTTCGTCCCAATATCACTAGACGTAAGGACCATTAGTGGACGTTTGGTGAAGGCAGCGATGCATTCTTGTCTCATATTAGTATATTTTACTACCGCTCGTGCCGAGGGAAACTGTACCTGCAGTATATGTCTTTCCTACGCCCGGGCGCCCGTGAAGTAGAAATATTAGGCCGTGTCCTTTGCCTTGAATGAAATCGGCTGTCCATGGCTCGCCTTCAAGCCTTTCGCCATTCTTATCTGATCGCGCAAAACTTTTCGCTAGTGCTTTTAATGTCATTTTACGCTGAGGCTCCATGACTAGGTGTTCAATCAAGTCTTCGTCAAATCTAGGCTCCGAAAAGTCTTTTACATGGAGAGTTTCTGAACGAGGTCAGCTAGGGCGCTCACGAAAGTTGCTGTTAAGGGAAAGAGGTGGCTGTTTACCCCATGTCCGAGTCTTAAAAACGAATGCCGGCATCTCGGGATAGCAAAGGAAGTACATATGGGGTGGCAGAGCATCCCACCCTTCCACCGTAATGTTATTGTACCCTTCAAAGAGCGATACAATCTTATTGCTATCCTTCTCATCTGTCATTTTGCTTTTGCAGACTTCACACTTGCAGTCTGATCTCCACTTCCGGCAATCTTTGCTATCCATAAGATGTGGACGAGGATGATCAGAGTAATAGGATTTCATGTCCACCATCACTAGGCCGTCGATATGTCATCTCGTTAGAGATATTGTGAGATGGCCACAACTATAACTGCTTACCTCCTTAGATGGGGTGTCTCGTGTCTTTCCCTTGTATCTTCTGCATTGTTTTTGAAGCAGTTTCCAGTAGGCCTCTCCATATCTGAGTTGGTCAGACACTTTTTCGGGGAGGTCATCCCTATTTTCTAGATCTCCAACGATAGTGAATCGAAGGTCTAGTTGGCCATTGAACCTCATGATGTTAGAGGAACTCCTGTATCTACCCAGATACTGACCGTCATATCTCATATGCCAGAACCAAATGGACCACTCCCTTGAGGGGTATTGAAAAGTTCCTCCACTCACCCCTTCTATAACGAATGGGGCGTAGAATTCCATATCATCAGGAGGGGTTTGCAAAACAGTCGTTCCCGGTTTCCACAAAACCCACATATACTCAAAGGTAAAATATCCGTTCTCATTTCGCTCTCTTTCCTGTAAGACCCCTGGCATGACACTGTTATCTAGATATTGTAAAAGCAAGCCAAGATCCTCATACGCTCGCTTCTCTCTTTCACATAGCTCCGCCTCATCTTTTTCTGCAACGCCTTCTCGAAATTGGACGAGTTCGTCATAATGGTGAACCAAAATAGGGTACGGCCAACGAACCACGATATCACCAGTTAGGTCTTGAGATGGATAGTACTGGACCACCGACCGAAGAGCATTGACAATAGCTGGTGAAGTCAAATGAATTGAATATAACGGGGGAGAGGCCGCGGTAGATGGCGATTGCGCGGGTGACGTTGTATCTGCCACTTCCGCTGGTGGCGACCTTTTTTTCGGTTGATAATACGTCGTGACTAGTACAAAGGCTTCGCCGTCCGACTCGTGATTATCCTCAGGATTACTATTCATTTCTTTGGTGTCATAGTGATTCACTAGCTCGTTTGTCGTTGTGTCCCGATACTCAACTCTGTATTTGATCCACGCGTTTGGTGTATCGTCGGTCGGCATTCCGGGGGTGGATTGAGTCTGCTCCATTTTGATAGGTATAAGTGTTGACGTTGAAGATGGAAATCTCAACGTGTAATCTAAAACCCTTTAGATGAGCGTCAAATAACGCATTAATTGAATGGAGTTGGGTCGGAAGAGCAAAGATCCCCGCCATTAGGGAAAAGGGCGATGAAGACTTTCGTATTACCCCTCCTCGAGTTTAGGCCCCCAAAGCTGAAATACATAGTGAAACGAGCTGGACTCAGATTAACTGCAGCCATAACTGACTGTGATTGGTAATCTGGCTATAACGCTACGCATCCTGTTCTTATTTGGTGGCGTCTTACTGGTAGCTAGATTAGACTCCCACGGAACGAGTTTTGCAAGTCAGGCTCCTAGAAGTTAGGCAGACTCAATCACCCGACAGCACACAACTCGAGAAGCCCTATCGTATCTTATCACATATATCTCTAGGATTATGGCTAGCGTCGCTCAAGACGTCAAGGAGTCGCGGAGGCTGGTTAGGATGTATAGTGGCGACGTCGAAGGAAGGCTGCCTCATGGTAGCGAAAGCCAGGTTTTGGGTCAAGTGTTATCTCAGGATAAGTCGGACCCAAGGGACATTGTGAACCCATGGCATAAGTTCTTTAATCCTCCGGGTATATCCGAGACCGAAAGGTACGTAAAGAGTTACTAAGTTGAGTTGTGCTAACAACTAAAACGATAAAGAGACCCTATCACGGAGGTGATCATGGTCGAGTCGAACAAGCTTCTCCAGAAGTGGCATTCGTTCCTGAGTAACTGTTCTAAGGAAGACCGCCTTGATGTAACCTGTTCAGAGCCCACGATGGAAGGTGTTATTGACCTAGTGAGGGAGCTTACGGCGACTAGTCGAGCAAAGAAAGAGAGCGGCCGCCGCGGAAAGGCGATGAAATATTTTCACAAGTTTTGCGATACTATTAATGCGCATAAGTCAATGTTGAAGATCATACCAGAAGGCAGTGAATACGTATCTATTTTTGCAGGTACACTCAATACCATTATTCAGGTAAAACCTACGTCATGCGATTCCCCTCTCCAAGTTAACAGTTACGCAGGCGAGCATCAATCACGAGCGCATATCAGAGGGTCTCTCAGAAGCACTCTGCACTATCAGCGAGCACGTTGTAGAATGCAAGATAGAGCTTGAGATATATCATACCAGGGGAATGGTGCAACTAATCGCCGATTTTTACGCCCATATATTTGTATTCCTTTCTGATGTCATGGGATGGATCACGGAAAAGAAGCGAAGAAGACTACTCGACTCATTTAATGAGACGTTCTTCCAAAAGTTTGAGCAACAGATCGGCATGATCAAGCAGAAATCGAAAAAAATCCGAAACTTCTCTGAGCAGCATTCCAGAGCGGATCAGCGGTTCGTTAGACTTGAAGTGGAAAATATTGCTCAAGATGTTCGTCTTGGGTTAATTGGACAGAAGAGACGAGATGCCGAGGTAGTATATCACGCTGAAAAAATTGAGAGAGAACTAAGCGAGAGCCGCAAGGAAAGGCAACAGCTACGAGAAGACGGGCAAAATTTTAGGCTACTTGCTGACCGGCTTATCAACATGTTGGAGGACAAGGCAATGATATGGATCGAAGACGCGCGCTCTGCAGGTGACTACAAAAGGATATCTATGACAAGGGGACAATCACCTGGGTTGCCTAGCCAGCTTCTTAGTGGCTATTCCCACCGCGGCCCCCCAACATTGACTAGCTGGACGTCAGAAGATATCCTATTGAGCTCAAAGCACTTGGAAGACTTCTTCCACCGAGACCGTATCTGTCTTGAAGAGAATAGTCTAGGACCAACTGGTCTCAGTAGCGATGCCGTAAGACGACTCTCGGAATGGATGAAAACCCCAACATCGCGCCTCCTATGGCTAGAAGGTCCGTGGATAGACGCGCAAGACATCGACAACCCTATTAGTGTACTCGCCAACCGTGTTGTCCAAATTGCACAGCAGGCTCAAATACCAACAGTATCATAGTAAGTTCCCATCTAGCCTCAACCTTTTCCACCTACAAGCTTTACGCTAAGCCTATCTGCGTATCGATAGCTTCTGCGAACTACGCCGTGGAGAGCAACTCAGAGCCAACAACGACTCACGCGAGGCCCAAGCAAGCGTTAGCCTTGCATGCGCCCTGATCAGGCAGATGACGGAGCTGCTGCTTCCTATGTTCGAGGCCGGAGTGGATCTATCTGAGGGCCGATTTAGCAATTTAGATGGTGGTATCTCGAGCTGGTTGGAGCTAATGCAAGTATACCGCGACCTCCTCCCACTGATGCCTGACACGCTGCTCTGTGTTATAGACGGGCTCCACTGGCTTGATGACCGAAGCACGGCAAGATGTTTAGAAGAGCTGGTCCAGGTAATGAGGGGTACGAAATTGAGGGTTCTATTCACAACGACGGGCCGGTCCACCTGTTTGCGGCAACAGCTTTCCAATAACGAAGTACATCGCATTGAGGTAATTGATCGGAGGGAAACTACTTGGAGCTTGGGTAGGGACAGCCCGTGGGCATCTTAGAACGTCATAAGGATTTGGGAATCTACAAACGATTGCTAGGATAGCCGGTACTAAGGGAATGGAGGTATCAGCATTGTGAGCGTCTAGAAGACAAGATATCTTGTCCGTCCTGTAGTACTTGGGGTTCATCTGTAGGCGACCGAACTACGATGAGTTTTCGATAAATTTTCTTACTATGTGCTAACGGTAGGGCAAAGGCCCGTAATTTTACGTTCTAAGATCTAGAATGAACAATAGTATATGGGGTATCAATAAATCTATAGGTAGAAATATAGGCACAATAGGGCATCAACGATCAGGCTGCTTGCTTAGAGCTCGTTCCGTTCCCACGCCGTGCGCTCCGGCCAAAGTGTCTCAAACACCTGCCTCACTACAACACTCAGGGTCAGTAATTGTTATTGAAAATCTAATTTGGGGGGCGGTCGAAGATCATGGAAGCTTCTAAAACATGAAATGGGCACCGAAGAGCTCCTTTTTGATAGAATGAATAAAATAGGGGAATGTGAATCGGATGATGACTTACTTATACCGCGCACCCTGTCCACCTCTTCGGGACTCTCAGTCATGACATCGTCGTTAAAACACCACTGTCCGAATGCCGTACCCCTCTCTATTGTCCGTTCAAGTAGCTCGGCCTTGGCCTGCTCCGCGTCCTTGACCATAAAGAATTTCATCGTGTCCGTGTCGACGATTGTATGCTGGTATTTCTTTAGTGCCCTGATGATAACATCCCGGTCTTTAGGCTTGGTATCGGCGGATGGAAGTAGGGGCTCGAGACCACGCGGGACAGCCGCCAGCGCGAACTTCAATAGACAGTCGCCGCACGACGGGTGCGCGTGAGATAACCGCCCGAAGACATTCGAGACTGCGAAGTCCGGGTTCTTAGACGTCTCATCGGATAGTGGGGACGCGAACGAGTCTCCCAGGCACTTGTCGATGCTGAAACTATCACACTTGACCTTGCGGATAGTGTCGGGGCCGTCCACTGCAGTCCAGAGAACGTTCACATTGGCGTTGGGCGGCTGCAGGCCCGCTTGCCGGAGGACCTGAGCAACCTTTAAGTACATCCTGTCGCGAGGGACGGTCGGGACCAGCAGTGACGAGGCAGTGGAGTCCCGCTTGGAGAATTCTTGCTGGCCAAGCGCGATCGCCGCGAGGAGCTGACTGCGCTCCCGATAGTCTAAGTAGCCGTCTGAATTGGCGTCGCTGCGCAGCGCGACGAAGGACCAGATGAGGGCCTCGCGGAACCTCTCGATGCTGTAGTGAAAGGCTGCAAACCACGGGTAGATCTGGTAGCGGTACTCGCCGCGAAAGCGCTGGCAGGCGCCGTTCATAGACGGCCGTGGGAACGATGCCATGGCCTCTCGCATAACCGCGCGCGAGACAGAGTGTGCGAAATGCGCTTGGACTTGCCGGTTTCGCTCCCCGAATCGATGGTTCAGGAGGTATGAAGTATAGTACGCGAAGGGCTTCTCGCCAAATGACGGCATCGAACCTTTGCTGAGAGATTTGGCGTTGTAATGATCGGACTTGAAGGCCATGACGTGGCCAAAAAGCGGCGAATAGAAGTCAGAGGCGGCATGATCCATGCCTAGGAACATGTCGTCAGATAGAGCAACCATATGATCCGTAGTCGATGGGGTCATATGTATTTGAGACTCTATCCCGAGTTTGACGGTTAGTTATGAAGCTCATGAGTGATAGGAGTTAGGAAAGAAGGGCAAGGGAAGAGCAAGACACCGCGCATATCAACAGGGAGGAAGAGTTGGAAGATAGTTATTTACCTATACTCAAAGAGTTAAATGTAGGAAGACACTCCTTTTCCTTTTCCCCGAAAAAGGACTCTTGGTCAAGGACTTGAACGATCCCGTTGGTTTCGTCGTTATCTTTGAGCCAAGAGGGTCGTTGGGGCAATATACCCGCTATGTCGCTACCTGCTGCATTGTCTTGAACCGAGTTAACAAGAAGCTGGATTTTGTTGACGAATTTCCTCGCATAGGTATTGAGACTGCGCAATGAGTATCGTAGCTCGTCCCAGTCACGGTAACGGTTCATGCTGTGCCTTGATATCCAGATGCCCTGTGCATCATTGAGAGGCGACTGCTGCTCATATATGTGCAGGTTACGCCTGAAAGATTCGTCTGAGCCGTTGACCCAGTTATACACGAAGTCAATCTTTGGTTCAGCCAGCAGGCCAAATCGGTCCTTGTTGTAGTTCCCGGATGAAAACCACTCATCCTCCCATCCCTCTAACTCGACATCCTTCACAGCTTCTTCAAACGGTATCCTTATGACATCGGGCAGGTCATCATAAAAGCTTTTGGTTTGCTGTAGTGTTTGAGATGCCATATCCGTCTCATCTTGGACGACTAGGTTTGGTAGCATCACTGAGCCACGACCTCCGACCCATTGTGTAGGGACTTTCGACCACGAGGTGTTCCGTGCAAGCAAGAAGCTGCTTCTCCCGGCCTGCTTGATAGGCTCCCAGTCTTTCCATAACTCGAGCCAGCCGAATAGAATGAAGCTGGCTAGAAAGGCGACTCTCCTGTTCCGCCGGCAGTGAAATGTGCGTTGATCCATCGGAGACGGTGATGATTCCTGCCGTGAAGGCGCAGCAAACTTCGCTTCCGCTATGTACTCCTCGGATGGTATGGGCATGTAGAAGTGGCAAATTGGTGATTCGTATGCCAAGGACATGCTGGTACCATCGCTTTGACCTGTTGGGAGCGGTCGCGTGCCCATGTCGTGTGTTCATATACCAAAAAGGGATAATACAGTATCTCTAACAGCTGAGGCCATTCCGTCACTGTCGATCTTTCCTGTGTATAGTAACAACTTATCTGCGCATACTAATTATATAGATAATCAAAATGGCGAAAGGGGTCCCCAGTCCAGAACCCGGTCTACATGTGGCGATCTAATATCTGGTGTCTTGGCATGGCTACGGAATGCTCCTTCGAAAATTTATATCAAGTAGTTACCAGTGCTGAAGTGGGTACGAATCATATCTAGAGCTCATTTTGAGATCCCCATTTGAGCTTTGCTTCTACTCCGTAGACGCGGCGAGTAAAGCTATAGCAGGTTGGTTGATCAATTCAATTATGAACTCCCTGAAAGGCTACGTTGACATTGGGATTGTCTAGTTTCTCGTTGGCTAGGTGTGTAAAAAGAATGGCTTGGCTATCCTGTAGATCCGTTTGATAGACCGCTTGACCCTAGTCTAGGTCTATCTGACTCTATGTATCAGTCAAAATTGACCTATTCCTCCTGCATATATTTTAATCGCTCTATTCCAGTGGCGCTCCTTCGATGCCTGCTCAGATTAGTCTGCTGCCAGTCCCGAAGTCGAGTGTTATTAAATTGCCCAAGCCTAACAACGCCTCTTGTTTTCAGCTATGCTTATGTTGAAAAATATACTAACCCAGTATGTTGGGATATAAGACTTACTGTGGATCTGCCAAGCTTTTGAGACCTTCATGGTAGCGTGCTAGTCCGGCATTTAGCTTGAACGGCAGATATTAGTGTCGTAGGCGTAAGGCTTGGCACAGCTCTCGACGTCATGATTCCAATTTTATAATCCTATACGGCGCCAAGTATTTCAGATATTCTTGTTAAGATATACACATTTAGTTATATAGACATGTGTAGCAGAGCTTGAATTTCTCTGTAGGACTTTGAAGTTTTGTTTACTGATTAGGACATGAACCTTAGCTTTTGCCTGTCTAGACAAGATCGGACCTGGTTATGCCAATCATTTAATGATCAAGTTTGATCTCAATCTCTTGGCGAGCGCTAGGATGGCTAAGAAAAGGATCGACATTGGTAAATTATTGTACAGTAGTCGATACACCCCTATCTGTAATGGATGGGATGACAGGATACTATCAGCGGAATATTCCATAATTCCCAACAGAATCCCAGGTCAGCCAGCGGCTTCCGTATGAGTGAGCACCTTAGTCAATGATTTGAAGGCAAAGAGACCCCAGAAAAAATAGACCTTTCCGTTTCATTCTTAATTCCTAATTAATGAATAAGCAGAAGATCCTAAGACTTTCCCGCCTTCGCGACGCGTCGTCGCTCGTTCCTACAATTCTGTTTAATCTTTGATTCTACCTCAGCCCTAGTACCCATTCTTTTCCTGAGCCTAGATTGACATCAACGATCTTGACAGCTACTATAATCATGTACACCGGGAGTTCGGCAATGGGGGAGGACGAGGAAGCTATGCTTCCTCATTCTTCCCGAGAGAAGTCAGTAAGGGGATGGGAGAGTACCATGAATTCCCTTTCAGTACGAATGATCGCAAGAAATTTCTGGGCAATCATGAAGCCAAGCTTTCTCTCGCGAGGGGCACAGAAGCCAGCGCCAGTGGGTGAAGTGGTCTCGCCAAAGAAGAAACATACTACCGAGTACCTCGATGGAATGCGAGGGGTCGCTTCTTTGATCGTCTTCATACTCCATTGGAGTCATACCTCTTATCCTTCTGTCAACTCGGGCTGGGGCTACAAGGAAAACACATCGTTCTGGCTACTTCCTTTTATCCGACTTATTTTCTCAGGGGCAGCCATGGTCGCTGTATTTTTCGTCATTTCCGGATTCGTGCTGACGCACCGTTTCATACAACGCATGTACAGGCAGGAGTACAACGAACTTTTTTCTGGACTCACCTCACTCACCTTTCGAAGGGCGATACGGCTGTATCTTCCGTCCTTCGCTTCTAGCTCGCTGGCTTTCATCTGCGTCTGTTTGGGCCTTGTGTCTGTTCCGTCTAAGGTAGACGGAAAGAGGTTTCATCACAGCTTTCACGCCTACCTCGACTATCTAGATGCTGAATCAAACCCTTGGGGCTGGGATGCCGATTTCTACGGCTTCTATAACCCTCAATTGTGGTCTATTGCGGTGGAATTTCGAGGATCAATGGTCGTATTTCTCTTGGTGCTTGGATTAGCTAAAGCGCGAGCGTCGGTGCGGATGCTTGTCGAACTTTTCATTCTGATTCACTCCTTCGCGCATAAACGTTGGGACGTCGCTCTCTTTATAGCCGGCATGCTGCTAGCTGAGGTCGAAGTGTGGGTGTCGAGACGAGCCAACCTATCGAGGACGAAATTAATCAACGCGTTCCTTATCCTCACGTTGATCATAGGACTTTACTTGTGCGGATATCCACGCGATGGAGCAACTTCCACTTACGGCTACATGTGGTCTCAGAGCCTTTGGCCATATACTGCGTATCGCCGTCGCTTTTGGCTGGCTGTTGGCGCAATTCTGAGTGTTGGTGCTATAGTGTTTATGCCGAGTATCCAAGCTCTTTTCACGACTCGCCCGGCTAAATATCTCGGTCGAATCAGTTTCGCTCTCTATCTGGTTCATGGCCTTGGGAATCGTACAGTAGGGAAGTGGTTGATACAGGGATGCTGGGGTTATATTGGAAATGAAGGTTTCTGGCCCTATACTTGGAGTTTTGTGATCTCCACTATACTGTATTTTCCTATTGTCATTTGGGCATCGGATCTATTTTGGAGGACTATTGATGTGCCTTCGACGAACTTTGCACGGTGGCTTGAGCAAATGTGTGCCCCCGAGTCAGTATGATCTTAGTTATGTAATAATGAATTAGCCATGAAACTTTTATTCAGCTTCCAAATGAGTATGAAAGAATCAACTTTTAACAATAGTTCTCTATAGCCAACAGATATACCCTAAAGTTTGAGTAAGAAGAAAAGAGCAGTGAGCTCTGTTGAGGGCTCGGTTTTGCGTCACACTAGACAGCGCGCCGAACCGTAATGACGGTAAGACGTTACTGGAATGCAGAAAACGAAAGGATTTAGCCCTCTAGTATAATATTCTAGGCATAAAGAAACTGCAAATACGAAATATAATCTTAACCTAGTAGGATAAATACAAGATACCTTATCCAACTTATAGACGGGCCGTATACACGAGTATGAGGCCGCTCGTTCTTGAAACATATAGGCAGCGTTCATAGTTATTCACTAGCCACAAAACTTACCCTTGTTGCGGGTTTAACGATGAACGTATATATAAGTAGTGACAAATGTTAAAATTCGCGAATTGATAACACTTTATTTCGCTACAAGGCTTTAATGTTGTAGTTGTACTCAATATTGATAATGAGCATTGCTTCCATAAATCATCTGGGGATCTATTTGTCTAGATAAGCGAGATTAGCATTTTAGTTTTCTTAGAAACTACCGACCTGTCATCCCTTCCAAACAGGTGGCCTAGTAATCGGATAAACTTAACTATATGAGACACTATCCAGAGGATGCAGGGCTCAGCAAACTTACCGTGTCGTTGGCGTGACCGTTGTACCAGGCCTAGGCATAAAGGAGCACGAGGCTCTTGTCAACGCCCTAGAATTACAGTATGTTTAGCGACCTGAGGGATTTTTGATAAAAATTACTATTCAAGTATTGACTGACCTTGTCATAGGCACCTGGAAACGCAACGAGTTCTTCAGTGGCCGGGAGACTGTTACCAGATCCGCCGACCTCGAGCTGAATGCAGTTGGGGAACCATCGTACAAAAGCGTGCTAAATATTAGTCATCTCACGCCGCACCAGATACTTCCCAGGCTTGAGGGAGGCTGGAGTTGGGATGTCTAGGTTCCTGCCTTCCTCGATGTCTCTTTGCGCCCAATATCCGCCAATTCTGGTGCCAATCAACAACCCTGTCTCCCAGCTCTTGAACCTAAGCTTAATAGTTAGCATCGACGTCATATAGAATGCGTTATGTATTAGAGACAACCCAAATAGGTGCGTTAACATCGACATTTTCACAGCCCTTGTCTTGGCTTGCCGCCATATATGCGGACATCAGGCCCAATGGCCAACAGGCAGCCAGTTACCATAAGTTGTGTAAAGGGTGTAATTCACGCTGACACTATTGCCTGCCTCGATAGTCGTAGAGTACGACTTCGCCTTTGTCTTACCACTGTTGCCACGTGCGACAGTCTTGTCGTCAAGATCAATAACATAATAAAAGCTCCATTGTCGCTGAATGCTACCCTCCGTATTGCTCGAAAGTCCCAGTTATAGGTTAACTATTAGATTGAAGACATTAGATGGTGTTTTGGTGTTTTTACGTACCTAACTATATGTGAATAGTCTCTTTGTTCAGTCACCACACCTGTTGGCTGTATGGTGAGACAGGGCGGGTGATCTGACCAGGGGGCCAGGTCGATTACCTAAGGAGGATTCAGCTGAAATTTCGATGATTTTCTGTATAAATAGCCTAGTCCCAAGCCTAGATTTCAGCAGAAGCGCACCCATCACTCTTAATATATACACTCTTTTTCTGACTTTTTGACCTGTTCCTTTTGTGTAAATCTCTAGATGGCTAAAAGAATGGTGCTGGCCAGGCCTCTAGAGTACGGCCAGGTTAACCTGAGTCGTTTCAATGACATACTGGCTACGCAGTTGTATTATGAGCTTTCATAATTTCATATATATGTGGATTGACCCAGCACTTGTAGCATGAATGGTCGTGTCAAGCTAGGTAGTCCAAAGAAGTAGGTATCATGGATGCGAGGTAAGTCAATATAATACATCTTATAGGTCTAATTATATATACAAGTAACGCTCGTCAATGCACACAAACCCCATCGCTAGCTAACTAATGACTTTCCTGCACAGAAGGAATCGTAGTTAAATGGTTGTTTAACCTGTTATCGAACGTCGTGCCGGCGAGGTCTCCCACCCTATCATCAGCCTCCTCCGTGCTATTCCTCCGGCTGACATTTCGCGATGCATTCCGGCTCTGGCGCCGCGACGCTGCGTGGCGACTGCTCTCATACGAGCTACGCCGTGATTCAGGACCAAAGTGAGGACGCGTCAGACCCCTAGTCGTGGGCGAGAGGGCGGCGTGATGTTCAACATCAGCATCAGCGACGGCCCTCAAGGGGGGGTGAGTAGCCGTACTAGAGCGGCGCGTGGCAACACTCACGCGACGGCCCGAGACCTCGGCTGTACCCTGCGCCAAGCTCTGCGCAAATGGAGATCGCTTGCGGAGCACGGGGCCCTTCCAGTACACCCAGTAGACGGCTGCGACGAGGACAACCGAAATAGCAAACAGGATGAGAGAGGGATATTCGAAATTCTTGTGCTGGGCCGCGCCAATATTTGTGTAGAATGGCGTGGCGGGCACTGTGAGGACACCGGCCAAGAAGTCACGGGCCCAGCCATTACCTCCAGTGGCAGACGCTGAGTAAGGACCGTAAGCGCAAATCATGTAATCGATAGTAGCCATGTAGATGGCGTAGTTGGCGACACCGATAATTGCGGTGGCAATTACAGGGCCGATCCAGTGAAGTGGGGGTCCGGCGCTGGCGAAGGCGAAGATGAGAAGGCCAATCGGCAGCAGAGGTGCTAGGAATAGTAAGAGATACATCCTCGATTCATATTGAGCGTGCTCATCGTCGGGATACTTCTCTCTTCGCTTCTTATTACGGCTAAAGGATGGGATAAAGATAAGCCATGCCAACAGATAGCCGACGCCGAAGCCAGTGAAAGCCAGGCCGACCTGCCAGCTGTTGAAGTTCCATTGCTTATATACGAGAGAGAGGGATTGAATTTGGACGAAAATAAGGGCATCGGAGAAACCGGAGAGCAGCGACAGGCACAAAACAATAGGTTCGGTTAAGAACATGCGGAATGGTCGCATCCAAGTGTAGAGTAGCTCTTTGAGTGTAAAGCGCTGCCAGACGGACTCGATCTCGTCGGGGCCATAGACGTCGGGATCCTGGCCAGTCTTTCTGCGCTTCTTGGCGATTTGGTTCACTGCAATACTTGGAGTCAGTCATCGTCATTTTCATGTGGCACGTAATCTATGAGGGGAATGTTTGGGGTATTCTGAACGCTTTCGCCCCATCACAGAAACCTCATGCTCTAAAAAGTGCCACAGCCGGAAAATAGGTTCGAGGATCGCTTACCCATAATCGTTGTTCGTGTCTCGGGGACAGTGAAGAGGTGAAGAAGTTGAACGGCGCCGCCGAAGATAAGCTGAATCCAAATGCACCATTTCCAGGCTTGGCCGGGAGCCAGAATCTCGACGAAACCTCCAACAATGGGTCCTAGCACTGAGCCACCGACCGATGAGAATACACTGAGGGAGTGTTAGAGCTGAGGGATAACCAGATATTCGAGAGCGATACTTACATGTATGCGACGGCGTATTGTTGCCGGTCAGCTTCATACAGATCCGCAATCATACCCAGTGTGACACTGCCACCTGCGGTGGATAGACCACCCAGTGCCCTGCCTACGAGAAGTGACCCGAAGTTGGGGGCTAGGACAACGGGCAAGTTCCATAGATTGGTAAGAAAGAGCGACAGTTGTAGAATAGGCTTTCGACCGAATTCCTCGGACCACGGGGCCCATAGCTCACAGCCGAAAGCATACGTGATGAGGTAGATGGCCGCACCGACACGAGCGCCCTGCTCACTCACGCTAAACCTCTCGGAAATCCCTTGGAGACCGTTGGAGTATAGCGATGTGTTGAAGTTCATGGATGTCTGGACGAGGAAGATAACCGTCAAAATCCACCATTTTTTCTTCTCCGAGAAGGCAAAGCCTAGCTCGTTTTCGCACTCTTCCTCCTTTAGTTCCCGCTTGCCGGCCCTCTCTTTGGTGTGAGCACCAGCGGCTTCATCGTGGCTTGAAGATGTAGCGCTGTCTTGATTCGGAGTTAAAGTGCCCGGCCACTGTTGCTTTTCCTGATCCGTCGCCATTTCGGCGATACTGGTCATCCCGCGGCTATTACCTATATGTCGATGAAAAGGGTATCTAGTCTAGCAAAAAAGAAATACAGGAAGCGAGACACTTCGCCAACGAATGCATCAGGGATGCAGTGGTATGATAATGATAATGATAGGCTTGCTGGCAAGAGTCAAGGGCGGGGATAGAATTTGGGGAAGGTCTGGGGAAGAATGTGGGAAGGTCTGGAGATAGCACTATTAATACGATGTGGGTGGTGAGGTCTTTTTAGTTTACATAATACGCCGGCAAAGCATGCTGACGGTGACCCCTCGTCAGCTTCTTCATGACGCAGCGCAAAACGGGTACACGAACCCGATCAAATAGGTGATGATGTACGAAAAAGTGAGTGAAGGACTTTGTCTTTGTTCCACAGCTCTCGCTCTAACTCGGTCTGGCTCGCTCTGGCCGAACGTGGGATCGAGTTCCCAGAGGACGTCTTACGAGACAAAGAGAGACGTTTCGATGGAGAATGACCCCATCGTGCTTGATTAGCGCGCCACGCACAAACAAGCATTGGGGCGCTACTTAGGCCGTCCAAAGACCCGAGACCCGTGCATAACCGCAGCAGAACCGCAGTAGGTACCTGCCATCATCCAACCATCCAACCATCCAACCACCGCTTTTCAAGGCGTAAGTGGCATAAATATGCCTCAATGGACCAAGTGAACGGGTCTGAGCCGACCGAATGTGTGGATCGATCTCACGATATCAGAATATTTTTCAAGGATGCAAGGGAAGAACAGACCAGAAACAGAGGAAGAAGTTCCACCAAAGCTCCGCTTAGCCAGGTTCATGACGTCACTGCCCTGCCAAGTGACTTGGCTATGTCATCGATCCTCTGCCGATCTGTGTGCTAATCCCTGCTTACCGTCCCGCAACAATTCCCCTAGTCAGGCCTTAGTCTGCCCCTAGACTTTTTCCGGTGAGGCTCATCGGCTTAGCGCCACTAATTAATCCGACTTAATTACGGTATACTCTATTGAGATTTACCGAGAACCTTCGCATGCATTTATTTCCAGCGCTGCCTCTATAAACAAAAGCTGAAATGGAACTTGAAACTGTTATGTATGAAAATTGATCTTTAATTGAAACTTTTCTTAGTTATTTTACTTGGTATCGCGGAAAGGAGGGTAGACAAGGGTGTTACTCGGAAATTCGTTCTGCTAAACTCGATACAACTCCCAAGAAGCGCATTAACCGCAGAAGAGACATTCCACGTGGACAGCATGTGGGTTTATATATGCCCTAGTTCTAAAAGCTTCGAAAGATTCGACTACGTGGTATTTGCTAGATGAGAAAATACGCATATGTAGACCGCTTCTTTCTGATACGATGACTCCCAAGCGTGTGTGCGGCGTAGAAAATATGGAAACGGCTAACGCAGTCGCTTCTAAAGACCTAGCAAAGTCTTAGCCCTCCTTCAAGAAAAAAACAGCTTCGACTAAAGAATACATGTATTTTGTATGTGGAAAAAAGAAATGCCGGGTTGTACGAATGACTTTGTTAAGGGTCGCTAGCCACACAGAGTGTGGCGTAGGTGGCTTATGACATGCATGGTCACAATATATAGCGTTGCGCAAGTACCAAGTCGATCTGTCTTATGCCGACGTTTCGGAGTTGAAGTCAACTATATACCTACGACAATGATTCTAAGTAATAGATTCTGCGAATTTAATTAATGTATAAATTTGTTTTTTAAGGTTCGTTTTTTATATATGAATATTAAGTTTTATTGGTTATAAACAAAATTTACTTATATATCATTTTAACTACCTAGGTAGGTATATTTGACTCCTATTGGAGGAGTCCCTTGTTTCATTAACCCAGCCTTGCATACCCCCCCCTTACTGCAGTATCCCTAGTGCTCGGGCTTCTCTGCGTTTACCCCAATTTCGAAAGACATTCCGCAAATAACTTTGACGGTGAACTGCGTTGATAACCTACCTTCGGAGATTCGTGTTACATGAGCTACTTCACGACAAACAGCCTTTCTCCCTACGGCATACAGCAATGCACGTCGCCACAACCAGTCCACTACTTGAGCGCCTCAGCCCAAACATCCAATCGATACTGCGTGTCTCTGGGGCCGCAGGTGCCTCTATCGGAATTATAGATGGAATTACCGGAGAGACTCATCTCGGAGGGTTTGGCTACCGTGATGTCGAAAGAAACCTAGCTGCGGATGAACACACCGTCTATCACATTGCTTCCTTAAGCAAGAGCTTCACCGCCGCCTCCATCGCAATCCTTGTAGCTGAAGGCCGTCTTTCGTTTGAGGATCGAATATGCGACATTCTCCCTAATTTTCGGCATCACGACGGAGAAGTCTACTCTAAAAGCACAGTCCTGGACTTCCTGTCACACAGAACCGGGTTGGCGGCCAAAAACTCCCTTTGGCAACAGGATGGTCACGAACTCCTTCTGACCCAGAGAGACACGATACCTACGGTATCTTATCTTGAGCCTATTTCACCCCTTGGGTCTAGATGGATATACAATAATCTAGGGTACTGCCTCCTCTCGGAAGTAATAGCTGCAGCGTCTGGTTCAACATGGGGAGACTTTGTTTCAGAAAGAATTTTGAAACCGCTGAACCTCACGCAGACTACGACTAGTCTTCATGTACCTGGTGAAAATTGGGCCTATGGGTACATGCCTAGCCCAAGCTGTGAACTCGATAACGTAGGCAGGCCAGTAATTGCTGATGGGACCATCCAGGACGGGGCAAACGGCGTGAAAAGCACCGTCCATGACCTTCTCATTTACTATAAAGCTATAATGGACACTTACAAACTCGAAACAACAGGTGTCAATATGGACCTTGGTCAAGTTACCCATCCTCTGAGGAACGTGAAAGAGCTCCTAACGCCACATATACGGTTAGATCCCGACGAGGGGCATGGGGTCGGTGGCCAATGGTACGGAGCTGGCTGGGCTATCGCGGAGTTGCCTGCCCCCTTGGGGAGTATAGGCAACAATGGAATGTTCATCAACCCTATGCCTCTAGTAGGCAAGGGTTGCAAGAATAAGGATGGCTCAGGTAAAAAGGTCTGGTACCACAATGGTAGTTTGGTGGGATTCTTCAGCTCCGTCCATATCCTACCTGAAAGTGGTACTATCATTGTCGTACTGGTCAATTCGAACACAAAAAACGATGCCCCAGACTGGATCGGTCAGTTATTGGTGGAGCACCTACTGGATTGTAAAGAGCCGAATGATTACTTAGCTTTAGCGAAGGAGAGCGCTGCGGCTTATGATGAGATATGGAGAAAGTTACCCCATGACTTGGAAAAAGTGAAGACACCTGGATCGCATAGCCGTCCACTTCCGGAGTACGCCGGCCGCTATTACAACGCTGTGGGAAACTGGTTCATTGAAGTGACTCAGGATGCCGACATCCTAGCCTTCTCATTTCAGGGGAGACCGAACCAAAGGCATCGGTTAGAGGTTTCCGGACAAGACACTTTCTGCTGGCCCCTGTCTGAGGAGCAGTCTCGTCGATGTAGACGATGGCCGGATCTTGATGTCGCAATGTATGTTTTTTACTTTGGTACGATCGAGAATGGATCTATTGGAACACTACGCTGGGTGCATGATCCAGATGTTGCCGAAGGCGAAATCTTCGTTAAACACGACACTTACATGGAGAAAAGTTCGCTCAAAAGGGAGCTCTAAGATTAGGATGTACTAAAGATTATTAGAAATTCATGTGCTAGTTATAGCATATAGTATATTGCTAAGTATGTTTAGTTCAATGAGTATGGTGGATCCCTAGTAACTAACGAAGGGAAACCTTTTGTTCTCTGATTTCAGACGCCTCAATTCAATACAAACCCTAAATTGAAGCTTTTGCTTCGTCCATCACGACGATGGGGGCTATTTTGAAAGGTGAGCATTCTTTTTCTTTTTTTTTTAAGAAAAATAAACATGATTCTCAACCCAAAATATTATTGTTGTTGAAACCCTACTAGTACGGTATCACTGTTACAAAGCTGTTTCTTTGAAAATAGTATTCACTTTTGGAAATGATCTCCAACAGTATTTTGTAGAACCTCCCTCCCGCCTCTACGGTAGCCTATCTCTGGTCTTCGTTTTCTATTTAGAATGGG
The DNA here is from genome assembly GCA_022432375.1 of Nemania sp. FL0031. Taxonomy (NCBI): domain Eukaryota; kingdom Fungi; phylum Ascomycota; class Sordariomycetes; order Xylariales; family Xylariaceae; genus Nemania; species Nemania sp. FL0031. Next base: position 160,481 of record JAJKKK010000069.1, on the reverse strand, counting down.
CAAAGGGGGTCTTCCTTTCACAAAAGCACGCTCTGTTTTCTTTCTCCCTAATTTAAAGGAAACCTCGGGAAGTGCTCAGTGATGATGTCTAGGCCTCCAGAGTACTCTTAATGACTAATTAGTCACATTGGCTGTTGTGATATAGTCGGGGCCCTCGATGGAAATTTTGCGATATATGCGATCTAGAATGGTCATAGTTAATAAAAGGCTTTTGTGTCTTTATACGCGTACAGGGATTAAGCCATCCTAAACAGAATACCTTGTCTACTTTAAGGTGTGTTGGTGTGTATCCATATAGCCCCTTTCAATAGATGAAGTATACAGCTAGTGCTTTACCAATTTCAATAGCTAAGGAAACATTTATCTAAATGAACATATTTCGATTACTCTCTGATTAAGCCGATACTTCTCTTGTTTTATCATTTGCCAAGCATTCTATCAGTAAGTATGCAAAGCCCGGTTACAAGCACGCTCTCTGGGCAGTTCTAAAGTACAATAATAGAGCTCCCTCTTAGCATTGTTAATTTGGCACGAGGTATTGCTATACGTCTCGTATATGACAAATTTCTGTATTCCCTCTAAGCCGAGGCTATATAAACAACTCCCTGCCCGAGTAGTTTGGTGGCTCAGGCGACATATGGTAGATTCTCCTTATTGAACTGCCCGATAATTTCTTCCATGTCAATGGGCGCATTCCCTTTTACCAGTTCACCGATATTGCAGAATTTCTCAAGTTGGACATACTTGGAATTTTTGTCCTTGGTCTGGTCTAATTTATGCTTTACGATTAGACATCGCCATCCTTTTATTTCCTTAGCCGAACCTATCGCCAGTCGTCGGCATGAGAGAATGAGGGAGCTTAACCCGGCTGCAATAGCGGTGGCGACAGAACTTCCCGAGATGGCTTCTTCGGACTGTATGAAGGGCACTACACCAATTGTAATGTTCGTTGCATGGAAGCGGTAGTCGTAGTCGTGTGAACTGGGTGCGTTCTCTGTCACGCCTCCAAATTGATTCGATGCTGCGATGGTAACCGTTCCGTCTATGTTTGCTGGGTACGATCTGACTACGTTGAGGCCTTCGTCATGGGTAGCACACAACATCAAAACACCCTCACTCTTCGCATTCTGAATCTCAGCTACTAGTCGACCCCCGGAGTCTAGTTCGTATGTCGCTAGACTCATTGAAATAATATCAGCGCGCTCCTCAACAGCCCATTTAACGGCCTTCGTGTATGAAAGAGATGAGTTAGCGAGCTACAGAGCATTATCGACTTGGAAATAGAGGTCGTTGGTAGCAGTATCTACCGCCACTAGGGAGCTTAAATACTTAACTTACGCTAGCTAGATGTTCTGCATCAACACCAAATCTTCCCTCGGTGACCTTTGCTACTAGTATTTCGCAGTGAGGGTCGATAGCACAGATTAGATTCGCCATTTGTGTCCCGTGGGGATCGGAGGCGAATGACCACGATCCTAACCGGTATTCGTCTGCTAGAAAGGATCGACCTTTCACTACTCGCGAAGAAAGAGAATGAGGTACTTCCTGCTCGTCGCCGGTTTCATCTTCATGGGGTCCCCTGGCAGGTTTGCCTCCAGAGCAATCTAAAGGCTCTTCAAGCCCTATCTCATCGTAATTGTTGCCTGCTGAAGAGTCGTGGTTCAGACGGACTTGCTGCTAATCAGCTACAGTATGCACATCGGCTTGAGGGATTTTAGCTTCTGCGGGAGCCGTATCATCTGAGTCTTTAATAAATGGGGCGATGCTCATGATCCCATTATCGATGATGGCAATTCTGGTAGCTTTCCAGCCATCCTTCTTTTTTAGGCTCACAACATGATTCCTGTACGCATCAATTAAGGGCCATAGCTTTGGAACTGCTCTCTCAGCGCTGGGTTTTCGTTAATTCTCGTTCTCTCTTAGTGTGACAGGCGCAAGCACGACTCACATATGCCCCAGACTTGTGTTGGATCGAACTGGCTGAATATCCCAACATTCAGAATTGATCTCGAACTTAAAGCCGGGCCGTTTAATTTCGAGTTTGGAAAACCCATTGGTAAGAATTTCGCTCAATGTGCGAGCTTGGCCATCGCTCATGAGTTCCTAATTTGTGGAATCACGTGTTAGCATCGAATCGTGTCGATAGTTTAAGTATTGGTATATTAAGCGTACCTCAACTAAGTGAATTTTAACATCTTTAACCTATTATGATATGTTATATATTAGCTCATGATAATAGATAGAAGGAATTGAGCCTAACATTGGGGAGCGACAAGATGCCCTGGGGACTAAGCCAGTGGCTAACCACAGCTCGTTTGCCGCTTGCATATAGATGGATCGAACGAAGACAGTCTACCTCAGGCTTCAGCTCAAGAAAAACTGAAATAGAAAGGTCTAGAAATCTCCAATCTAAAACTTGAATCTGAAACCTTTTCACCATTTGAGCGATGGTACGCTCATCATGGGGGTTAAACATCCTGTCTGGGACTTTCAGCCTAATAATCTCGTCAACTCCATGTTCCGTCTGAAGCCAATTAAGAAGGTCGAACACTTCACTGTGGCTCTGATATCCATCTACTCTTCGGTCATGTCCGTTGAAGTCCAAGGCCGGAAAATCGACATAACGGAGGGTTGGCTCATAACGGTAAGACGCAATTTTGAATTCTCCCTTGTATCGTACCAGTGATTTGACCAGCTGTGTGAAGGGGAAAAACTTTGAGTTGAACTGTGAGAGATCAAGAGATATGTCGGCAACTAGTTCCGTTATTATATAATAAGTATGTGTAAGCAACTCCGATGGTTATTATCGAGTGACAATAATTCTAGGTAGACAGCCCGCTTACCTGATTCTAATTAAAGCTTAGTAGATACCATCACGGGTGACTTTAAGGGAGTTCTTACCGCCAGAGTGTTGGAAGATTTCGCAAAGAGTCTCCATATTCTCCATCTGTCGGATACACGCAGAGACCAAGGCTTTCCTAATTTCCCTCCTAGCCTCTGTCGTCGATATTATCGACCTTTCCGACCCATTGATCATTTCAAAGTTGTTATGCCAGAGCGGATAGACACTCTGGAGATGCTGATCTCCCGTATCTGTATTGTCATGGCGCATCGTCTCGTCTTTTGGGTATAGTTCTAACACTAACCCCGGCGAATCTTTCACGAAGTGCTTTACAAACTTTTCCCGCTGCATTCTAACCGCAAAGGACAGGAGGCCGGCTCCGAACTCCTCTAGCAATAGTGGCTCCCTGGAATTACGGATTTCCTCCTTCCACATTTTCCATTTGTTGAGTTCGATCATTTTCCTCGCTAGGTTCAGATCAAAGGTCTCAGGGGACATCTGGATCATCCGTTTCACGATATGCTGTTGGCCTGAAGAAATAGCGCGATCTAGTAAGTCCCTCCCATGATCTAAATTAGTTTCCAATTGCTCGGCTAATAATTTCCAAATCGGCGGTAGGTCCCACAACGATGGTATGTTAACCGTAACCATTGTTTTAAAGATATCAGCGCTGATTCGAGATCGAGCTCCTAGTCTCATTATCAACTCCTTGGTGATTTCAAGATTACCGCCGAGGTGGTTCAGTTGATCAAGGACAAGCTTGTCTAGCGACATATCAGGCGTTCGATCTAAGATCTTTTTGATGATATTTATGTTATCTTTCTGTATTGCTTGTCGAAGGATATTATCCTCGTCGTTGGGAGGTGGGTTAAACTCGAGCAAATATTCGAAGATTTTCATGTATGAGGATGACAAGTCCTCCTGCGAGGACTCAAGCATAACAGTGTATTGTTTTAATGCTATTTTTAGGGCTGTCTTCTCTTGGCCATGCTCAAGGTTTCGTATAATACTGGCGTATGATTTGGAGTTTTGTTGCGGAACGCTTCTCTCCAGGTAGATTTTAGTATTATCGATGGTGTGTTTTACCATTTCGGCATTTCCAGAGGCTACAGATTTGATGAAGGACGACCCACCCGCTCGGAGTCTTGTGTTTAGAACTTCTTTATGGTAGTTCGCCTTACATCTCCATTGGAAAGTAAAATGGTTATCCTTGGGCTGAAGATTCCATGCGTCACAGGCACATGAATCTTGGTTCGCAGGGAAAAAGGCAATCATAGGCCTTAGCTTAATGATTATCTGGGATAGCATTCTTCTGGCTGGGGTCTCCGGCTCCGTAGCCAAAGTAGACAACATTAACCACATGATACAATCGTCTACCCGGAACGTACCCTCTTCGTTCTCCAAGAACTCTTCTAAATCAGGGGTCTCTATCGGTTCCTCCTGATTGCAATAACCGTGGTTCTCGATGACGTGACAGAGTTCGGCCCATAGTAGCTGCGATAAAACTGCTAGGTCTTCCGGATCATAAACAAGGTCTTGTGACCACTGCAATTTGATGTCTTCAATGGTGTAGTCGTGGGGCGGTTTCGTCTTGGCTTTGATTGTTTGAAACATGGTTGCTAATAAAGGCAACGGAATGCACAAAAGGTCCTGGTAAGAATAAGGAGTATGAGAGTTACTTAACTTACCGTAACGTGCTGGAAGGTCATAATGACTTATGTATTTAAATATAAGTGTGATTCAGCCTCATACAGAAAACAAGGCCTCAGGTAGCATGAAACGATGGCACCATGGCCTATTTAGGTAGGTTCTCTCAGATTTCCTATTTATGGCGGTGTATCAGCGGCAGCCACCAGAAGCCCAGCGCGGTTGCGCGGTCTAAAATTAAAATAAACCGGTACATCATAAATAATGAAAATTCCTAGTTACTAACTGTTCTTGACGTCTAGGTACTGATTGTACTTAAGGGCCCAGGTACCTCGGCGATTATACCTTTCGGAATGAACAGCTGCAGGTAATAGCCCCCAAATTATTGAACTAGCCAGCTGACGAGCAGCGATTAATTATTCGTGGCTGGCTTGCGTAACCATCCAAAATTGAAAAACTCTACATCATCGTAAGTATCTGGCGATACCGAGATTTTTATATTTCAAAACGAATATGTCCCATGTGTAATAAGGTTAGGACTCATAAATTTGAAATGGGAATTAAAGAGCGTACCGTCTTACCTAACGACGCAAGGCTGACTAGGATTTATCTACATCTTTACATGATCGAAATCCTCAAGACCCGACCCCTCATCCGGCTGCTCATCATTTCCAGCCACTTCAGTGCCACCACTGTTTCCAGGGGTCTCCTGTACTGTAATCCCTGGAGAAAGATTATCGTTGCTACCTTCATCCCGGTTTTCTCCGGGGTTCTCATTTGACCCCTCCTTTCCTTCCGCCTCTCTAGATTTAGCGAGACCTCGGAGAATCGTTAGACCTGTAATGCAGTCGATCGCCCTAAGTCTCTCTAGACTATTGGATAGTGTTTGAACTGCTGGCAAAAAGTCTCGTCCCTCTCCCCTCAACTGGATCTCAGTGAAAGGCCGAACTAGAAACGGCTTTGTATGCCCCGGCTTCAAGCCAAAAAGCTTGGAGATAGACTTGCCCGCCTCGTGAAGAGCGCCACCTCCAACATCGATAGCAAAGTTCACGAGGTAGGGGTCGTCAGTGTCCCGCTTAAAAAGCACGGCAAGAAAGGTCTCGGGCTGTACGCCACCATTCTCAAGGTGGTTTTGCTCCATATACCAAGTCACACCAGCACGTCTGTTCCCATTCATCACAGCTGTTGCAAAGGCTCTGTCATAGTAGTTCCGTTCAAAAGCAATTTCGTGCGCGGAATTGCCTTCTACCTGAGCCGTGAAACCGTATGCAGAAAATCCCATTTTAGCTGACATGTTTTTTCCCTAGTGAATTTCGGCGCGGGTGGGGTTTGCTTGCTCTAATTTCCGGAAAGGAGCCCAGCCTTCAACAAATGGTTCAGCTTTCCCTCCCGACTTTTGGTTGTCGAAGGAGAGAGTAGCTTTGATAGTTCGCACACGGCCTCCGTACAAGGTGCAGCTGACAACAACCTTGAGGATCAAAAGCGACATTCGCTGCTTTAAGGGCCCATCAGGCGTAGTAAGAGTTTCCCACCCGTCGAGCCCAAGAACTCGTTCCACAGTGGTGTAATAGTCGGATTTGCGGCTGTCGAAGAAAACCGAGGCATCGCCGCTGGTTTTGTAGGACTTAACACCTCCCTTTCTGGCCTCTTCTGCCGAGTCAAATTTCCGGTAGAGATCCAGTCGGAGAGGCTCTTGAGAATTAAAATCTTCGTATTCAAGATCCATTGCGAACTAGTTGAGCTCTTCGAGTGGCCGAGTAGGATTTAAGATTGGTGGAGAAATGTTTAAATAGAGGTAAGGTTATAGAGCTAAGTTTTGGAGGGTTGGCTAGAATCTAAGTAATACCCAAGGCGCATCGATGCATCCTCGGGAAGGAAAAAGAGGTATGGCCATATGAACGTAGGTAGAAAGTTGCCTAAACGGAAGGGGAAATTCATGACCTGTTGTGAGACGCTAGACGGACTCTGGACTGTCAGACGGTAGGTACCTACACGGGAGGGCCTCGTTTTCGGACACGCCGTCGCCAGAGCTGTTAGTAGTATGCCGATAGTAGCTTTAACTTGGTAGTAAAACCTAGGTACATATCTTATGTACTTAGATAGCTTTAGCACTGTAGTGCAATTTAAGCATGCGGCAGAATGCCAAAACCTTCAACAGACCGCGCCAGGAAACACTTGAGTTCCAGCGTGTCCGAAAAGTAGCTTCCTCTAGAATAAATCGGTCTTGATTTAAGTATTCAACACATTCTGTTACATGAAGACGAGAGTAGATATTATATTATTTAGGTAAGTACTTACAGTAGTTACCCAGATACGAGTTTACATGCAAAACTCTTGCATCATTAGGCAACCAATAACTGGGACTATATAATAAGCACCTGGCTGCCTAAGTATTGCCCTAGCGGTATATTCTTCTTCAGTAAGTGTAGCAACCGAGGCGGTGTCAAAAAAAACTGTCACACCAAATAAGCTACCTACACCACCACTACTACTTCTACCACCTAATACACTAATCTGATAGCTACGTTGTTAACCTCTAAAAACAACCTTTTACTATAGCAATATACCGCAAAAAAGATTTTAAACAAAGTATAATTAACAAATAATGCAATTTAATGCTATATAAGCTATTAAACGTAGTTAAAGCAGTATACCCGGTGGTAATAAGTGTAGGTAACTTATTTTGGTGTGACAGTTTTTTTTGACACCGCCTCGGCAACGTAGGTGGTATTAATGTTGTAGAAGTAATGGAAACCTCACACGGTAGCCACCGTGAGGGGTAGTCTTATACACTGTCCGTACTTTCCCTACATAAGCACTTACTTACTTAGGAAGGCTGTCGTCCATAAAAACACTCGGGCGTGGTCTAATTCCTGTTTGTCTCTAGATCCACCACCAGCTCGGGTATTGCCGTTCTTGGCATACAGTGGCACAGTATGTTTTCACTGTATGATGTGTCATGTAGCACTGTTAGATAAATCTCAATCAGTCCCAGTCTGGTCCCAGCATCCGTCTTTCCCCACACACACTTGTCCGTAGCGGGATACATCGTAAGCCGACACATTCGCTCTCTCAGCTCTTCAGGACCGAAAGGAATACTAAACCATCGAAATCTGGTGATTCCGGTCATTTCAAACCTTTATTCGTGCTAGGCTAGAGATCCCAGCCGATCCCATTATCAATACCCATCATTATCATGTCGGGAAATTTAGAGCTAGAGCATGAACTAAACATCCATCAACTTGCCAATGACACCAATCATGCGCTCTCCGCATGGCTAGACAAGCAACTGGAATCAGTCGCATCGTCCATCAGCGAACTTCAGTCAGCACAACATGATCCGGAAAACCTCAGCAGTGTCCAGGAAGAGCTCAGGAAACGGCGCAATAGTCTCGCTATCCCTTTGAAGATCAACCCTATCACTGAGGAAGACTTGTACCAGTACGACAGTGTGGAGCCCGAGCTTGACGGTCTGATCAAGTCGCTCAAAGCTTCCACGCCCGAAGCCGCTACCTCACGCAAGAACACTCGCACTCTCCTCTCTTGGAAGCTTCCTTACACCTTGTTACGCCTTCATACCACTCCTGCCGCGACGGAGAGGGCCCGGCATCAATTTGGCCGTACGACGGAGATTTTAGAGTCACTGAAGGGGGCCCTCCAACTTGTCTCCGCGTTTCAAAAAGTATATCTGGCTGAGACTCGTAGCCTAAGGCGTGAGGTTAAGTCCAAGGAGGAAAAGATAGCTTATTATGAAACTGTTCATGACTCCTCGTAGGTCATGCCTTTTTACAAGCACGCGCCCCAACAGAGCTGACAGCATTGCCTTAACAGTAGCCGCACCTCGTCAGAGGAGGCGCATTCCATAGGGAGCCGGGAAAAGCTGGCTCTAGCTATTACAGTCGGAGACGTAAGCCGCCGGACGTACCCTCAAATCGCCCAACGCAACCCTTTTCGAGATTGCTCTTCTTCCAATAGGGCTAGGCATGATCACTACCGGAAGGAGTGGTTAAAGGACACTTGCAGTTGGCTTATCAATAGTTACGTGTTCTGTGACCAGTGGCTATTCGGGAATCGTACGATGCCGCAAATATTTTACTGCCGGGGCCCGCCGGGCGTAGGCAAGAGTGTAATCATGTTAGATTATATTGCCCCTATGTTTACGGAGCCCTTAACTAACGAACTCTCAAGGTCGCATGTAATCGAGACACTGAACGATATTGGTAACGTGCACGCATACTACTATCTAGGGCGGGGGTATGTGCAGTCGGCCGAAGGACTGGTATTGGGGCTTTTAGGTCAACTCTGCGACATCAAGTATGTCCCATCAGCAGGGCCGGATGACACCATTCACTACCATATAGTGAATACAACAGGTCCTCCTGGAGTGAATGAAGTCTCCACGCCGCCACTAGTTGAGGTAACCCTCAATTCAACCCCTAGTATGAACCCCAACGATCTACCATGCTATAAACCCGAGGCTAGAGCAACTACGAAAAGTTCTCCCACCGACCGGGGGGAATTCGGGGACAACGATTCAAACCCGACCGACCCAACCGCTGACAGTGCTTTGCCCCAAGGCAAAATGACAGATAGCCGAAAAGGGTCTCTGGGAGAATCTCACGATCTACTTTCCATGCTGCTCCGTGCTCTTAGTGATGTCTGCTCGAAAATACCATCGCCTATATTTGTCGCGATTGACGCATGGGATGAGGATAATATGGAACACCCTGATGACTTCCTTTCTATTATCCGCGTTCTTCTTTCCTCAAACTGCAAGGTATTCCTGACAGGTCGGGAACATAACTCTGTCTTACTTCCTTGGCCGTGCACGCAACTAGAAATTCAGCACCAGAGAACTTCTGGTGACGTTCGAGAATATGTAAAGCGCATATTAGGAAACTGTCGAGAGCTACAGGACTATTCGAATAGTCGCTCATATATCACTCCTGACCTAGCGGACGTAATAGCGCATCTTTCCGGCGGATCGTGAGTTCATCCTTCACCTTTCTAGCGCTGGACCTAACCTTATACCAATTAGGTTTCATTTCGCTTATACCTATGCCACGGGGAGGAATCGTGCCCTTGAGAGAGTGTTGAATAGACGAGTCCAAAATCGAGAAGCATTTGGCCTACGGAAATGGGCGTTTCCATCCATCTCACTTCGCGAAGCTACAGCCCAGATTCTTAGTGCTATCGATGTTCTGGAGCCAGAGGAATTCGTACAGAGTCTGATATTGCTGTGCCTATTGAATTTTCCAGTTCCTGTATCAACGACGGCTCTAGGAGAGGCCTTGCCTATCATCTCAAAGCTTTTTCCTATGGTGTACAATCCACAAATACCATACCATGATTTCTCGACGGTTTCTAAACCGATCTGGCCACTTATCAGTATCGATCCAGGCACTCAACTAATTCATCTATCCTCACAAGTAGTAATAGAGGAACTCCGAGACATTTGGTATGAGGAATGGGCGAGGAGATACTCGGAACTGTTGCCACGAAACTTCGCTAGGATTCTCACCGTCTTCTGTCTTCAATATATGTTGGATTGGAGCCCTAAATCCGTCGATTTTAAGAAAGGATACAGCATGGAGAGGTTACTGGACGAAAGCCCGTCTCTTGTCTTCGTAGTTACATCGTGGAATTCGCATTATAGGAGCTTTTTACAATTCATAACTCAGTTGCCGATGAGCTCTCTCACGACTATAGGCCCCCTGCCCCAGTTAGCTTCAGAGCTCTCAACAGAATTGGGATCTAATCAGCATGGAGGGGCTTATAAAGATTCATCCGACGGGGTCGGCGAGTCCAATTCTAGTGCGGAGTGCATGTTCGAAGCAACTCAAAGGAGTGAAGAACAGAGAGAGAGCGTTATCAATGAAGACGATAGAGACATCACACGGCTCATCGCACAGCTGATTATAAACCACGAACTACTCCAGGCATTGGTGCTCTTGCCGATATACCTCAGCAAAGATCCCTCCGCAGCAATGGTACCTTGGGATGAGGCACTGTCATGGGTCTCATCTATGTCACATCTCCACATTCTTTCCAAGCTAGGATTAGTCAACATAGCTCGTAAATTAGAGTTCAAGATCTCACCATCGGACGCCATCGCGAAAGACAAGTGGGGAATGACGGCTCTTCATATAGCAGCTCAGAGAGGCCTCAAGGAAGATGTTTGCACCCTACTAGAAGCCGAAGCTAAGCCGCATCTCCTTGACCGCTCATTGAAGACGGCAATGGATTATGCGGCGGCCGGGCGTCACGACGGTGTCCTGGCCTGTTTGTTTGAGAATTTCTGTGAAGTTTGGTCGGACCCTAATTCGTGCCTTTTGACTATTAGAAACCTAGCCAAGTCGTATGGCCAGTACCTGAAGGCTGGCCGAAAAACCGACACCCCGGATCTATCCGTTGCCTTAATCCATGCCATCAATAGAACTAAGGTTGGGTTAGTCTGTTGCCTACTAAACTATGGAGCGGACCCCGACTCCTGGGACGAGAACGGAGTCCCAGTCCTCCACCATGCTCTTAGAAAAGCAAGTAGCAAGGAATCTTCGGACGACACCCACAATGTTATCCGAATACTCCTTCATCAAAGTAGAGCTAACCCATTCATCACAAGCAAGAATGACAGCGCTGAGTCTGCTCTGCACGTGGCTGTGCGGTCAGGCAGTCGAACAGCTACGCTCATGCTTGTCGCGCTTGGCGTAGACATGCGAAGTGGCGACGCAGAGGGCCGATCTGCGCTTATGGTACTAATTGAAACGGCATCTGAGGAGACCTATGCCGACTATATGGTACAGCGACTACATTATTCTGGGGCTGATATTGAACAAGCAGATAAAAAGGGGCGTCGGGCTCTGCATATTGCGGCACAGAGGGGCTTTCCAATCGTCGTACAAGCATTGGTGTTCCTCCTAGGGGCTAACGCCGAGCCTCGAGATAATGAAGGCAAAACACCACTTGACTATGCACGCGAGAACAACAGAGGAGAAACTATTCAAATGCTGGAGAAACTTCTGAGGATGGTATAACACCTAAAGTTGGTAAGCTTGAATGACTATATCAAGTTTTAACTATACAGGATGCTTAAACTCTGTAAGTCTCAAAAGCTAAGGGGGTGATATTCAAATTTGAAAATTACTGCTACTCTTTGGCTAGATAATTGGATCGGTAAGGCGCCCCACAGCCACCCAGCTGACACCATTAAAGCGTGACAGACGCCCCTACCGGAAAGAAAAATATTACATCCTTTCTGACACGACACCGAGAAGCCCCAGAATATCAGCGAAATAAAGCAAAGCTGACCCTCCAATAATACGTATAAGAGCACAATGAACTATCGGGGGTCTTACAGTCGCTTTGGGGTTTAATCGATTTCGCCATCTGCCGGCCGCTTTCAGCTACTGTCTTTAAGGGATCGCACTATGTTAGCGACCAGGTTGGCGAGTATCCAGTACTACTAATGCTAAATATACAAATAAGGCCTAAGGTCAGTATAGTACTGCTACGTGTAGTCCTTATCCTGTAATTATACTAAGTTTATGGCTTTAGCTATATACACCAGTCATGAGCAGTATCTACGCCCAATAACACGCTCGTCGGCGAAAAGGGAGAATCGAGGGAGCTAAGGAAGTTCTTCCTAGAGGTAAAGATGCATCGCTGGCTTGGCTAGGACATACGCTCCAGGATTTCTATCAAACCCCCGACTCGGAGTCGCTTGTCGAGACGTCTCCCTGGGGACGTCCATACCTATATTACTCGTGGTCATGGTTTTGATCGTGAGTGGTTGCGGCCTTCTCGTCATGTCTAAGGAGAGTGACGCTACAGATAGGGCGAGGATTCATGATGGCGTCCCAATCATCAATCAATTAGCCGTCTAGTAACTGCTTCTATCCGTTGCGCACGAAATTGTATTATGTGCTCCGCAATCTTCTATTACTGTCTAGTAGAATTGTTATGTTTTACCGCAACATATTGATATGTATATGTTTGTATATAAATTTAAGATGTGGTCATAGCATAGGATATTGTATTTTCAAGTTCTTTCACCTTTTAAATTAAGGCACGTAAGCCTTGCTTGGCTTAGATTTATATGTCTGTCTAGGTTAGGCTATCAAGGAGAACATATCATCACCTAGCCTGCGCATGAACGCGACCCTTACTTAGGTAGACAAATAGACGCAAGTTGACGTCGGCGACCTCAAAAAGACAGTAGCAGAACTCACGCCAAAGGACTGACCAACATCGTAAACCAAAAGCGAGCGGCAGAAGATCACACTCCTTTTCCCTGCAACCAGTTCCGCATAACAAGTCGACATAAATTCAATGAACCTAGCGCATCGCAGTCAAGTATAAACGCGTACACATTAAGTGACCCAATCGCCTCTATCATCTGAGTCTTCGGCATAACTAGTAAAAGGGATAAAGGTCATACTTTGTTGCATAGCCTCCATACTTGTCAATGTTAGGTAATCAAGACTACTCTCAAAGTCCTACCTAATATAGACATCCTCGTATCCGCACATAGCCCTTACAAAACCAAACTCGTGGTCATTCCGGCAGGCGGGGAGCTGATTTATATCGTCTTCAAACGTCTCCATCATCGTTCCATCACCAGCCCATTCATCCTGGTCAATAGCTCTATCAAAAAGCATCATGGCCACAGCCGCCACCGTACCGCCTCGTTGAAGATAGTTTCTTGTTACCGGCGGCCACTCACTTACTTCGTCTCGATAGAAGTCAAGAATTGTCGTTGTATTAGGTAGCCGTTTCTTCCCAAGACAACGAGCTATGTGCTGCAACATATTGATGAAACCCTGTCTCATGGATTTGTTGATTATGAGGTTTTGCTGGACTGCCCTCGGAAGATGAACCAAGACATCATCGTTAGCCTCGACCCAATCCGCACCGCTGCAATCGGGGCCCGGGAACTATTTATTACACTGGAGTCAATAATTTCAACTTACGGTAAATTTTACTATGGGTTTCGGGAGGTTGCAGGAGTATCAGGAGCAGAAACTACCGGTTAAGGCAATTTATGACTCCCAGACATTCTAAAAAGGGAATAAAAGACTCCAGAGAACTAACCTCGTTCAAGATATCGTGCTGAATCTCGGCCTGGGAGCGTAGTGCGAATTGCATCCTGGGACTTAGGAACCCACCAATGCACTGCCCGCAGGTGCAGCCGTACTTTAGTCGCAGTGTGTTGCGGATCGGATTAGCTTCGCGGACTCTGCTAGCCATTTCATCTGTCGCCGACGAGACCATCCATATATCTCGGTCCGAGAGATTGGTGAGATCAAATATCTCTGTGCCTGTTAGAGCTGCGAGACACTCAATATCTGATTGGCAGAAGCCTGTAAAGCTATCTGATATCACGTCGGTGACTACTCTAACCCCTCCTGTGAATCGCCTTGTTCTCTGTTGGTCCAGACTACTCTGTAGTACTTCCAAGGGTGTGTAGCCGTCGGAGTTACGTTTTTCCGCTAGTTGGGGAACCTTGGACATGATATATGAAATCAGTTCTGCTTTCCTGCCTATGGCGGCCATGTGGAGGATCGTATTGCCAACTTCGTCGGTATACACCTGCAATAGCTCATTTTCTTTCGCAGAAAATACCTCCATTTTAGAGACGCATTCTGCACCAGAGATTGAGGGGTTGGACAAGGAGCTCAGGATCGTACGTATTGGTTCAGGGGTGATTTGCTCCTCTTTCAACTGTACTGGGGCATCCCAGTCCTGTGCTTTATCCAAATGCCGAGAAGGATGAGAATCGTTATTAGTAAAGGCAAGCCATCCTGAAGCCCCTACTCTTCTGAAACCCAATGACCGGAAGAAGTGCTTGAAGTTCTCGGATTGCTCGCGAATAGTGCCCGAATCTGGCTTCTCGTCGTTGTCTTGAGTGAGATGCATAGGATTGACGAAGGCAAAAAAGCTCTTTGACTCGTGTCGCGCCTTGTCCAATACTGCGCTAACGAGCTTGGTTCCCACCCCCTGGCGACGCCAAAGAGGTTCAATATGAATGTTTTCAACCATGAGAATATCCCCATGATCGAGTTCTTTGCCCCAGATACCCGACCCTTTCCTGATCTCATGTTCGCTGTACTCACGGTTCAGGCGGCCGTACCTGTCAAAGAGTTCAAATGCGAGTAAGGAAGTTTCTTCACAAAGCTCTTCCATCTCAGTCCAGAAGGCACTTCTTATAGAATCGCGTCTGAGCAACTTGGCATCACAGTCAGCGACCCGACTTTGGCCCACATTCACGAAGCCATTAATCTGCTTAGACCACCTATGCTCTCCAAACGGATCAAATAGCGTCGTAGGGATATCGTCGTCTTCATCCGACGTGTCCTCAGTAAGACACTCATCATCGTCAGAATAGATTTTGATGGTGACTTGGATTTCTTCACTGTCCCGTTGTACTGATAGTTTCCTAGTGGCGGCACTATCGGACTCGTGGGATGCATTGACCACTTCAGCGCGGGTCGCACGACCTTCCCCCATGCTTACAGTGCGATCTCGCTCAGCAGCACTCATGGTGTCTCTAGCCCTAAAGAAAGCTCTCTGGACAGGAAATTCAAAAAGTATAGAGTATGCTTTGAAATGGCACGAAGAGCGGGGGAGATTGATAACCATGTAACAGCCGTATGCTTTAAATCCCAGTGCAAGAGGAAGGGCGGGAGATGCTACCCAGAACTTTTGGTGACCAACAACGTCGTTTGCATAAGTCACCTACTACATCTGAATTGTTGCCTAATAGGCGAACAATTCAGGGACTAAATGCTAAACATATTAGGAAAAAATACCACCGTATGTGTACCCAAATACCTACCATGAGTGGTTCTATTCTCCAGGAGGTTAGCGCCACGCCAGGGCCCCCTGCAGGAGGCACCCTATAAATAGGGGTCCTTTGTCGCGGGTTTAACGCGTGAGGGTTTTCCCTCGTCACCTCACTTTTTCACCTCCCACAAAAAGGGTGGGTTTTCGTGATGATCGGAGGGTTTTAACCCACTCATCGTCGCTCAGGTTTAGTCAGCAGTGGTCTAATCGACGCGCACTGCTCGGCTCAAAAATGCGCTGCTTTCTAAGTTCTAGGGGCGGATGGGGCTTCTAGGGCGGAAGGACAAAAAAAGAGAAAGCAAGTCGTGTTTTAGGTTTTGGTTTTTTCTACTAGTTGGGTGTGTATTTCTTAGTTGGAGAAGTTATCCGAAGTCCTAGTTCGAGGCAGCCGGCTTCGTAACAGCGCGCCGCCAAGCCTTCAGTTAAAAGCTCACGCTCCTCTTAATTAATATATGCATTTAATACTCTGCTGCCGCAACCTCCCCGTGAACAGACTAAGTAAACCAAATTTTGATTAAACCCCCTATTTTTAATATATTTGTAATAAAGCGTATAAATATGTATATATACTTAATGTAGTTAACTTGTGTTTTATTTTGTTATAGACCTTTTCCTTCAAAACGATCATTAATATGTGGTCTTCAGTTTTCTATCATTGTCCAGTGAGGTTGTTATGTTTTACCCAAGTAGATAATATTCGACGAGTTATACCGTAATACTTCGTGACGTAAATTACATTATAAGAGACATGGCAGTTCTCATGGGCAGCTACATACGTACTTTCTACTGGTTCTCCCGGTGTTCCCAATCAAGTTTGAGAAACCAAGACCCGTGTAGTGTGAAAGCAGCCCAATGGTAAGGTTGCTTCAGAGCCGGCCCCAGCTCACCCTTCCTCATCGACTTGATAGTCACTCTTAGGGCCTGGGCTAAATGGATAACCCTTTTCTTAGACCCCCCCTCGCCGCCTTCTTCGGCCGACGTTCCTAGCTCGCGGTAGAAGGCCTCACTGAACACGCGACCGGTGCTGCTGTCAATGGGCCACGTGCATCCTAGCACCGACGTCGCTCCGGCATAGAGGAGAGCCGGCACGATACCTAAGGGTTCATCGCCAGGTGCAACGTCTTGCCTACCCGAGTCACACGCGATGACCGTCAGGTGCGCACCGGCTGGGAGATTAGAAGCGAAAAGTCCGGCGACATCGAGCTCATCTATTCCCGAAAATTCTCTTCCTTCGCCGCTAGGTTCATCCTGGTGACCGGCGGCAAAGATGTCTGTGCCATCGGCTAGACAGAGAGAAGACTTTACAATGTCCTTTGCGATGCGAGCGTGTCCGTGGTAGTGCATCCACCGCGCCGACGAGGCTTGCTCCAGGAATCTGCTCTTCGTTCCTTGTGGCCCGAGAAAGACCCGGCCGGGAAAAGTAGTAGAGAGCTGCCTCACATGATTGAATATTGCCTCGCGCTCTTCTTCTTGGTCAGGCTCTTCGTACACGGCAAAGAAAGATGTGCTGCTCGCAAGACCATTAGGCTCGACGTCGCTTAAGGCCTTGGATGACTGAGTGCGGAGTATGATTTGTCGGAAGATCGAGACGGTCGAGGCGTATACTATCAAGTTACGTTCGATTAAAGGGGACTTCCCGACAAATAAGGCATGCAGCGGTATATTCTTCAAGATCCCTGGCGGGGACAAAACTAGGAGATCTTCATCCGACGTCAATTCGGCCAAACCATCAATTAGACCATTCATCTTCTTGAGCAAGCGATTCCCCGTCTTCCTGCTCAATGGGGGCTCCGACATCTCGGGATATATGAAGGCGTCATTCAACCACTGTTCAACTTCGGAGACAGAGACATCTGTCTCTTTCATAGAGGTCGTTCCATCTAGACGCCTCACGAAAAGGATGAGTCGGTCATTGCCGTGCTCAGCCAGTCTTGAAGGCACAAACCAATCTACGAATTTGACCCTTTTTGGATCCAGCCCTGTGTCACTCAGTGCCTCTTTGAGGTCAGAGCCGATATCTATGTCGTGAAAACCATGCTTGATGCGGATTACTTCTCTTAGCAAGTCATTGTCGATCATGCGGTCGCGGAGTGTCGCGAGCCGCCGCGCCGCTAGCACTTGGTTTGAGCTGGCTTCTCCTAGCATTTCCAGGAGCATCTGCTCTTCTTCTAGTAGCTTGCGCGCATCTTCATCTTTGCTTATCCTATCCAGAAGGCTCGGGGGAAGGAGTATCGTGGCACCGAGAGCGTCGGCAAAGGCTCGAGATTTGCCTTTTTGTAACCAGTCCCAGGCTTTTCCCGTGTCGCCTATCCGTAAAGACACGACTACTCCGATATTGTATAGTTTTAGGCACGATTCATGAGAGACAAGCTGGCGCTTACTCATCAGTGATTCCATACCTTTGATCGGAATTACACTGTGCCTCACTGTTCCCGCTAGTTAATCTTTACTCGGCAGGACGGACATACCGTTTTGAGGACTTCTTATTGGAATAAGAGCTAGCTAGGCTGGCCGTAGAAAAAGCCTAGTAACTAGGGGATGTGACTTACTTCTATCAATGACTTGTTCTGTTTTCCCCAACGCCTCTAAGACAGCGACCAACAAACCGCTGTGATCGGCTCCTCGAAATAGACCAATATACTGCAAAATCTGATACCCTACATGGGCCATGCAGTCAATTGTCAGCTCCACCCCTTCTGTCTTCAGATACAGATCAAACGCTGTACACGAGAGTTTTATGGAGGTGAAGAGAAGCTTTATAGAGTGTTCATTCGATTCTGAGCTCCCTGAATCTATGTTCCCTCTAATAGTAGCCCAGGCTAAGAGATTTGTCTGTATAGACGCACTCAAGTAGATGCCAGCCTTGGTCACTAATCGAATACCTGGAGTCGATATAGCTTTCGAGAGTAGGTCATGCACAACGTTCACGCCCTGTTTGAATTTCTGCTGGCGAGTGAGCACCCTTAGTTCGAGTTGAGTAATCTCAAACCACTTCTCGACGCTGGCACTGTCTGGTATATTCGTCTTAGCGCGCTCTATCCACTCCAGTATTGCCTCCTCGGCTGCTGGGTCTGCGTTCGGGTTGTGACGAAGTCGGTAATTCTCGCTATCAGCAATGTGAAGGCATTTCAGGCTGACGTTATCTTTAAATCCATTCCTAGCGTCCGTATCAACCCACCGACTAAGAATATCTCTTGCTGAATCGGCCAATCTGGCCTCTTCGGCTGAGCTTGCCTCATGCTTTCGCGCCATCGCATATTGATGAACGCCAATGAGAAACGCTGCATCCGACTTGTCGGAATAGGACATACCGGACTCAGCAATATCTAGGGCCCTCTCCGCAAGCTGTAAAGCCTCCGTATCTCTACCGAATTTCTTATATACTTGAGCTAGCGTCATAACGATGCCACAATGGTTCGTCGGTCCGATTTCTGGTGGTAAGTGCTGAAGATAGTTTTCCAAGCACTGGAGTGCGAACCCAAACTCGGGAGCTTTTAGAGCGGCTTGTGTTACTGCATGCAGGAGGGATACCTGTTTTAACATTTCACCCCCGCCGAGACAGATCTTCTCGTCTAAGAGCTGTACGGTACTGTTCAACTCCTTGAAGCGGTCGTCTGCAACCATATCGGGCGAGATGGCATGCATCAGACACCTCGACCCATTTTGCAGATGGCCAACAGCATAGTAGCGGTCGGCGAGTTTGAGTTTTTGCGTGAATCGCTCATAAGCTGAGATGTCATGACTGAGACTGGTTAGTATGAGATCGAGATCCGTGTTTCCAAAAGTATGAGAGGCCGTATCGAACAGTTCTCGGGCCTCTCTAATCAGCACTTGCGCCTCTTCCGCTCTCTTTGGATGATCTGAGGATGACATAATTTGGATTTCCACAATGTCTACAAGCGTATAGGCTCTCTCTACTGGCCAAGATTGCGGCGTTAAGAGCTCTGCAAAGGCTTGAAGCTCTTGCAATGCTTCGTCTCTATCTCGCATGATATTAGTTTCGAGGTATATAAGCAGCCTCGCTTCATAAAGGAGGCCCTCTGATTGTACAGCTCGTCGCAATGGTCGGATATGGTTGACTGCCCTGGCTCTCGTACTTTTCACGTCGAGTAGGCCCTGGTCTGCTGCTACGACAAGAATTTTCCAGTAGTAGTGGATAATCAACACCTGGTTGAAATTAGAAAGAGTTCATGCGCTGTAAATGAAGCAAGTTACTGACTTCGTATTCCCGATTTTCAATATCGAGCAAGGCGGTACCTTTCGGTTTATGAGAGGTATTGAAAGTATCTGGTAATGAGCCTAGTTCCGGCCTTATCAGTTTCTCTAGTTCACATGGATCGTAGAACTGGCTGTCTTCAAATTGCCAGATTTTACCGACATGTTGGGCAATCCTCAGAGCAGTCTTCAGCTTTGAGTATCTACCGATCCATATAAAAGCTCTCACAAGTTCAAAGGCCGCAACTTCGGGAATACGAATCGAGGGGACGTCGACGGAGTCGTCATTAACATACTCCAGTGCCGATTGGAAAGAATCATCACAAGTCTGAGCAGCAAGGTGATATTGCCCTTGAACCAAGTATAATTGCGCGATTTCGATAGCAATTTTCTTTAATGTCCTGATGTTATGTGGTAGAACGCCAATAAAACGATCTGCCTCAGCGAATCGACCAGTCGCTCGAAAGTTTCTAATACTCTTCGTGACCGTGCTAAGATCACTCAGTCCGATTTTCGAAAGGTCGGTCTGAGCCATGTTGTAGGCTGTAGTGTCAAGTAGTGGATGTTGACTAAACTACCTAGATGTTCAAGATTCTAGCTTCGTAGTTCAAATATTAACTAAAAAGCGGGGTGGTGGCTTAGTTAAGGGGCGGAGCAAAGTGAACGTAGCTAGGCGACTCAGCTGGGCTGTGTTGCGGATAATGATGACCACTACAGACGAATCACAGAGCGACCCTCTTGCAAAGCCGCAGATTTATTAGCGTAGGCTCCTACGCGAAAGTCCTGGATAGGGAAGCTAACTTGCTATTAAATAGTAGATAGATGCAGGCTTTCTTCCAAGTTCTCCCAATTTTCCCTAACCCAACAACTCCAATACCTAACTCTATCGTTAGGGTGATTAGAATCTTACCATGGTCGATGAGGACAAAATGGGAGAGAAGATAGGATTTGAAAGAAATCTCGAGTTTGACGAGATTGACGGCCAACTCTCCATCCGCAATGAAGGGCGAGTGAACCGGCAGCTGGCCACGCACGATAAACTCGGTCGAACAAGTTATAGTGCATATGTCCGGCACATCCAGTACGGGACATACGGGAAGAAACCGGCATGTCTGCTAGCAATCGACTTTTCGTTCCGCTTCCCCACGAGGTCGAACAGCCGCTTCTCCTCGGCCTACATAGAGGTCACGTTCGAGAAAGCCCTGGATATCTCCAAGCCAAGACTGCGAAGCACGGATGCGTCCTTGGATCCGATAGTAGCCAACTTCGCGCCAAAGCAACTCAGCGACGAGCCGAAGGTGCGCGAGGTGAGCAGGATGTTCGAGGTCGAGATACCGTTCAAGATCGAGGCGCCATTCGTCTCGGCCGGATTCTCACTGAAACGTTCGAGTGAGATAGTACAGACGGAAGAGGGCCGTGGACAGATTCACGGCACCCTATTTCAGGACGACGAGCACGATGATGGGCCCAATGGCGTCGCGTGGGACTTGGAGGAGAATCATGTCAGCAAGGAGGGCATAGTTCGCAGCTTACGCGCCCTGGTAGTCCTGCATTGTCGGCCGAGAGAAGCTTTCTGGATGCACGTCGAGGTCAAACCAGTCGTGAATTTTACCCTGGATCCGAGGAGGCTGGTTAGGAGATTGGTGGGGGACCGGGATGAACCGATTGCCTTAGATGGACGCACTGAATTTGGCAAGCCAGAGTGTTTTGTACAGTCGGACTTTGATTATGAGGATTTTCCATGGCAGATACTATTGGCATCTTAAAGAAAACTAAATACGATACATGGGGTCGTAACCCCCTATACCCTCCGAGCTCATGGCTGCCGTCCGTGCTGGTATGCTGTACACCCTAGATAACTCTAAGCCTATATGGGTCGCTAGCTATAGATCCCAATGTTGACATAGTGCGAGCGACAAAGCCACCTTCAAGGTTAGTTGAAGGTCTTCATGAGGGTTTCTTTCATATACTCTAGCCCAAATAGATGATCTAAGGCCACTGACCACCGACATAATTAAGCTTCGCTACCTTTCCTTCCTACAAGACAAACCTGATCGAGGGTATGATAAACCCCGCTATCAACCTCTCTCATCGCCTCTTCCTTCACCCTCTCGATCCTCTCCTTAGTCCACCCACTTCCCCCAACCCCGACCAACCTCTCCAAACACCCTAAGAAGCAGGCGAGGACATTCCTGGTCCCCTTATCCCTCAGCTCCAATTCCGGATCCTGCAACCTGTCCGTCGAAAACACATCTTCATGCACATCGACTAGGCCCAGTTCCCGGAATACGTTCTCCCTTTTCACATTCTTCGACTCCCGCATCATGAGGCCTATGACGAGATCATCTTTGACGCGGAAGGGCTCCAGGCCGTCGTAGATTTCCTGGCACGCGGCGCGCGAAGTCCCGGGGACGGAATTATAGAGCGCGAAATTGCAAGATTCGATCCATTGCAGCCAGCCGCCTGGTTTCAACAGCTTAACCAGGTTCCCGATCGCGCAAGTCCATTCCGCGCGCGTGGTGGCGCTGCTAATAAAGCGGACGGCGACTATGTCATAGGTTCCTAGTTCCGATGCTGGAAAGGGGAGAAGCATGTCTTGAAGCTGGAACGACACGTTGGGTGGCCATGTCTGCGATGGAGGAAAAGCAGAGGAGGAGACGTCAAAGCCGGTGAGCTGGCATGTCGATGGCAGACTTTTGGCAACGTCGAGAAGCCAGCTTCCACTGCCGGCACCTATATCTGCTATTTTAAGAGTAGGTGAGGTAATGGGGATATTTGGATGCAGAAGGAAACCAAGTGTCTTAGTTGTGAAGACGTGTTGCTCATCCAGCCTGTTTAAGATGTAAGTCTAGATGTTCTAATAGTAGGAATATAAACTTTCCTTTCTGGGATTTCTTCTATCCTATGATATTGATTGACGCCGGGATCTTGTGACCCTGTCATAGTGTCTTGTGTAAATCTAGAATAGCTTCGGGGCAATCCCAGCTGCGGCAAAGATAAGACGGGTATATGCTTAGGCCGATTTTGCTTAGGTACAACTGACCCCAGCTCTAGTAAAAAGGTCGCCACTTATGTTTTAAGAATGGAAATAAGCGTCGAAGATAAATTGTAGTCTTACTAGTGTTGCATCTATCGCACTATATTGGACTGGGAAGTTCGGGCGACCGCTATGTGGATATGGAAATATAAACGGACGATGAGATACAAGATAGAGGGGGATTGTAAAATACCCAGATACCTAACCCACACAGTTATATACAGCTATGCAGGCATATAGGTACGCTTATCAAATACGTATGGCCGGAGAGCGAAGCAAGGGGGCAGGCAAAGGAGGGGGTGGACGCCTAAGAGGGAACAATCAGCCGTTCCACTAGACTACATGTAGATAGTCTATGCATAAGTGGCCAACGTCCTACCTAGGACGAGTGACCTATACACAGATTAAACACAACCATATATCTAGAAAAGCCTTGTGTGCAGCTATTGATCTAGACATGTGTGTGTATATATGTATGCATAGTTATGTGTCTATAATTAAACCTATTTATGGGTGTGGTTATAAGCGTGTGATGTAGGGCTACGACTGGAGTGAGTAGAAGATAAAAACTTCATAAGGGCCGGAGTTGATCACGCACGAACTATGGCTATTTTGTAGCTTTTCCACGAAGAGGATCTCTATTACCGGAACCACGGGAATCAGAGGGATGAAGGCTTAGTTGATTATTACATCAACAGTTTCGAAAACATCCCCCTTTAGAACATCATGAACGATACTCCTCACCCCGTATCCCCTTGCTATCCAGAATACTACCGCCCCCTTCCCCCGGCGTCCATTCGTGTCTTTGAGCTCGAGGCGGGCAAGTTCTCGGACCCCATAGTCGGGCGGCTAGTGTCCCAAACTATCGACGGAGAGCCGTACGAGGCCGTATCATACGTATGGGGAGACCCACAAGAACGGCAGGACATTGCCATCGGCGGGGCGACGCTCTCCGTCACGAAGAACCTACACGGCGCGCTGGCGGCCTTCCGCCATCGGCCCCTATCCAGGAGCAGTGAGGGTTCAGATCCTAGTATGGGACTAGCACAACGACAGGTGCGGCGGTTATGGGCTGACGCTATATGCATCAACCAGGAAGACTTGGTAGAGCGCACGTCGCAGATCGAGCTGATGGGACGCATCTTTGCCGGCGCATGCCGCGTGCTCGCCTGGCTTGGCTGGGAGGAGGGCGAAGTCGGCCGTCGGCACATGCAGGACGCAATCCGGTTTATTCATCTCTTTATGGAGGACCCTGAAGCGGGCCTGAACGATGCACGTATCCTTCTCCACCATGATCAAGACGTAACCGGCCCTCTCGAGCACCTCACCCATCTGCCGGAGGGTGACCGGAACCGATTTGAAGAACAAGCTCGCAAGTGGGAGGCTATCAAGGTCTTCTTCGAGATTGAGTATTTCCACCGCACCTGGATTGTGCAGGAGCTAGGCCTCGCACGTGAAGCCGTAATGTGCACGGCGCTTAAGCCTGCTGAAGAGACCGGGGGCGAAGACTGGACCTTAGAGCTGGATTTGGTCGACTGGCCACTAGTAGGCCGGTTCGTCAGGTTCTTGGACTACAGCGGCGCCTCGTTGGTGACGCATCTTAGCTTGCTGTCGTGGGTCGCCCATCACATATTGATGGTTTGGGAGATGAAGAAAGATGGCACGCCCGAGTGCGATTTCCTTACCGGCATGCACTGGACGCGCATTCTGGGGGTGACGGACGCGCGGGATCGAGTGTACAGCCTACTTGGCCATCCGCTGGCAGTAATAAACGGCGATCTCGTCATCAAACCTGACTACACGGTTACGCGCGGGGTTATATACACGAAACTCGCCGCCACCCTGATCCGGAAGACGAATAATCTCTACGTTGTCAACCTCGTCGACCATGAGGATGACCCATGTGTGGAAGCGAAGGACTGGGATCCAGGGGACGAAAGCAGGATGCCCAGCTGGGTGCCCGACTGGCACAGCATCAACCGGACCACGCCCCTGCACTGTCCAGTGGATGCCGCCGAGGCCGAAGATGCCGAGATTCGAATCGACGGGGCGACAGAGGGAGCGAAAGGCACACCTCTACCTCATCTCTTAGTCAGGGGCTGGGTAGTCGACGAGATTTCGGCTGTGTCGCGACGCAGTAAGTATCTCGGTGCCATTTTCTACCCGTTTTAGTGATTTATAAAGCAGAGGTCTTCCTTTTTGGTGAAGCTTGTGCCTAGAAACGTCCCAAATTCTCGTAACTGATACTTAAGATGGCGATAACTAACTCCGACTGCTCTAGTGGAGACAACTGATTTCCCCGTGACGAATTTGACTCGAGAACGGGCCAAGAAGAATCCTTTTTGGCTGGACCGCGTCTGGGAGTTAGTTTTCCCCACCGAAGGCTATACGGAACGCGATGCTCTTTCCGTGCTCGAGACGCTGTCGCTAGCCCTGCCGCTTGGCGCTAAAGCAGAGGATCAGCCGGAGAGCAAGGTTGGAACAATGCAGACGCTAGAAGAACATCACCAGTCTTTTGCGGCCTACGTCCTCGAGTACCACGAGCTATGGCGCAGTGCGTCCGAGAACAGCACCGGTGACTTCATGGGCATTGATGGCGACGGCGGCTCCCTGCCGGCCCGCTCTCTATACAGCAGCGTGCCGGTCGAGGTGCAAGCTGAGCTACGGCGGCGGGCGGCGGGGGCCACCAGCGGAAAGTTTATCGAGTGCATGACATGGCCATCCATGTGTCGGGTTGTGTACCGGACAGTATCGGGTCTTGTGGGCATGGGTTCGCGCATCACACAACCGGGGGACCTCGTCTGCCGTGTCCGGGGCTCGCCCGTGCTGATGACGCTACGTCAGATCCATCATGACTACGCCGGCCCAGGGACCAGGACAGGGCCCGGGCCCAAGACCGACGCCGCGCCGATTTTTTGCGCTCACATTGGGCCTACTATCGTTCCGGCGCGCATAAAGAGAGGTGTTGTTGATGGTAGCAAGTTTGGTGAGAAGGCCGCCCACTTTCGCATTGTGTAGGATTTGTTCGCTGGTCGTAATCATCCTATCATTGCGTGTGTTGATGTTTTAGGCTTGTGGTAGGATGGATGTAATAGATTCAGTGCGGATGTACTGCTCCTCGGCGCTATCTAATGGATAGCTTGGAGGTAATTGCCTTTGCGAGAGATTCTCTGGTACATTGTTTTCTATATTTTTTTAATAATTTCCCTGTCTCTTTTGTTTAAGCCACAACAATCAACTTGAAGCAGATGTCAAGGTACGAGTGAGGGCATAGTGCTCGACAATCTTTTGGAATTCGTTGTATAGTATATATATAGATCCCTACGTAGCTTGGCATTACGCTCTTGTAGGACGAGAGTAATTAGATGATGCCTGGTAAGAGCACAGGCTACCAGTTCAAGTTTTACCTAAATTTCCCTCTCGGTCCCCAAGATACCTTCATATCGCATTTTCAAATGCTTCGGTATCAGTCTAATAATAAACAAATTTCGCAATATTGAATCGTCCCGCCCGTCTCCTGACTACCTGCAGTTCTAAACTAGCTTTATAAGCCCTATCAACCATCTCTCTAAAAATTAGTGTAAATAGCCAGGCTGTACTAACATTGGCTACACAACGAAGACGAACTAAAAGGCTCATACTGAGACAGGGCGGGCGATCTGACCAGGGGTCAGGTCGATTACATAAGGAGGATCCAGCTGAAATTTCGATGATTTCCTGTATAAATAGCCTAGCCCCTAGCCTTGATTTCAGCTTAAGGACGAACCCATCACTCATAATATATACACTCCTTCTTCTGACTTTTCTGACTTCTTTTCTATGTGAAATCTCTAGATGGCTAAAAGAATGACACTGGTCAGGCCTCTAGAGTACGACCAGAATGGCCTGAGTCGTTTCAATACTCCTTCTCATACAAATACTATAATCGCCTATTGTGTGTGTGCCCTTATATGTACCCCTTTTTTGTACCTCGATGGCAGGACAGGAACCTTTCCTTTTTTCAAACCCCCAAATTTTATGTTTTTGAAAAACACAGCCCAAGGCTAAAGGGCCCATATACTACTTAACATAGGTGTATTTCCTCCCTTAAGGACATAGGCGGTCTATTTTCATTAATAGGATAGACCGTGGCTGGGGATACAATACGGTAACAATCATCTTGTGCGAGTTTGCGGAGCACCCAATGACCCCTCGTGCCCGCGATAATGAACACTTTATCACCGGTAGAAACTGGTCCATGACTAAGCCCTACGAGGCCCGATTTTGTCAAAAACAGGTGTCGACACGGCGACAAGTGAGCCCACTCTGTATTCACACTAGAACTCCCATCGTCAAGGTATTGGAGGAGCTCGGCCCTAGAAGGTTGAAAATAAGCCCTCAGATGGGCTAGGATAAGTGCCGTAGCAGATAATGGCGTTCTTTCCTTTGAAATACGGCCCAGCGAGCCTACATGGGACATCACACCTTGCACACTTCGTAGGAAGGCCGTCTGCTCAGCTGGGTCCGGCTCACCGTTGGCCAAGCTTGCTAGTATTGACTCGACGGTATCGACGTGGTATGCACTGACAATTAGGCGAGGTATCCCGTCACCGGAACTTTGAAAATCCAAGGAAGGCCTGTTGCCGCCAGGCGCTAGATCAGCTTGATAGATGTTCCCATCAATCCAAGTATCCATCGTGTTAAAATGGGCGACTCTAAGGTCTGGGACCCAAGAGGGCAAGTTAAGATCAGTTCCTGGACACCAAAGTCTCAAAAGAAACGAGAGATTTCCTGACCGAATTAGCGCTATAGCGAAGCTAGTGTAGACATCTTCAAGACTGAGGGTATAATCGGCTTGCAGCCCATAACGCTCTGCGTCTTCGATCAGCCCCAGAAGGCCATACACGTAGTCCTTCGGATCGGTGCACTTTAGGTTGGGACCGAACACGCTAAGGGAAATGCTGCTAAGGCAGAATATATCCAGTGGTAGCGGTACATTGACAGGTGTCAGCCTCCGCCAACTTGTGTGATCAATCGTATGAGCATGACTGTAGTACGCGGAAACCCATTCGTTACCGCCCCAAAACAGCGCATCAGGTTCAAGGCATAATTGGCCGGCGAGGTAGAGCGTGTGGTCATTCAGAACCGCCTCTTGTAGAACCCATATACGATCAAACCACGGCCGTTCTAGAAGACTTTTGACTGGGAGGAAGTCGATGCTTTGCCTATGTTGTAGCAGCTCATCGCCTTGACCAGAGCCGAACATGTTTTCAATTTCATCTATTTGATTCATCGCGGAGGCTATCAGCTCCGTAATTTTTTGCAGCTGTCTTATTGCCTCGTCACTATCATCGCCTTCCAGACCGAGCCATGCGATAACTAAGGCAGCCGACTTGTAGATGCGGCTCATCATTTGCACTTGGTGGCTCTTCTCCACATTGTCAGACTGATTGATGCAAATTGCATCCGCCCATACTACAAGGGTTTTCTCCTGATGTTGCAGATGTTCGAGCGCGGCAACAAGGCTCTCAGTTAGCGAAACAACGTGCGATCCTAGTTTGACGCTCCTTCTAGCCGTCGCATCGCCCCAAGCGTACGACAGAGCAACGTAGGGCGGGCAATCGCTGACTGGGTGCACGACTACCTCGCACTGTAGTGCGGGGTGCCCGTCGATGGAAGTGGTACGGTTCGAGGGCTGAAGATAGAGCAATCTGATAAAGCTTTTGCTATCGGGTAGTGGTTGGTATCGGAATTCCTCTGTCGAAGCCTCGGCAACTGAAGAATTTAGCGAATCTGAGAATTGATCCGTCAAGGCGAGCTGGTAGCGTCGATTCTCGAGAAGACGAGACATAACCAGTCGTTTTAGATATGTAATAAAGGACGGCAATGCGATTAGTATATCATAAAAAACTGCCGGAACAATAATTATCCCCTAGGCTTTGAATACAAATTATATCAATGGCAAGTTATCTAGCAACAGGTCTTGCAGATAGAAGTGCTGACACGTTGTGTTCAGACTCAGCTTAGCCCAGATTAGCTAAGCCACAACCATCCGTTACTGAGATCCTTGGTGGTGAAGCAAGTATAACTTCCCCGTTGTCTAGATAATAATTTCCATTAGTACTATACGGTCATTCTAGGGGACGTTATACTTACCTGGTCTATCAAACATGCATGCTAGCATGTAATTATCCCCCTTCCCCCCCCCCCAAAAAAAAACAGAGGAATGTAGAAATTGTAGAGAACCCCCTGAGCCCTTTGAAAGCGGCACCACAAATCTAATTTGAACTATAACACGCGGGGGACTAAAAGGGAATGGACTTAGCCGCTCTTTAAGTATCTTGCAACTTATAATTAAAATGATTAGAAAACCTAAAATCCTCATCTTTCTCTTCTTTAGTAAGACTAAGCGCAAGGAGGTTCTGGTTTCACTAGCCTTGATATAACGTAGGGGCTACAGCAGCAACTCAAGCGATGGCTTTGCATTATGTATCGTAATAGTTTGCAAATATCTCGGGGCCTCGCTTTTGCCACTAGGTATGGTCTACCTTCTTCAGGCATCTCTCAGGGCACTTGATATAATTCATGTTAATAGCACAGTCTTCCACATACGACCATAGCCTCCGGAGAACTCGGGATCCCGTCCGCTCTCCCATAGATAAGCCGGAGAGCGCCGGATTAGTAGTTGGGTCGGTGACGACCAGCGAATCCCCGGTGTTGTATGTTTTTTTTTTTCGATTATAAACTATCTAGCCGCCTAGGGGTGCCTGTCAATTCTTCTACATTTGTGATTTCACAGATCAGGTCAGATATTGTGACTATCGTCTTTCCTGTTCCTCACTTTTCTTACGATTTTATATTCTAAGCGTTTGTTTGTGATAATATGGAATACAGACTCCACCACATTGCGAGGATGGAACATTATTAGGTACGTTAGGTCCAAAGTTATGCTCATACGTTCACTTATGAAAGATTTCTCGTGGTGCTCCATCTATGAGCTCAACATGGAGTATGGTATTGGCATAGTTTTTTAATGGCCTATTTATCACATCCTCTTCCTATAAGCCGTCTCTCATACCAGCCCATTAAACCGTAGCCTAACCAATGTCGCGACCGATAGAGTCTTGAATTCATATGATCAACATACGGCCCTATCACTTTATTAAGACATTCTCCCTTCTCACTCAGCCTTCGGCTACCAATATCTTTAGGTAGAAGTGGCTATGCGACACCCCTTGCACACCCCATTCATACATTGGAAGTAAAAGCAGGAGAAATGCTTCAAGCCACCGCATTTTTCAATGCAGCTTTTACAGCCAACTTCATCACATTTATCTTTCGAGATCGTGAAGACTGTCTCCGTGCTTTGAGGGCTTAAATATGTTGTAGAAGGGGAAGGGTGGACGTCGGCATCATAACCTTCCGTGCCTTTGATGATATCGGCGGTAAGGAGCTAAATGTATTAGATCATTATGAATGAAAGCAATCTTTCCATTCGAAGAGAAAGTTTAAGGCCGGAGGTTAGGGGTGGGGAAAATTGTACTACTTACTGTACTGTTGGAGATTACAGGGGCGATAATGCCTACAGGAAAGGCGCTTATGGCTGCAACGACTGGTATCGTGATCTTCATGGCGCGGAGAATGATGAAGCTCCAATTGAGTCTTGTTCGGTCTTGGGTTCTAATATATACGCTGCTCGAATGTCAGTGTAATGGAACAGAAATGTAGCTCTAAACCACGGCACACCAAAAGATAGAAGGTTATCGGGTCGAACGAACCTGATGGTCTGTACCCTTATGTACTAGTATCCTGACAGTCAGAAATCCAAGGGGTAAAATACGTATTATGTGGGCGTAATGTTTTGGGTCCTCGTTTGGGAGGGAAATAAAATGACCATAGTCGTACTTACTCACATATTCATATAATAAGGGTTAGGAAGGAGCACATCCAATAATCTTGGCAAGGATACCCTTTGTGCGGGCCTCGCTTCACAAACTAACTCTGCTAGACATCAGATTGTTGCAGCTGTAATGAGAGAGGAGGAATTTGCGGGTGTGGATGAGTAAAGCACCTTCTTTTGATCATCAAATCATCAAATGCCTAGCCTTCTAGACCCTAGGTAGGTACTTAGTTGATTGGCTATAGTTCTCTTAGCAACGTCGAGACTATTTTTGACTGAATGTAGTAAGAGGTCACAATAGCTCAAGAGCCTATAAGCCCATTTGATTCACTAACCTTCTAGCACATCACAGGCGGCGGGTTCTTTCTTGGGTTGGAGAGAGGCGAATAAAATATCGAAAGAGTTCTAGTTTATGTAGAATTACCTGAGCTTTGCTTGCATGAAATCGATTATTAATTTATTCGTTCATGTGCTTGTAAGAGGTTGCCTGGGTTGAACTGGCATAATGTGTGCTATAATACATTCATGAGGTATGGGAAGAGAACTTAATTCTTAGCGGCTAGGCCTAGTGTAGATTACCTTTTGAATACTATTTCTCTATAAGTTGCTGTCTTTTCTAGGCTACGTTAAATATGTCACTATGATAGGTTAGTAGAAGCTTTGACTAAGGCTTTAAGATTGCCCACAGGCAATTGAGCTAAGTTGTTGCCGGAATATACGTTGCTACCATTGAACCCGTACCCGGTCATTTAGGGTTTTGGCACCTTTATCCCGGCTAAAATATCATCCCTGATGACCCATAGGCCGACATTTCTCTATGCAAGAAGGGTGGCAAAACAATAAGGCCTAAAATAGCTGTTGATGCTGCTGTAGTTCCCCACACTGCCTGCGCATGATGAGCTTGGCACGTAACTCTGTTAATCTACATCCCGCTTTAGCTATTACTAAACGAAAGATGGAACCCGAAATTCACGCGGCTCTTTGCAGCTGCTTCGCGTTTTTCTCCCTAATTTATGGCAACATCTGCGAACAAGATAGCTGATATATCCTAATGTTTGTATACCCCTGCATTCAATTGGTTATATCGCTGAAATTTGATGTATGCAGGATTGGGAGGTCATTCCCGTGATAATCTTGTATTGCGTGCTAAAGCTGCTTAACGCGTTTCTATTGTAGTTTGGGCAGTGAAAAGGGATAATTTTGGGGTTAGGCTTGCTTGTAGACGAGTTTCTTGATAGAGCTTGGCGCTGTTGTTTCTGCTGCCTACTCCCGTCCCATACGTCCCTTTTCTGTAATATATATCTATACTCTGCCCTAATACCCTCCCTCGAAGACCTCTGTGTTAATGTTGATCAATTCAGACGAAAAACACTGCGACTAGTCCTCACTTGTGATGGAAGGATTTAATCATGAATGAAGGGCTTCAAGTCGATAAGTTCTATTAGATGCAAATCCTGCGCAACGAAAAGAAAAGCCCAACTCAACAATAATTTTTGAACCACAACCTATGAAAATGGTATAAAAGGTCTTGTTAAGTCTTCAATCAATAACCTGAGTTTTGAAACAGCCCTGGTTATGTGGGGTTGAAACTGAGAAGCTTGCGTGCATCCTAGTGGATAGTCTGCCTAGAGATGAAGGCTGAGCCAAGCTAGTGCTATAATGAGTCAACCGGCGTTCAGCTGCATGAGTATGGGGTATGCTGCAACGTAGTTATTATCTTATATGAAGCAGAATTGTTCTCAAAAACCATCTCCAAGTAAGAAATAAGAAGAGTCTGAATAAACCTGGATGTTCAAAGCCGCGATCTCGTTGAAATTGTGGAAGTAGTATACAACCTCGTGAAGATAGTATAACAAAATCAGGGCAATTCCTCACCCCCACCATGCCGCCCAAACGCAGTGGCGTGACCAAGCGCACAAGCAAGGCCACCTCTTCCTCATCCTCCTCAACCAAGAAAGCCGCCGTAGCCGGCACGCTCCTACCTTCAAACCCATCCGCAGATCCCAATGGCCCCATCTTCTTCTGGCGCCCGCAGGAGCCCGCAACCGGGTATCTCTCCCAATGGTACGCGCTCCCGTTCCGGGACCGGCAGGACAGCGCAAAGATCTACGCCACGGCAGAGCACTACATGATGCACCAGAAAGCCCTGCTCTTCGACGACGCGGAGATGGCCGCGCTGATCCTCGAAGCTGCGTCGCCGCGCGACGTGAAAGCGCTGGGGCGCGCCGTGCGCGGCTTTGAGCAGGCCGTCTGGGAGCGCGAGCGCGTGCGGATTGTGACAGAGGGAAACTGGTGCAAATTCACTCTACCCGTTCTCGAAGACTCTCCCGGCGAAAAAGAGGCCGAGGATAAGGATGAGGGTGAGGGAAAGGAAAAGCAGGAGGATAAAGGCCCGGTAATCAGGACTTGGAAGCTTGGAAACGCCTCTGACGCGCAGACCGTGCGCGCCGCGGGCTTCCGGGATGTCCTCCTCGCGACGGGGGACAGGGAGCTCGTGGAGGCGAGCCCGCGCGACAGGATCTGGGGCGTCGGCTTCGGCGCGAAAGGCGCTGAGGCCAAGCGTGCGAAGTGGGGGATGAATCTCCTGGGCAAGTGTCTGATGGAGGTGCGCGAGCAGTTCCGGAAGGAGGCGGAGGCCGAGAAGGGTGAGGAATCGTAGTGTCGAATGCAATGTTTATAATTACACCGGAAGGTGTCGGGTTGCGTCATGATATACCTCGTTGCGGATTGATTTGGTATCTGGTTTTGCGGGATGTGTACGCATGCTTTTTGGAACAGGATGTCATGAATCATATATATGTTGAGTTTGACTCGGTTGATACACTTGAGCGTCGGGCAGAGGAGAAACTCTGCGCGCTTTGGGATATATGCTACATAATGTTCCATCAGGCCTGCACGGCGCCCCCTTTTCGTTGGTCTAGTTTACAAATCGATTGGGATATGATGCAAATCGTCCGCCCAACGCCTGTAATCCAATGCATGAGAGTGGTGTTTCGAGATCGCTCTGTTGGCCTCTCTTCGACTCCCTTTTCCCGCTTTCTGTTGGTACTGTACACATTAAAATCATGTATCATATAACCATAAGAGGGTAATGTGTGTTCTGCTCCGTCGCCTTATATGTAGTCTCGGCCGCTCTTCTGCATTTCAATCAATCTCCATCCTCTGGTTTCGGTGTTGTTCACATCCTCAGGAGTACGGGTGATGCCGATGACGTAGGTGACGAGCTGAACACGGTCTTCCATACCGGCCGCGAGCTCGTTCGTCTTGGCGTTGCGGTAAACATGAACTTCTTGGGTTCGGCAAGTAATAATGAACACGGGGATCTCACCAGGCTCTAGCATGCGAGCCTTGAGGATATCAACGTGTCTGATATCTAAAATGCGCCCGTCTGATTTCATACCGGCTTGTAGATATTGCTTGGTCAGTGCTTCATAGACGGAATACTGAGCAGCTGAGAGCCATAGTTTGAGAGTTTCGGTATCGCCCTTGACATATGCGTCTAGGACTTCGGGCAAAATATAGTCTCGGAGTTCTTGTTGAAACGGCTCGAGCTGGAAATTGGGGTCCATCGCCCGGATCTTCTTGATCACCATGGCGGTTTCGTTCTCGGCGAAGAAACCGGCAACTCGATCCGTGATGCTTCGCGCTGTTGAGATCAAGGGGTTTTCTGATTCTTGGTAGACGTTCTTCATGTTGAACATGCCCTGGACAAGCTTGTTTTGATCGCGGAAGTCACGCCAAGCTTCCTTCCAGGCAGCGTCTTTGTGAAGGGTAACGTTGGTTCCAGCGCTACAGAGTGTTAGGGGGGCCGTTGAGAGATATTCGAGTTATATACGTACTTTGGATCCTCCACCATTTCCTCTATGTTCCCAT
The DNA here is from genome assembly GCA_022432375.1 of Nemania sp. FL0031. Lineage (NCBI taxonomy): Eukaryota > Fungi > Ascomycota > Sordariomycetes > Xylariales > Xylariaceae > Nemania > Nemania sp. FL0031. The sequence goes on along the minus strand of JAJKKK010000069.1, from coordinate 126,146 downwards.
GGATCGAGGCAGCCTTCTTCTGGCGCAGCTCCCGTGCCTTTCTCCGCTCTTCCTTCTCCAGCCAACCACCGTAACGTGAACTACTACCATCATCGATAGCATCCTTCACACTCTTGTAGGCTTCGGTATCACGAATGGGCTTCGTCGCCTTGTCGAGGGCCTCTCCTGTGATGTTGGCGCCCTTTCGGACACCCTTCATCACGTTAGTATCCCAGGTCCAGGCCGCACCCTTTCCTACGGCATCGGCAGATGTCTTCAGAACCCTTCCGGCTGTGGACGAAACAGCGCCGGTTGTGGACTCGTAAGCCTGCCTAGCACGGCGGACGGACTCGCTCTCGGTGAATTGATGGGCTGAGTCAGATAACTGCTTCGTCGACTCGTTCCATTCTTTCGAGGCTTTGAATTCTGTCTGCATGGTTTCCATGAACACCTGCCATGGTGTCTTGTCGCCGTGGGGGGGTGGCGGTGGGAGATCTTCCTTTTTCTCTTCCTTCTTGCCCTCTCCAGCATCCTCGCTTTCCTTTTCCTGCTTGGCGTGCTCTTCAGACTCAGGCTTAGCCTCTGATGATTTCTCTTCGGGCTTTGCTTCAGGCTTTGATGGGTTTGCAGATTTCGGGGGCTGGGGCTGTTCTTGCCACCATCGTGGTGTCTCGTGGAATGTGCGCGACTGTATGGCAGCTATAGTCTCTGGGAGGAAGGGTGATCGGAGAGAGGTGGGGAGAGTGAGGGGAGCAGTAGCAAGTCGTGAGGGCGCGGAGAGTGTGACATCGCTTCGCGCGGAGTTGAGTGTGTGCGATATTAACCTCCTGAAAGCTGGTGATCTGCTATAGGAATGGGCAGCCAGTGAAGGCGTCTTTGCGATGGAAGCGGGAGTTGTGCTCCGAGTGACGAGCCGTAGAGAGCTCATATTCGTGCCAGGATATGTGAGAGCAGAGCCCTAGCGGCAAACAGAAAAATAAAGAAATAAACCCCTCCAAAAGGACTACTGGGGGTATTAGGAGGAGAAATGCAAGCCCCTCGCCGCATGCGACAAGTTTGCTTGACTTGATATAAAATAAAATACAGCTTCAAGAAAGGTAGGTTGCGCGAGACCGGCGACTAGAAAAAAATCATCGGGGCATTGACTTCGGCAAACCACCGACCTTTCGAGAAATTCGGATGGGCTTTTGTCTTGGCATAGAAAACCATTGCGTCCGATCCGCTTTATATGCAACTAAGCATCGAATGGTGGCAAGGCCTCTGAATGCACATGTGGGTGGTGGTACGTTTAGAAAAGGTACCTTAGCTATGTGAGGTACTTTTCAGTTGTATGTATTTGATCACTGCTTCCATGTACTACCCGACATTAAAATACTTTTTGGTCAATTCAATCGTTCTGTCTGCTATCTAAAATTTCCATCCCAACCAACATTGATCATTGCGACATGATCACTTCACTGTGATACGTTAAACACTTAGAGTTTTATAGACCACCACAGGCTCAATTGAGTACGGTACATTTCGAGCTACCCCTAACGACAGCCGAATATATATCTATCTGAGCATAGTACCTAACTAATGCCTCAGAGATGACCCCATCAACAACTCGCCTGCTGGCGAAAACCACCTCCAAACTCTCCTCTCTCTCCATCCGCCCCAACCAGCAGTCCATACGGGCCTTCTCACAAACATGCCTACGCCGGGAAGGTGAGCAACCGCCACCGCCACCGCCTACGTGGGCACCGACATCTATGCCATCCCTCCTCTCGCGCCTAGCGTCCAACACACGGTCCAGTACGCTCCGTCGAGCTCCCAGCAGAAACACACCACTAGACGGGGGCAATTCCCAAGTCAGCCGGGTGCTGGCCATGAACACGGTCTCGCGAGCCATAAACCAGCCGGATTCGATACTAGAAGACGGAGCCGGCAGGGAGGAGGAATGGGGCCCGGCGCACGAGCCCTTCCACTTCCACATCTACGCGCACAAGCACAACACTCACATCACCGTCTCCAAGCCGAACCGCAACGCCATCGTGTCCTTGTCGGCCGGCAATATCGGCTTCAAGAAGGCCAAGCGCGGCTCCTACGACGCCGCGTACCAGCTGTGCGTCCACGTGCTCGACAAGCTGAACCAGGGGGGCTGGCACCGCAAGATCACCTCCCTCGAGGTCGTGCTCCGTGGGTTTGGCCACGGTCGCGAGGCGGCTACGAAGGTGCTGCTGGGCAATGAGGGACGGCTACTGCGGCCGTATATCAAGAGGGTGTCTGACGGTACGAGGTTGAAGTTTGGTGGTACGAGGAGTAAGAAACCTAGGAGATTGGGTTAAAGAAGGGCTTTCACGCAATGGGCTATTGAGATCAATAAAAACTACTCTTAATACCGCCACTACAAGAGCTGTATCATATGTTATAGTCATCAAGCATGTAAAATTCTCTGTATATTGTTGAACCCGATCCAGTTGTAACATGCATTCCGAGTTGCCCAAGTCAAAGGAGTGGTACAAAATGCTATCATGCGCCGCCGGAAAAAAATGAAATACGAAATCAGGTATCGACCAAAAAACAGACTGCCGTCCCATAACGCCCCATGCATCTCGCTTACGCTCCATTCTTCAAGAAAACGCCATGAACGTGCAGACAGACAGACAAGTAGTGGAAGTTCGCATCCTCCTCCTTAATATCTCCCAGAGACAGGCGCTCTCTCCGAAGCGGGTAGACGTCTACCGCTGCTATCCCGCCCTGAACGCCTCTGCTTTCCCTTTGCCTTGTTAGTGCGCCGATTATCCTGATCGGAGTCTAAATCTTCATCATCGCTATCCAACGTCGTCAAGGTCCTCCTGCTTTCGGGCCGTAGCATCCTCGAGCCCTCGTGGGCATCAATATCACTATCATCCCCAAGCAGCTCGCCATCAGCGGTCTCGAAATCCGGAGGCTCGACCCAGTCCCGGGGGACCACGCAAGGGAACGCGACGCCGATGCTCGCGGCGCGGTTCAGCCAGGCCGGGCCGGGCCTGCCCGTCAGCCTCTGGCAGAGATAGCTCGTGAAGTGGTTGCAGTTGCGCGTGAGGATGTTGTAGGCCGAGCCGTCGAACTCGAGCGAGGCTTGTCGGATGATGGCGTCGATCTCGGCTTGCGTGGCGAATGTGAAGCCTTGTAGGATCTCGATGCGGAACGTGCCCCCGGCCGGTTCTGTCCTTGGCTGCGTCCAGTATACGCCTGTTACGCCTTGCCTGTCATGGCCACCGTACGCGTATTCTTTGCCGTTGATGACAACGCCCGAGTGGAGGAGGGAGGTGCCGACGGTCCATAGGAATGAAGAGAGGCGGCCGGGCTATTGAAGGAATATTTAGTCAGCCTATGTATATTCAAGTACAGCCATCATCTACAGGTAGACAGGGAGAGAGAGTTGGGACGAGTTGGAAAGAGGAACATACAGTGAGAAGATCATAGACGTTGATGATTATTTCGGTTCTCGTCAAGGACAGAGTCGATCTATGCGACTGCCTTGAGGTTCTACTAGATGAGGACTTCTTGGATGACATGGCGGCTGGGTGTCAAAGAGAGGATGGAGAGTTGATGATGTGAACTGGTTAAGTGGCTAACTGGCTAACTGGCTGGCTGGACGGATGGTCTTTTTGTGATGAAATCGGTCCTGTGGCGTGAGGGGCTGAGCTATCGGTTATATATGGGAACAATAATGGCGAGGGCGCTTAACGTAGGTAGGTAGTCAAAGGGAGTATAAAGGATTGTCAGTCTTCAAAGCCATTCAATGCGAGGGCTTTCATGCAGATAACTATTATCGACCTAGGGAGGGTAGGAGAAGGTAGTGTGTATGTTGTAATGTTTACATACAACACATGCACGTCTTAACGAACTTATGATTGGCCCAGTTGATCAGATCGCAGGTATTATGAAAATGCAATGATGTGTAATTCTATGAAACAACAAAAACACGATGCTGCAAAGCCTCCTTTGTAGGTACTTACTAGGCGCAGGTACGAAAGTGAGAGGCATTGATCAGGGCAGTCAGCTCAAGGAGAGTGCATGGGCTACTGCCTAATTGTACCTACAGTAGGTAAACTCTGTTGGTGTTTCAGTGCTGGAGCCATTAAACTCTACCATAGGTGGTGCAGTGTTGTAATGGTGAACAGTGGGGAGGGCAGGGGCAAAACCCCAGGTTCGGGTCCAGGTAGGTAGGTCTTGGGTCGCTCGAGGCTGAAAGCGGGGCCGAGGCAGACTTAGTTAGGTACCTTCCTAGATAAGTATTGAGGTTACATCCATAATCCATGGGTTATATGCATGCAAGTAAAGGATATGTATGTATCAGACCATATAGATCGGCAAAACTCTACTCCCGATCACTTGTTCTCACTTTTTGACGCTTTTTGCCTTGGAATGAGAAGCTAGCGGCGGGGCATGATGGACAAGGTGGGAAATCCAATTTCATAGCTCCACTTTGCGCTGTAAGCTTTTTTTTTTCTTCCTCTTCTGCCCCTCATGCGAAAAAGGGTTGGCTACGAATACCTGGAACAAAACCCAACCTCATCCTCACCCTCTCAGCCACAACCATAATCTCCATTCTTCATCTTCTCTTCCCCCATTCCCATTCCCCCTCCTCCTCCTCCTCCTCCTCCTCCTATACCTACCCTACCATACCTACAAGGTCTGCCGTCGACCACACTCCGAGGCGAAACTCTTGGTCATTGACTTGAATAAACGTGTCACTGTTTATTTGACAAGACCCTGATTCAGGTCGATTGAGGCTGGTCCGCAGCCGGAAATCCTTCACCACGTCTCCCTCCACCTTTACTCCTCTCCCCTTCGCTTCTCTCTCCCGCCTTTTTCGACCTATCGCAGCGAGCTCTGCATTTCCCTCTCTGTCCATATCGCCCCGAGTGCCTAGTTGCACCGTCATACACATCACCACTCGTACCTACGCTAAGCGACGTTCAGCCCCCAAGATGGCTCCCAAGAAAGGTGCCGTCGAGGAGAAGGTCCTTCTGGGCCGTCCTGGCAACAACTTGAAGGCTGGTATCGTCGGTCTTGCCAACGTCGGCAAATCCACCCTGTTCCAGGCCATCACCAAGTGCAGCCTCGGAAACCCAGCTGTAAGCTTTCTGCTGTTTTATGCGACTGCTTCGTCTCTGACTTAGGTACGAGTAGAATTTCCCTTACGCTACTATTGATCCCGAAGAGTCTCGTGTCATTGTACCCGATGACCGCTATGACTGGCTGTGCCAAAAGTACAACCCCAAGAGTCGAGTGCCAGCCCACTTGACTGTCTACGATATCGCAGGTCTGACACGCGGCGCTTCTACTGGTGCTGGTCTCGGTAATGCTTTCCTGTCACACATTCGCGCCGTCGATGCCATCTTCCAGGTCGTTCGGTGCTTTGATGACGCCGAGATTATTCACGTCGAAGGCGATGTCAATCCCGTCAGAGATCTAGACATTATCGCAGATGAGCTGCGGACAAAAGATATCGAGTTTACCGAGAAGTCGATAGAAAACCAAAAGAAAAAGACCCGTGTCGGTGGTCAAAGTCTAGAGGTGAAGAAGGCCAAGGAAGAAGAGGCCACCATGGAAAAGGTCCTTGCCTGGTTGAAAGACGGCAAGGATGTCCGAAAGGGCACCTGGTCTCCAAAGGAGGTAAGATAGAAATTTTCCTTGCTTTTACTACACGCTCCACCTTTTTCTGATGACAAAGGGCCAAAGCGCCTGATCTAATCCCAGCTCTTCGAGTGCCTCAATAATACAACGCAGAGTGCGCACTGAGATAAAAAACATGCTCTGATTTCTTACCCATCATCTCATGTCTATGTCACTAAATAACAAGGATATGTGTATTAACTATGGGACCAGGTCGAGGTTATCAACACCTTATTCTTACTCTCCGCAAAACCGGTTGTATATCTGGTTAATCTTTCGGAGAAGGATTATACGAGAAAGAAGAATAAGCATCTCGCCAAGATTGCAGAATGGATGAAGGAACACGCCGCTGGCGACCCGATCCTGCCCATCTCTGTCTGCTTTGAGGAACGTCTGACACGGTTTGAGACCGATGCAGAAGCTGCCGAGGAATGCAAAAACTGCGGAATTGAGTCCGCACTCCCTAAGATCGTGACAACAATGCGGAAAGCGTTGCACTTGCGTAGTTTCTTTACCGTCGGTACCGATGAGGTCCGGCAATGGACCATTAGGGAAGGCACCAAAGCACCCGGGGCTGCTGGTGTTATTCACACGGACTTTGAGAAGACTTTCATCCAGGCCATAGTGTACAACTTCGCTATGCTGAAGGAGCTCGGCGACGAGTCTGAAGTCAAAGCTAAGGGTAAGGTTATGACAAAAGGCAAAGATTATGTAATCGAAGATGGCGATATCCTCTTGATTAAGGCTGGTGCCGCCAAGGGTTAAGGCAGCCACTGGCCAGTTCAGATTTCGGGTTTTAGATATAATGCTTTCGTCTCGCTACCACGATAGACAATCTACCAATGAATTCTGAAACGGCCACGCTCAGCTCGGAGTCAGTCAGTTGTGAATGTTGATCATGTCGCTATTTGCGTACGAAAATCGGAATTGGTGTAGGTGTCTCATTTGTTACCTCAAAATTACATTTAGCGCTCGCGTTAATCAAATGCAGACCAAGAGCCAGTGATGGAATGTTCAAGTTTTCGCATAGAGACAAAGCGGCTACTACGGCATTCCATATTACGTTGAAAGCGGGTTTCCACAATACCTATTATTTCAGACAAAGAAGCATAAAGATGGTGAGACAAAACCAATTCCGGAAGCAATTAAAAGTGATATCAAAGAATATATCATCCACCACACCAACTGTGGCAAAGAATCTAGCATCTCTTCTTTCTAATTTCATCCGTGAATTACAAGGCACCCTAGGATGGAACCTATCCGCTGATACCATATTTCTCCCTACTAAAATCGTATTCTCTCGTGCTAAGATCGCTACAAAGTAGCCAGGTGACCATGGCACCAAAGAGAGGCATACAGCAAGAAAACACACAGTCGGGTTCAGCGAAGCGGCCACGTCTGAACCCCGTAGCCGCGGTGGCGAGCAAGGCGATCGCTAATCCCCGCCGGACCAAGCCGCGACCCGAGGTCTACTCCCCGAACATCGACACGAGCGACTTCAGCGAGCTTACTGAAGACGATGATGAGCCGCGGAACACTAGCTTTGCTCGCCTAGATGGTACGGTGGACGCCCCTGGAGAGGATTTAGAGGGCGACCCGCCTGCTTCTGCTACTACTATTCCCTCTGGCCAGTCAGCGAGGGAGACACGCGCGAGTAGACGTGCTGCGGAAAAGCAGGGGGAGGACTTCACCGAGGATGATGAGGAGGAGCTAGTACTTGATGTTGAGGCGGAGATTGAAGAGCCCGAGGAGGCGGACAAGGAGGTGGAGAAGACAGCTTTGGGCTCGGATGCCGATGCTGAAGGCGAGGTAGTCGAGGAGAAACTAGAAGTCCAAACTCCTGTAGTGGAAGACATGGGTGCAAATGCAGACGCAGAGCCAGATGCCGAGGGTGAGGAAGTTGAGGAGGAACCGGTAGCAGAGGTCGAGGAACAGGTGGCGGAAGTCGAGGAAGCTGTAGCAGATGTTGAGGAGCCAGTTGAAGCGATTGCAAAGAAAGCATACGCGCTCCCCGCGTATTACACGACTTCAGACGGGAGCGCTACTCCTGTAGGCGAGACCCCTCTCCCTATATCCAGCGCCGAGGCGCGGTACAGGGCGTTCATGGCGGAGCGGCTCGCTCAGTCTGGTCTCCCGAGTGCCATCCCGCATCAAGAGGTCTCTCTCTTCACGCCACCAGGACCGACCGGACTCCACGCGGCCGGGTTCTACGATCCGACCTCGTCCTCGTCCTCTTCCCTGCCATCTTCATCTGACTCTTCCTCAGCCTCAGATTCCCTCTCGGATTCCTCCTCTGTAGTAGAGGAAGTCGCCCCATTCCCCTACGCCCCGACATCGTCGTCCACGGCCTTCCCCGCACTCGAGGAACTAGCAATGGTGGACTCACGAGACAGCCAGGAGACGGTCAGCACGACAGACATGGGTCTGCTGAACCTCGCAGACGAAGAAATGGATATCCCCATCCTGGCAATGGGGAATGACCAGGAAGGCGACGAGGGCGACGGGTCGTATATCGTCAGCCGCCGCAACAAGCTGCTCGACCGCTTCCTCTCCATCCAGCTGCGCAAGATCGCGCGCGCGCTGAACTTCATCATCCGCGCCAAGGCGACGGGGATCGACGTCGACGACTTCGACACGCTGGCGTCCGTGGACCCGGAGAAGTGGAGTGAGCTCGTCGACACCCCCGAGGACGCGGCCGAGATCATGGTCGAGGCGATGCTGCAGATGTCGTTCTGGGATATCGTCATACTGTCGAAGAGGGCTACTATGTTGATGGATGAGCTAGACACGTTGGGTATCACGATCTAATTTGATTCAGAATACACTATCTAAACAAGGATGATTTGAGATTCTGGGGTTTGGTTTCGTTGATGTGGAATTATCCGTACATAGCCATTTCTCTAACTTTAAGACTTTTTGGTATACATGCTGTTGGATCAACTGGGCTTTTTGAAATTAAGATATCTCCTTTACTGTAATTTTACGGGATAAAAGGTCGATTATAGCTGAACACTGAATCTATTTATTGTCCTCGGTCAACTACTCATCTAGCAGTCAAGACAGTGAGATAGAGTGTACGTAACCTAGACACGCCGCAGTGCTATAAGTTCTTATTCTAATCAACGTTCCAGCACAAACACGTCATTAACAAGTCGTATCAGCATCTTCCACGCAAATAATAATGCTGGCAAACCCAGCCAAAGCCGGAGTAAGCAGAGTCACTAAGACAACCAGGCCTAAACAAGAAGCTTCCAAGATGCCAAGAATCCATCGCAAAAGAAGGTTTTAACTAAAAGGAATATTTGTGTGTATTTTAAATTCAGTGTCGAAGATCAGAAGAATTTTAGTCTTGGTTAGTGCGTAATAGCCTATGATTTACCAGCACTCGAGAGGTGCTGACCCTTATCAATCCCTCTATACGCACCTACCAACCCCATCTTTTCACGTAACAACACACCAGCAACAATATACCGCATAGGCGGGACCGTGGCAAGCTCCACGAGGAGTAGAATAAGGGGGGATGGGAGAAGGAGAGGGGTTCGCGCTCTAGCGGCAGCGTCTGGGAAGCGGACCAGTGTATCAATGATAGGTTAGAGTCGAACAAGAATAGTAGTCTTTTCATGGGAGGTAACCTGCCTGTCTAGAAAAGGGCGTGCTATATGGCATAAAATCAGTTTACATGACGATATGTTGTAGATAGAACGCCTTTATCGGAAAGCCAACCGGCCAATGACTCATTACGATATTAGCGCCAAGCACTCAATCACTAGATTTTATAGGCTGCACCCATCATATCATCTGCTATACATTGTTACTCAAAGTGACCACCTCGACACCGGGAAGGTTAATTGTCTACCCAATCAGTTGGCTATTGATATCGTGTATTTGTTCACAATGGCTCAACTAACAACTCCAGACCCACCCTTCAATGCCATCCGTTACCTCCCCACCAACGAAGCCTACGATAAATGGGCAAAGGTCTACGACAGCGATGGCAACTTCCTGCAGGCTCTCGACAACCTGGAGCTCAAGACGATATTTCCCCGTTTCCTAGCATCGATCAAGTCGCCGAAACCGTGGCGGCTTGTCGACCTGGGCTGTGGCACTGGCCGTAACACTGCCCTTCTCCTCGGGGTTCCTGATAGCGAGGTCATTGCATTGGATGCGAGTAAAGGGATGCTAGAAGTAGCGAGATCCCGGCTCAGCCCGAATCCCGCTCTCGAGGGCGTGGGGGATCAACCTACTCTTCGCCTCGAGATTTTCGACATGCTAGTTACTAGTACGCCCCCGCCGTCTATCAAGCCTCGGACCGTAGACGCTATCATTAGCACGCTAGTCGTTGAGCATATCCCGCTTCCTGCGTTTTTCGCACACGTGGCGCAGCTCCTCCGTCCCGGAGGCGTGTTGCTGCTGACGAATATGCATTCCGAGATGGGTGGGATTTCACAAGCTGGGTTTGTGGATACGGAGACAGGCGAGAAAATCAGACCCACGAGCTACGCGCATACTGTTGAGGATGTGGTACTGGAGGCACGGAGAAATGGCCTGGAGGTCGAGATCGGTGAGGAAGGGGCGGGTGTTTTGGAGAGGGCGGTTGATGAAGATATGGTTGAGAAGCTTGGGCTTAGAAGTAGAAAATGGGTTGGGGTCACATGTTGGTTTGGAGGGATATTCCGCAAAGCGTAGGAGTTCTATCGTCAATTATCAATGCATGGATGTTAGAAAGAATTTTCTGAGTGTCAAACACTTCAGCATGGGGTTGTACTTGACCTCTCGGCTAAAGATAATATACTATTAACAGTGGTTAAATACGCTAGTAGGAATAGAGACACCCGATAAAGTGATCATAGGGCGTAAGAGGGAGTTAACAAATAGAGCATTCAGGTACATAAGTATAGTAGTATCCAGAGAGGTTTTAGGAGCCTCCGCGCAACAACAAGAGCCTATCACCAACCATATGCTAAGGAGTTCTTACAAGCAGTAGTGGTGGTACTCAGGCTACTTAGGATACGGATAAGAGAGCTTACAGTTCAAGATATTTTGGAATATATATTGACAAGGGAGTAGTATGTAAAAGCTTCTTGCATTGCTATAGGCCAGGTTGAGCTGTTTAACATTACTCCTTAACCTTGAGGTATAATATAGCCTTCTTCATTCTGCCACCATCTCATAGCCAGACTCAAAGGCGATAACGAGTGAAGGTAAAATGAAGAAATAAACAAACAATTAGCGACGAGTGTCTTGTGAATGGTGTATATTACAGTATCGTTTTTGAAAGTGGGCCTCCAGCTTCAAGTTAAAAAATATAACCTGAACGGTTATATCGTCGCGTACGTATGCAGAAAAAGAGGGCAGAGAGGCCAGCTGCGAAGCTACCATTGCATGATTATCTCCACCTAGCGCGTTGCGGACCAAATGGACTGCCGCGTTCTCATCTCGAGTCGTTATGGTTCTTTTTCCCTCTTCGCGTTGGCCGACACGCAATCGCTTTTGCGGTTCTCCGTCATCTCCCGTTCTGGTTGTGTAGTGATCACACCACGTTCTCATAATATCGATCGCATCCTGAGTGGAAACCATTCGCCAGAAGCTTGCTGTTGCCATGATTAAGAAAGACGGCCCACCCGAGGTGGTGACCAGGTTGGTTACGGCCGGACTCGCCCTCAGATATGGCGGCGTTAGAAAGTTGTAAGATGGCACTATCGGGGGGTTTCCGAGGAGATTTATGGCAACCTCATTCTGCAGGCTCGTTGGCCATTTTAACTGGGCATCGCCGAAAGACCGGGTAATCTTCCTACCAAATAGTAATCCATCTTGGATGATGTCAACTTCGCCGGGGTGGTTCTTCTGAATCTTCTTAACCTCCGAGTTTTTCTCGCAGGTCTGGTCATTTGATGTCCATATTTTAATACCGCGATCCCTCGATGCGAACACTGCCCGTGAATCACTAGTGCACGCAATATGTATCCTTTTGGTCTTGGGAACATATATTGATACCAATGCACATGAGCCGGAACTGCAGGGGGCCAACTGCTTTAATTTATCCTGGAGCGGTTCTTCGCCTTTAAAAACCATCGAAGTTGGTGTGATGGCACGGTCCAATTGTAAGAAAGCTTGCTTGATAACATTCCGAAACGTCGGATCGGACAATGAGTTCTTTGAGCGCTTCGTAAAGGGCGGCTTTGAGCGCTGTGCGATAGATTCTAAGCTACGATGGATAAAAGTGATGAGATACTTTTCCAGTGCATCTGCTGTTTCCCAGCCACGATAGCCGTCGAATACGCCCCACGCCATCCACTCACTGCCGTCATGGAAGGGCGAGGGGAATTTACCATGCACGAATCGATTTTCGCATGGAGATTTGGCAGCGAGCTGGGTGCCATCGTATCTAGCCAGCCCGCGCACGGTGTTGAATTGAAAGGAATATTCGTTCTCCCATAGCATTCGCGTTACGTCTTCACTCGAAAGGCCATGATCAAAGACGGGTATCTGGCCACTATGAATCGGCAGGTCGGGTGGAATATCCTGGGTCAGCGGTCGTTTGCGGGAGCTATCATCGCTGTTGCTGTTATCGTCGCCATCACCGTTGCCGTTACTGTCACTGTCACCATCACCGTTGTTGTTACTGTCACTGTCGCCATCACTGTAGTAAGACCACGACGCCGCTCTCCTTTTTTTAGGACTATTGGGAGCAGAGGACTCAGGAGGTGGCAGCGAGCCCGGCATTTTCGAAATTGGAAAAGAAGTACTAATGGAATAGAACAAGTTTCGAAATCAAATGTTTTGAAAAAACTAGAACTTCTGTTTCTTCCCTCGGTTGTAGATGTTGTTATTGCTCGCGAGGTAGAAGGTGTGGTTGGCTTTGCGGTTCCCATTAACAGAGGTATACTTGCCGCGAACGATATAAGTAGGCTTCCCTACATACCTAGCTGGGCAGTAGGTAGACAATAGAGAATCTGGTGTGATATTTGGCTGCGAGGGATTTGGTAGGAGCTCGATGTGACCTGAGTATCTATTAATGCATTGTGCCTTCTTTAACGACCTACTTAGCATAGATACTTACGTCGTATTACTTACAGCTGGAGAAGGAGGGTATTTATATCCCTTTATGTTCGTCGTCGTCGCTACCTTGGCCATGCTGTTGGGTAGGTATGAATAGGACGGGCGAACTAGCAAGGGCTGCGACCTCTTTTCGTGAGGCATAAAAAGCCGTACTAGAGTAGAAGTATTATTCTGCGGAGATTCGACATTCATTGGGCGATTATGGCTTCAAATATCCGTGATCTCATCAACATTTGAGTTTGTGGTGTGTAAGCAGTTTTGTTTTCCACACTCGCCGCTTGATCATTCTCTACCTACTTGTAACTTAGGTATATGCTGTAGGTACTTGTAACTCCAACAAACGCTAGACGAACTAGATAGGTAGTTCCCGCTATCTCCATTTATCTACTATTTCCATAGAGAAATCTATGCTAGAACTAGGATAGTGGTATCCGGTTAGCCGATGTAATTTTAGAGGTAGTGGGTATAGAGCGGTTCTAGCTCGTCTAGTTCCCGGTCCTAATCCCTGGGTTCTCAGACATGACTGGGATAGGTAGTTCAGTCCCAGTAAACACAAACGTTCGGGTCACTATGCATTTAAGTAAGTACATATGTAGGTAGTCGCCCACATGAAACAGCATGTTCTTGTTGTTGGTGACAGCTCAATTCCGTCACATTCATCGCGCTCTTACTTTCCATTCATTCCCTTGCTCTGCCCTCTCTCTACCCTCGACAGGAATATGCCTTCCCCTGCAGCTCTCACGATATATGCATTTGGCGTCACCGCACTGCTAGCGGGCATTTCATCACTAATCGACCCGTCCTCAACGGGCTCGCAGCTCAATTTCCCCCTCACTTGTACACCTGTGGCGAGAGGGAATGCCCTGGCTGCCATCGCCATGGGGCTGTACTACTGCCTAGCCGCGTATCAAGAAAACACAATGTTCTTTGCTGCTACTGTCCCTATGCGGCTACTTACGACGACGGTCTTTCTTGCACAGGGCTGGACTGTCCCGGCGGTCTGGGAAGGCGCTGGTGCGGTGGCCACGGGGGCTGCGCTATTGAGCAAAGGAGGGCTTGGTGGGAAGAGGAAGGGTCTGTGAGGCGAGGTATAGGCGTCTGCTTACATGTGCAGAAAGTTAGACGTAAGGAGCGTTGGAAGGGATATGAATGCAAAAGATCGAGCTGGTTGCTACCCACCTGAGCAGATTACGAAGTGGGAGAAGGCGAAGTGCGGGTAATATGAAGTTAAAATATCGTCGTTCTATCTGCGCTCTAAAACGTTATCAGGGCATCTTGTCATACTCGCCCTTTGTCAACTACTTTCTCTTCGCTACCCAAGACCCGAAGAATGCAGTTTGGATGTAATAGGACGTATCACTCACTCTATATACCTACCTCACTTATAGGTATGGGTACTAGTTAAAGAAATCTGATGAAACTCACAACTCATATCGGCTCGGGTGTCAATGATGCTCGCAAATGACGGTAAATGGTGTCCTATCTTATAGACTTCATAGTCGGAACTCCGAAGACGCTCCCTCTATCTTGGTTTCGTTTGCACCGTTGCCAATACTAGACGCATAATACCGATTGCCGCCGGACTTTGATACCGTGTGATGCCCTTACTCGCAGGCACTCTATCGTAGAGCAAAAGCTTTAAGTATCTTCATTACCTTGGCGATATTGCTTAGAATGCGTTGCACGCCAGGGCTGTCATCAGCGTAGCGAATTGTGTGTTTGTTTGAAGTAGACTTAAGTCCTCAAATATCGGAAGGAAATTGGAGAGACGTCTAGAGTTCTTAATGTGCTCTATTCACCTACCTTTCTCATATAGCATGAGGCTTGAAAAAGCTATAGTTTATAATTATACTCCTTCTACCCACTTTCGCCATCGCGATGACATCTAGCATATCATCTAGTATAAGCTTTCAGCTGGAAGACCCGGATACTGACTTAGTAAGGACTTTATATCTACACCATGAGTGCATCCTACATCAATCAAGGGCGGCGCTTCCCTATTCGTGACGAAATTAGTCATGAGAATCTACGTTGTGATGTGTCCTTCGCCATGCACATCATTATCAGTCAAACCCAAAACGCCACGAAGTAAGCAACGAGGTTGCCATGTACTCTTACGGGATTGTCTGCGCCACAGTCCCCTGCCCAGTGTCCCTCTATCTTCAACGAAGAATCCAACGTCACTCCTTCTTCAGCTCCCGCAGACCCTCTGCACTCCCTATAGTACCGCGCATTCTCGAGAGCGCATCGCGGATCATTCGCTTTGTTATTCTAACAATTGGTTCAATTACGGATTCTAGGGTCCGTCATAAAACTATATGTGGGTAAGTCGACTACACTTGATGAAGCTCGTCGGGAGATAGCACTTTAGTCCAAAATAGCGCGTCAAGGTCGATCGGGGGAAGCGCTAGACGGTTATTGACCCTCAATTTCTTCCAAGCAAATTTCCTATAGGTAGCCAAGTTAAGTATCATAGAAAAGAAATGAGCGTGTCTTTGTTATAGACCTAGAACCAGTTGTACCTAGGTGGCTTGACTAGATTCCCTACCCCTTATCTACCTGGCCCAAAATTTGCCCGTCAAATTTATGTTTAGCGCCGATCAACACCATCACAGTACCGGCCCGCTTGGCTCAGCGGTAGAGCGCATCACTAGTAATGATGAGGTCGTCAGTTCGACTCTGGCAGTGGGCATCGCCTTAGCCTCTTGTTTTAATTTTTTCCCCTTTTATTTCAGTTTCTTAGTTGACGTCTTTGTGTGAGCATATTGTTGAATAACCGGCGGTGGCGTAAGTAACTCGGCCTCGTGGCCCAATGGCAAGGCGTCTGACTACGATGGATAACAATCAACGATTGAATGCCACGAAATCAGGAGATTCTGGGTTCGACCCCCAGCGAGGTCAACCTTTTTCCCCGATCCAGTCACGAAAACCTGTCCACCTTTTTGGGGCGGAGTTCATTCAGTCTAACCAGGTAAGTAGATACAGGTCGCCATGGGCGCTAGAACACTGCATTTCTAAGTTATATACGCTGTACTAGCTAGGCAGGCTATGTGACTAAGTTATGCTTTTGCTCTCTGTTTTATCAGAAATGCCCCTTCCCCCACGCGAAGCAATCCCCAGATGTACAGGTGAGGTCAAACCAAGACATTACCTCTGCCTCTTGGTTCTGGATATTATGCGGCACATTCGCAGCGCTATACGCTTGAAACCAGTTATTGCGGCCATACACATACCTCGTCCAATTACTCACGGGCGTGTTCAAAGTCGTGCTGGTAGCCGTCTGGTTATAGCCCAGGACCGCGTTCCATTGCTTGGTCTCCTCCAAGAAGTTCTGGTAGTTCACCGTCTCGTCAATAGTGCCGTGCAAAATCTGCATCTTCGGCCGCCATCCGTCGTAGCCGGGATATGCGGCCTTGACAATCGCCGCCCACTCCGCCGGCGTGTGGGTGATCTTCCCCGTCGCGCAGGCGTCGCTCCAGACGCCGTATCCGTTCCCAGCATAGCAGCCGAAGGGAACGCCGGCGAATGCGGAGCCGGCGGCGAAGACGTCGGGGTAAGCGCCGATTAGGGTGCTTGTCATCATGGCGCCTGAGGAGATGCCTGTGACGAAGACGCGCTTGGGGTCGGCGTTGTACTTGTTGAGGGTCCAGTGCACCATGCTGACAATGCCTAGACTATCGCCGCCTGCGTCGTGTTTGAGAGTCGCGTTTGACGATAGATCCCAGCATTTGTCGGCTGTGTTGGGGCTGTCTGGGTAGATGACAATGAAGCCGTACTGCGACGCCAAGGTCGCGAACTGCGAGCCGGTGTAGCATACCTGCGCACTGCCGTGGCACCAGTGCGGGTTGACTAGGATTGGCGGGTGAGCCGCGAGCTTGTCGGGCACGTAGATGTAGAATCCAACGTTTCTTGGGTTTGGGCCGAAGTTTTCGGTGACCTGGGTGAGCTGGGCTGCGTTTGCCCCGCCTGCGATGCTGGTCGCGATCAGCGCCCAAGATGTCCAGCGCATATTGAATGTTCCTTGCTAACGTCGCAGCAAATTCATGAAGTCAAGCAACCCGGAGCATCATTGTTATAAGCGACCCAGGGAGATATATATACTCGCCAATAGTCAACCGCATTTCACGACTCCGCGATGTTTAGGGTCCGGTTCTGGATTGTTGAAGACGGAGACTAGCGCTCCGCCTCCATTCTGGGCTAGGGTTAGCGGTGATGTATGCCGTTCACCACCTCTCTCGGTCTAGACGCTCGCTACACTTCCGGCGAAGATACGTAACGTCGCATCACCGTGGAGTATTTAGAACCGCCAACCGGCTCCAATGCTTACCTAGGTATGTGATGCATAGTCCACCTTAGTAGCAGTTGGTCCCCATCTTTGTTCCAGGTACCCGGGTTAGTCAGACTCGGTGCCCAGAGCGCATCCCTTTGGAGGCTAGCCAATCGAAACGAAGCTGCTTTCCTATTCGGGTATCTGGACTAACTCATGTTCATGACATAGGTGGGTTACATTGATTACGGTAGCTAAAACAGTTACTTATCTTAATTAAATCTCATATATAGGAATCACTGAGAAGAATATAAAAACAGAAAGCATCATGAATTATGAGGTCTAATGAAGGTGTGTGTATAAGAAGAAGCTGTCTATCTCTAAGGGCTATAGGTCATCCTCAGCTGAGGCTAGGGTGCTGAATATAATGTTGTGTTAATGGGATGCCATCAGTTTAGTAGGAAGACAACTAGGAAAGGTGCCTCAACATACCTTCATTAGGTAGTCTGCCTAGATGTGTTCGAGGGTATGGGGTCGCCGCCGCTTGTCTTGCTTAGTCTATCAGCCGCAGTTTCCTATCTTCCCGGCCCGATCGTAGCAGCCTCCGCACAACCATCTGCCTGAGCCATCTTCCGCCTGCACGAGGTTGGCCTCTAAGGCTGCATGTCCGCCCTTACTGCAGATACAACTGCACCGAGCGGCAGCGTAATGCTTATTTTGATGTACTGGGTCATTGGGCAGCTTGAGACTACCCCCAGTGTTGCTGGACGAGGTTCGAATGTCTGATGTACGGGAAGACATGGTTAGAGGATTGTTTGTGTTTTGCTTTGTAGAAGGTGGTGTACGTTATGGGTTTCGTACTTGTGTTTCTTTGTTTGGCCTCCGCAAGCTACTTTAAGATTTGAGTGGCTTCTCGGTGGTAGGATGCCTTTATACTGTAGACAGAGCGAGATGTGGTTGCCAATCTAGAGTAAGTGAAATAATAATGAATGTACTTGGGGAAAGCTCTATTGACAGACTGGATTGCTGTTGAAGGACGAAGTAGTTACGGCACGAGATGAGGAATGGACCGATGCCATGGATGGGCTTTATCATCAATATACTAGGAAACATGTATTCAAACGATATAACTGTTTATTGTTCGAAGAAGAACAATAGGTATATAATAGCTCGACTCCATGCCTGTTTAATAACAAACGAGATTGTTTGTATTGTTTACATGTAAAAGTTCCGCATCTACCAGCTCAATAGCCACTTCCACCAACTCCAACTTTTAAACGGGTGAATAGGTTGGAAACACTCATACAGTTGACACACCTTCCATTTTCTCCTCCCCAACTCTTTTACATTTGGAGTCATTTGCATACAATCCACTCGTTTGACATATGCTTGATACAGCACCACACTTTCAATTTAATTCACGGGGTAAGGCTGTAGATAAATCACTGCTAATATAGAAATAATAATTTAGAGCACAGTCATGCACGTACTATTGACCAAAGAAAAGATATCTAGATATAATAGGCGTATGCAGGCAGGTACTACCAAGGTTCCCTGGGTCTTATTTTGGTCTGGTATATGCACTGAGTAAATTCTGCGCATCTTACAAGTCTAGTACTTTACTTACTGCTTGCTACAACAAAGGTAACATAAGTTTACGTACACATGTATGTACCTACCTAGGTACTTGAGTACTCAGTCTGCTATCAATCTACTCCAGACAGTAAAAGGGAAGGTAGGCACACTAACATGGGCAGACACGGGTAAGCACTAGGTAGGTGGGCCAAGTGCTCTGTCGAGTCTGTTTAGCAACAAGGCAGTTTTCTGTGAGGAGATACTAGACACATTGTTTGGGGGCCAAGATACCTTGTACACAACCTGCCTGTGCGCATAACGTTAGGATTAAATACCTATACTCGTCTGGACTAGTGGCGTCTCATACTAAAGCAGTAGCAGGGCTGGACCCTTTAGTCTGGGTCTTTAACTAGCGAATCGGCAGGCAAATCACTTCTGTGATCTGCTACTTACAAATAGGTAGGGTTGCTACCAAATTCTAAGTAGCTTTGCATAACTGCAATTTCCACTTAAAACACTAGCGTGGTGGGCGACAACTACCTAAATAGGTAGGCGGTGTAATCTGGCAGTATAGGCAAATAGGTAAGTAGGTACTATAGGTAGGTGCTATAGGTAAGTAGGTGCTATAGGGGTAGGTAGGTAGGTGTTATAGGGGTAAATAGGTGCTGTAAAAATACTAGGGGGTGCTGGGAGGTTTATTTCAGTCCTTAAATATAATAGGTTATATTAAATAACTGATTACTTGGCATGAAGTAAAAGGCTATAATCTATTCTCAGGAAGTACAAAGACTTTGGTGTAAATTATATGGGATCCTTTGTACTTTCTGAGAAGTGATTTGCCCGCCGATTCGCTAGTTAAAGACCCAGACTAAAGGGTCCAGCCCTGCTACTGCTTTAGTATGAGACGCCACTAGTCCAGACGAGTATACCTACCTACTTAACTGACTGTTGGTGATGAATGCAACTTGATCACACCTTAAAATGGCGCCACCTGCCATCCATTGCGTCTGCGGTAGGGGCTCCTCTTTTGTCTAGAGAAAGCACCAGTATACCTGTAGGTACCTACCTTATCTAGATACCCTGTACTAAGTAAGTACCTACTGGGGGAACCTTTTTTTGGGACGCGCTGGATTTAGTTTTTGGCACTCTATTTGCATGGACCTATTGCACTACAATGTTCTTAGAACTGTACAACTAGGGTTGTATTGCTAGGTTGGGACTGCTATAATACTGCTACTTGCAACTATGTTTTATTAAACGGAATGTTTGAATGTTCTTTCCTTGCATTGCTTACAAGACACCAGCGTTCTGCCTGAAAAGGTTGGAACTGAAGTGGCTTTGCTGGTAGGATATTGGAATAACCCTTTAGTACATTCAAAACCCGGTCTCTCCGTATAGGTACTTATGAGGTACCTAGGCAGAGTCCATAGCCATGGGATTTGAATCTGCGGAACCAGTGGCCAATGAAATAAGCGTGGTAGTGGGCAGTTCTGGGGCGGCAAACGCCATTGGCGTTTGACCAATCCCAGTAGCTGAACTATTCAAGCCGTTCAGCTAACTCAATTAAGCTAGGTGCATGTTTTAGAGACACCTAAGTTACATGTAGGTAGGTTCCATACCCTAGTCCCTGTCCCAGGTCTATCCTAGGTAGCCTTAAACACCTACCCACCAGGTATCTACCCTCTCTAGGTATCTCAGCACCCCATCTTGTAATATTCCATTTTCTTAGAACCAAAACTTCAGTATCATCTGCCCTTTCCACATACTGATACTAACCTCCCTCCTTCTCTCTATCTATCACTCCCTCTCTCTATCTCT
Source organism: Nemania sp. FL0031 (assembly GCA_022432375.1). Lineage (NCBI taxonomy): Eukaryota > Fungi > Ascomycota > Sordariomycetes > Xylariales > Xylariaceae > Nemania > Nemania sp. FL0031. Next base: position 105,799 of record JAJKKK010000069.1, on the reverse strand, counting down.
GTCTCTAGCCAACTTCCTCAATGCTCGTCATGGCTACGGTCTCTCTCGACCCGGAGGCTATTGAGCAGCTCAGTGGCGAACACAAGGATCTGCTTGATACAATAGATGATTTACGAAAACACGGCGTCGAGAAGTTTGTAGATCTTCCCCAGATCATAGTGGTTGGCGACCAATCTTCGGGGAAATCCTCCGTGCTAGAGGCTATCTCGCGTGTCCGCTTTCCTGTCAAAGATGGAGTGTGTACGCGCTTTGCTACTGAACTGGTGCTTCGAACCGACCAGCAGACCAGAATCCACGTGCAGGTACAGCCGACGGCTGTCTCGGCCAATGTAACATACACATTCGATGAGACGAGTTTCGATAAAGACGACCTACCGCGCATTACGGAGGAGGCTAAGACTCGCCTGCTCAAAGACGGCGCTAGTTTTTCCGAAGATGTCCTTCGCATCGAGATATGCTCGCCCGATGTACCCCAGCTGACTCTTGTCGACCTTCCTGGCTTCTATCATTCCGAAGACGACGATCAACCTGCCGATGGCCGCGAAGTTGTGGACCGCCTTGTCGAGACTTATATGGCACGAAAGAACAGTATCATCTTGGCCATTGTGTCGGCGCGTAACCAGGTCGTCATGCAGAAGGTATTGTCCAAGGTGAAAGCACATGACAAGAATCTAGAGCGAACCCTCGGCATCATCACAAAGCCCGATTTACTCATCCAACGCTCCCAGGACGAAGACAAGTTTCTTAAGTTGGCTAGAAACCAGGAACAGAAACATCAGTTCGCCCTAGGATGGCATGTACTCCGCAATCGTAGCGAAGAAGAAATGGAACTGTCTTCTGAAGAACGGGACTCCAAAGAACAAAAGTTTTTCGAGTCGGGAGTCTGGTCTGGTATCGCTTCTAACAACCGGGGTATCAATACGCTTCGCAAGAAGCTCTCCAAGATACTCCTAGACCACATTCGCGAGAATCTAGGTGCACTAATCCAGGACATTGAAGACAAATTAAGAAGCCGTAAAGGGAGGCTGGAGCGTTTGGGCGCTCCACGGTCGTCGCCACCCCAGCTCCGTGCGCACCTCGACAAGATAGCTTCCCAATTCCAATTGCTATCGCTACGTGCAATTGAGGGTAACTATTCTGACGAATTCTTCGGCGGTCTGTACCCTGACGGCTCGCCTAATTCGATGGAAGACAGGGTGCGAAAACTTCGGGCTCTCGTGCGCGATTTGAACCGAACATTTGCCTATATTCTTGCAACCAAAGGTTCAAGGCGTATTATTATTTCCGACAATGCAAACGCTACTCATAGCCATAGTGATGTTACAGAACCCCAGAAAACTAGCCTCCCGCCTTTCCTACGAGTCTTGGAAGCTCAGTATCCGTTTGAAGATCCGAAGAAGGTTACTAGAGACGCGATAGAGGCCGAGTTGGAGCCCCTCTCGTCTGCCAATCAAGGGACGGAATTTCCCGGGACTACCAATGATTTTCTTGCTGTTAAGCTATTTCAGGATCAGTCTCGTCCTTGGGAAGAGATTGCTAGCTTTCATATCGACCTCCTATTGCGCATCGCGAAGTCTTTTACTGAACAGCTTATGGCCTACATCACTGGCCTTGATGAAAAGACCTACTCTGCCGTTATGTCACATATTTTTGACCCGTTCTTCGAAAAGTGCGCATTAAAGCTTGACCTTAAGCTAAAGGAGCTTCTTTACCATTTTCAGAGCGGCTACCCACAACCCTTGGACGCAGAGTTTAGAGCAACCCTAGCAAAACGTCGCCAAAAACATTTAGCCACGGAGATTCTGCAGGATCTAGCTACTAACAATCCGGAGCTATTCACCGAGAAAGGCAAACGCCATCTTGAAGGGTTGGTACCTTCCGGGCGAAAGAGTGAGTTTGGTGTAGATGGTCTCGTTGACAAGTCGGAAACTTATTACGAGGTAACAATCCCATCGACGCTACGTGTGGCGCATACTCACCATTGGTAGTTATCGTTACGGAACTTCACGGATAACGTGATCATACTCGCTATTGAAAACTGTCTAGTTAAGGAGCTGCCTACGATCTTGACTACCAACGATGTGTCGCAGATGAAAGACGATATGCTAGAGGAATTAGCAGCCGAATCTGCTGATATTCAAGTGCAGCGATCGGAACTAGAGACTGAATGCGAGACGCTTGAAAAAGGCCTTGATCTATGCAAGACCTATCGAGGACGCAAGTCGATTGGTACGTGGGCAGTAAAGGCAACTTATTTAGGACCTAAGCACTCACAAGATAACTTAGTTTTACCAGAAATTTCACCCCAGCCTGCAGACTATTCTTCTACAGCTCCCTCTACCATAGACTTATCGGAGTTGTTAAATAGCCTTCCGCAAAGGCTCCCTATGCGAGCGGCCCAAAGACTCGGACTCTCAGTGATGTCTACGTCCTCAGATGGCGCGGTCGCTACACCGCCAACGCCTAGCTCTGGAATTATAGGGAATGCCATCAATCAGGATCTTACCGCGGCAAAAGCTGGAACCCTCCCCGGGTTTTCTAAGTACAGTTCTCCTGCGTCTGTCTTGTCTGGTGCATCAACCCCTCCCAGCCCATTTGTTACCTTGGTGGCCAAGACTACGAAATCTGTATTTGGCCAGCCGACAGGCCCATTTGACGGTTCAATAGGCACGGCGTCGAACCAGACTTCTACTTCTCCCTTGCCTAGCTTATTTAATCCCACGGGCACAGCACCAGAACATACTTCTATGTTTAAGCCCAAACTATTCGGTACTCCGAGCACAACCAACAATCCCGGCGTTTTAGGCAATTCGACAAACGCGGGTTCAACTCTATTTGGTGTTCCAAAGAGTACAACTACCGGGTCTGGTATTTTTAGTTCTCCGGCGACTAACAAACCCAGTCTCTTCGGTAGTTCAACAAACGCAACAAGCGGGACTAGCCTTTTTACTACTCAGACAAGCGCGATCCCTAACAATACCGCCGCATCCGAATCTGGCGTAAAGCGTATGCAAACCCCCCTAGCTCAAAGTGACTTTATACTGAACTCTATTTACTTACTTAGCATAGTCGGTTATTCAAATCGTTTCAGCAACTCTATTATTCAGGTACAGCCATATCGAGAACCAGAACTGTGGAATCGTACAATTTGTGAATTTCAACATATATGTGCACATCCATCATATATGAGATACTCTCCAGAAGAGCTGAGGCTACTGAAAATTCCTGATCAGCTAAAACAGTGACCAAATTGGTTAAAAGAAAACAAGAGAAACGCAGAATGTAGTAGTAGTTTCATGATCCTACGGGATTCTCCAGGCTTCATGTCCGTGTATAATCAGGACTTTTCATGTAACACTGGCTCGGTTTGGGAGACTACACTTGGATGGTGTTGCGCCCTTTGTAATGAGGAAAAATACCATTCAGTTCTGAATTACATTTTCATGCTCTAAGCAATTCCAGGGCCTCATTCAGGCTCATGATCTCTCTCCTCGAAGACGTTATATAAGTACTAAACCCACATCTCGGGATCGCAGCTTCATAAATGAACTCGCAAGTGACATAGAAATGCTACGCATCCCCTTGTTTATCGCTTTGCAACAACCCACAAGAAAGAGGCATCAACCACATCATCCAGGACCTCAGCAACGACGACTTCGAAGCCAGCCGCCTTCAGCATCTCCAGCGTCTTCTTCTCGCCCCAGCCGCTCCAGAACATCCACCCTTTGTCGTCCAGCCACTTCTCATTGACGGCGGCCGTGGCCTCCTCCTTGGAGAAGTTGGCGACGAGGTACCCCCCGGGCTTCAACCAGCGCGCGATGCGCTCCAGCAGGGCCGTCTGCTCGTCGCGCGGCAGGTGGATGATGCTGTAGAAGCCCGCCACGAGGTCGAAGGTGGCGTCTGGAAAGGACAGCTTGGTCATGTCGCCTTGGATGAGCTGCAGGCGTTGCGCCGTGTCGTCCTTATCAGCGTTGTTGTCGTTGTCCTTGGACTCCGGAATAAGGTTCTCCCTAGCGAGGGAGATTTGCGTGTCGGAGAGGTCGTTCGCCACGACCTTTGCCCCGGGGAACGAGAGGAGCTTCTGCGTGACTGGGAGTCCGCAGCCGCAGCCGAGCTCCAGGAAGGAGAGGTTTGAGGTAGAGGCTGGAGTGATATCGAGACGCTCGAGGGCCTTGCCTAGGTACTCCATGCGCTGCTGCGAGTGCGGGATTGTCCAGGCGTTGTAGGTTGATGCCATGGCGTCGTAGGATGCTTTCATGCGCTCCTTGAAGTCTGGGGGGATGGTGGGGGGTTCTGAGGCCATTGTGACTTTTTCTTTGCTTTTTATCTCGGGTTTACTGCGCTTTCACTCGGAGGTAAGAAGATAGTTCTGTGGCAGGAAGTGTGTTGTTGATGGATATCTGGCATGGTTAAATAGTACAGAGAAATAGGCATTTTAGACGATCGAGGCGAATAGGCGGGGTGATCGTCAGCTTCCTTGGCAGTGAATTCCCCGTGCTCAAACGCTCGGTATGACTGCATATGCTCTGTTTTAGGCGAAACTAACCGCTTTAGGATGCTGTGAGTTTACCCTAACTTTTGTCTTGTTGATCTTTAGTCCGTGTCTATTCCACGCTTAACATCAGGCTGTCTTTCTATTTCATCGTAGTACATATATGATACAGTTAGACGCTCTCAGGTAGATTTACATGCTAAGATATGTAGAGTGTAGCTCAGGAGGAACGTCCGATTTGTGCGCTAATAGGGGCAAATGAACTAGGATAGTAAAACTGAGGTTTCCTGCAAGTAACGATACGCCCCAAAGGATGTAACGTCAGGTAAAATACACGATGTACTTTTGAAATTTTCTATTGTATTAGTCACACATGTGTGCGTGTCTTCACCCCGATCGTCCAGCAGTCTGGCATGGTATTTACGTGATAGGTGGCTATTTACTTGGAATACGGATGGTGTTATGAGTCATAACTCCACACTCCTTGATGAACGGAGAAAGACTCAAGACCCGACCTCGTGACTCTATTGTTGGATGCATGAATAATAATGATACTAGTAATTCGTGAGCCGCTGATCAAAAATGGGGTTGGGTATTACTTTGCGAGTATATCAACAGACGTGCCTAGAATACGACTATTTGAACGGACTGCGAGGTCTTAAGAAAGGGAAAAGAAAAAAGAAAAATAAGGAGAATGAAGGAACGAAAGGTATGAAAGACGCGGTTATGATTAGATATTTTAAACCCATTCGATTGGACAACTTTGACGCTAAAATCATCAGTTTAAAATCGAAATTGGTGTATCTCTCTTCCGGGTTCCAGGGGTTGATTACACCGAGTCACAACTCCGGCGCTACCCGGTGCATTAGATTGGCGTGGTAAGCATAAATAGAATATCAAACTTACGAATGATGGAAATTTGGTCATCAGAGTGGAACCAGGAGGATTGTGCGACTCTTTATGAGTCTAAAGTTTGAAAGGAACTTAATCATTGAGTCTTGAAATCTCATAGAGTAGTGACTATACAAGCGCAAAATTTATACCCTCCACTAAAAGAGTGTAGTTAATGTCTCTCCATGGAGAAACAGTTAAAGGGGGGACCTGAGCTTCCAAAATTCATGACGCTAAGAATATCAGGAGGTGGTTATAACACCAATAAAGAGCGTAATTTTTGAAGTTAGGGACCCAAAGTCGATGTTTTCTTCAAGATAATACTCTTATGTTTGGAAATGAAGATATGGAAGGCGCAAAGGCCTAGGGCAAGAGGAATTAAACGCAGGGAATAATTTGGATGAAAAGCAAGCGTGAGGTCATAAAATCGCTCGAACCGCACGCCAGCTCTAGAAATTCCAATCCCTAATAAGTATGTGTTGACTTGCCATCACACATGAAGGGTGTGTGGCCCTTCGTCTGGTCTCGGGTTAAATGTAGTTGGAAAGTGGTATGTTCCATTGAAACCGGCAGCATACGGTGATTGCGAACACATCTCCGTCTCGTCAAGTCCGTACTGATCCGTTGGGTTATCTACGGCGAATTTTTGAACTCTCCTGTTAGTAGGAGGGTGATAAATCCGCTGTGGGGGACTAGCCGAGAGAGAGAGAGAACTCCGATACAAGGATTTCGTTGTTTTATAGCGAGAAATAGTATCGCCAGACGGAGGTTGATATTGTCCCGTAAAGTGTGTGACCCAACCTTTCGATATAGGACCGCCGTAAATTATATCTGCCTCGAAGTCGATTTCATCATAGACCATCAAATTAGCGACGCCGATATAACGCCCCCCCCTGTACATAGCGTAGCCTCGCCCCTCACCATTATCCGTAATATAATCGACCTTTTCCCACTCATTCTCGTCATGGTCCACACAATACTTAAACTGAGTACGTCCGTAGCCCGTGAGAATCGGACGTTGGGCATTCCGGACTGTCGCATGGTTATTATCCATAGTTAGCTGTCTCTTCGGGATACTGGTAGTTAGTTAGTGTTCTCTTTTTTCTTACCGAGGGGAAACATACAGCTCAGTGGAAACTTCCAATATAATATTCTTCTAGGGTAGGAAGTAGATAAATTCTTGTTAAGTTTGGTGGTTAAGAGAAGGAACAGAACGTCACTTGAAGCTACTTTATATCTAGTTCTTAGAACTTAATTTTATTATATGACAACTGTCACTAATTATCCCCTTCTGTGTATCAAAGTATATAAACAACCGTTATGGGTAGGGCAGCGTGTAAACATGGGATGTAAGCGTAAAACGATATCAAAAGGGCCCAAAAAGAAATTAGTCAACTGTGCGACAATCAAGGCCCGCAATGTCATTAATACAGGGCTATAATTCGGATATCCCAATATTTTATACTGTATTTATCATTTAATGATTCCTAATAGTATCCTATAGCCTTCAATCACATAAACATCCCATACTATAGTAATCCCCATCCACACGAATTCATATTACATGCACACTACTCTGCAGGTAGAGTGTTAAGGTAGTAATTCATTAGTGGGAAAAGAACTTCGTCCCTGGTGCTAATGCATATATAACACCACTTTATTTTAGGATAGAGCGGTACCTGAAGTGGAATAGTTACACCAAGGCTGGCGTTCAATTCATACAGCTCAGACGGAAAGGACTCCAACGCAGTGTAACGCCTTGGATCGCCCGGGTAACATATGATTAGAGAAATTCCGGGCTATCATTTTCAAGGGAAAAAATTGAACCGATTCCCTGGGGGCATAGTATGGTCTCTCACGCCAGTCCCAAGGTCTTCCCTCCACGCATCAGTCGTTGGGTCGAACGATTGGACGAAGCGGCATTTCAGGTAGTATTTAGAGAAAGCACCAACAGCAAACAACATAACCGCCTAGAATATGACATACTTGAATGCTAAGCTTTTGTGCTTTATCTCTCCGTACACCACTCTAACCATTCCATTTCCTCAAGAATATTGTTGAATGTTGTGATTATAATAGAGATCTAGTGGCAAACCCCCTAGAAACCTAGAGAGACTCGAGGTTATTTTTCGCGTCAAGTATATGTATATTTACCTAAGTTTTAGGTTGTAGCTTCACGAATAGCCAGGTCTGGCGTTCGTGCTGGGCCTCTTCCTCCCCTAAAGAGTAGTGCTATGGTTGATTGCAACTAGCGAGCCGCTATTACTTTCTAAGAATTAAGATAACCGCTATTATTTGCAAGCGGCTCCGATACTAGCGTTGTCATGGTTCTCGCTTTGTCACATTGCCAAAACTCCCAGTATGGGCAATGGACCAGGTTGGGAACTAACACACGTACAAGGCCTCACTTTCCAGGTGATTGGCTACGGTAGGATCATAAAGCCAAACAAAAATGCATATTGCTGAAGCAAAAACAGGACCATTTCGTCCCAGCTGTCTGGAATAATAGATTGTACTACGTAACATTCCGCGAAACCACTAGCCAAATATGATGAATAAAAACACCAGCTCTACTAACTATTCCAAGCCCCAGTTATCCAAGTCCTTGTCACACGTGTAAGCTCGTATTAGTATCTGTAGTTTGATATGTCTGTTTTGGACCGATGCCCAACCTACTAATTTATCAACCGCATTGTGTAACAATACATGTGACATCGGGGAACACAACTATGTGTCGGGTAGCGTATATTTGTTTACTCTTATTTTTATTCTTTTTTGTTTATTTGCAAAATATTACCTGGCGGAAGACAGCATGGCATATGACTAGAAATCTTTTCAACCAGGGGCGCAGTGCTCCGTACGATCTATTCTTTCAGCTTCCATCTCTTTGAGGCCCGCGTCCGGAAACACGTGTTACTAATTGTTTCAGTGCCAAACTGATGACCTCCTGGGTGCCCACGAAGAAGCCAAGTAACTAATATCATGAACTTCCGTCGAGATCAATATTTTCTTGTTGCTAGTGCCTGCAGATCAGGTCTCCATTCCCAACGTGATATGTCACAAACGAATAGTCTTAGGTCCATTTGCGCTGTTGTTACTGGTATTCTGGCCACTAGCTCGCTAGGGCTTGAGTTAGTCCAGCTTCCAACACTCAACATACATCATTACCTTCGAAAGGAACTGCAGGCTCGTAGGCTGTTAGCCGAGATTAATTGGAGCTATGCACTTCCCTCTCTAACCTCTATCTTGTATGTGTCACTTGCTGAGCTACACGCTTCCTTGTTACTGAATAGGGGTTGGAAAACCTAAGTTTGAATTTTAGCTTTGACTCTTGAACAACGTGTTATGCTAATACTCTGTGAATTCAATTACCTGACTGTGGGCGACTTAATTCGCGTAACCTATCAGTGCTAGTTTATTATTAAAAGCTCCAAATGGCCATGAGAAACTATGTGTTGTGGAATATCTACCTTTGCATGTTTCGAGAAGGCACTCCTTACTTTCAAAGCATAATTGAGACGTGAACCTTAGCTCTACTACTTAGCTCCTTCAACTCATTCGTCAAGGTACTAACCGTTGCATACGGACCCGGATAGCTCTAGAATTAACAGCACACTACGACAAAACAGTGGTCCACACGTAGCTAGTTGTAGAGCAGAGTGTAGGGAGTGGGGGACATAGGGCAACACCAGCAAGAAGTACACCCACACATGATCCAGGCTCGCCGCAAAATCAGCTTGCTGCCTCTCTTTCTGAACATTGAGAAGAGAGATTTGATTGTATGGTATTGTATCTGAATTCATTTCTGATATTACAAACGCCAAACCAGTTCTGCTCATCATAATCAACTCGACGACATGTTCAGGTCCGCCGCTAGTCAGCTAAAACCCAAGCTTAGAGCCTTCTCTAAGAAGTCGACTCGAGCGCGCCTCTTCTCTGAAGAGAGCATCACTCGATACCGCTCCGGCGGGTACCACCCTGTTAGAATCGGCGATGTCTTCGCCGACGGCAGGTACACTGTTCTCCGCAAGCTCAGGTATGGCGGCTATTCAACCGTCTAATTGGCTTTTGACTCAGGGTAAGCATCCAAGCTTGCTTCTACAGCCACACATGCTTATAAAATACCACACAGGACAAAGCGGCATGTCGCGCTGAAGATACTCACGGCAGACCCGTATGGAAATCAACAGGAAACGTTCGAGATAAAAATATTGAGCGAGATATAGTCTAAAGGCGTGACATACTCAGGGTCTCGTCACGTCCTTATCGTCCTTGGGCAATTTTGAACACGTCGGCCCTAATGGCAAGCATATATGCCTCGTCTTCAAAGCCATGAGACTAGATATGTCGCATTTCCGCCGCTTGTTCCCGAGGTACCGCCTCCCAGTCCCTCTTATGAAAAGTATCTCGAGGCAACTTATTCTCGCGCTTGCTTTCCTTCATGATACTTGCTAGGTTATTCATCCCGGTCTGTCTTGCTTTGGTATTCCCATAATACTTCGATACTGACACGGGCCCTAGATATCAAGCCACATTATATCCTGATTGAAACTCAAGAGATTAATGAGATGCTTGAAAACGCACCATCGGAGGTGTTTCTCTCCAAAACCCCCCATTAGATCCACCGAGCGACTTCTACATCGAATCAACACAAGTTTTCTCGGCCCATGAGGATCTATCAAGTGATACGGAGGTCTCTGTCAGATTAGCCAACTTCGGAACAGGTGACGAACTAAAAGCCTAACAGCACCTTCCTTTACTAATATTTTTTCGAGCAAGTTGGTTTTCACGGCATTTAACTGAATGGATACAGCCTGAGATGCTTCGTGCCCCTAAAGTAATTCTTGGCGTGAAGTGGGACTATAAGGTTGACATCTGGAACTTGGGACTTATAGTAAGCGTTTCAGACAATTAGATCTTTTGCTGGCCCGCACCAAAACGTGGCTTTACTAGATATGGGAACTTTCAGAAGGATCTCTCACGTTTGACGGATCATGGTCTGCCTCGGCACCTTACACATCAGAAGCACATCTCGCACAGATGGAAGCTATTCTTGGTAAGATGCCCGAGTCACTCCTTTCGAGATCAAGTAAAAGAGACCAGTTCTTGACAGAGGAGGTAAGTAGACTAACACTCTCTAAGGAATATTCTACTAGAGTGCGCTGATATATGATACCCAGGTCAGCTCCTGACGCCGCGAACCTTTCCAGACATGCCCCTACACACAATCTATAAGAATCCCGGAATATCTGAAGTAGACAAAGCGCCTTTCTTAGATATGATCAAGTCAATGATTAAATTAGAGCCTAGAGACCGTCCAGATGCTCATAGTCTGTCAGAGTCGACATGGCTTAGCTAGCTATTGTTGTAGCTCCTTTAACCTTCATCTCTCAAACTACTTGTGAGGCTAGTTTGTGGCCTGTGTAATAATATTGCCATACGGCTACACTAGGAAGAGCGGCCATGAAGCGTAAGAAAGAGTGAGCAAAAAAAGCATTTCTGATTATAGACAAGGTAGCATTCAGAGGGCCTTTAGAAGCCTTGCGCAACAATACGAGTCTATCACCTATGATATACGGAAGGGCTCTGAGAGATATTGTAAAGTAGTTAGATTACCGCAATAAAATAAATCCTCTTATTTCACGGGGCTTCCTTCTCCTTTAAAACCTATGCTATGTTGTGATTCTATTCTACGTCTGCACTTTTTAGGGTGACTTTGCTAGTGTTATCAAGACATGTGATTTTGCAACTGATTGAGGAGAAATGGTACACTATTCTAATTGGTGTTGAGAGGGACTTTGTTTCCGATAGCCAATGTGGGAGCACATAGAAATATATATTAACGTTAATCTAGCGTGCCCAGCTAACGAGAAAACTAGATAATCGTATTATTCGTCGTCCTATTCCATCCCACGGCATGATGCCAGCCTCCCTGATGGTAACCCCTAAGTCCTAGTGGAAAACGGAGTTAAACCGAGTAAAGCTACTAGATTATGAATCCAGAACATACCTAACCCAGAGAGTTAACGGGTCTCTCCAATTGGCTGCCGATCGCAGTATCTCGACGGAGGCAACTAGCCCGCGCCTAAATCGGTAATGGGCCTAACCGCCTTTTAAACCCCATCGCCATGTAGTCTCTCGACTTTGCAAGAGAGAAGATGAAGCAGAACTTCCCTTCGCAAGAAGAAGCAGATTAAAAAAACTAGAACAGTGAAGCTCAAGTTCTCTAGAAGTATTCATCTTTTATTTTGATCTACATATTATTCGTTGAAATTCGCCGATTTCGCACATGCACCCCGCTCATCCTCAGTACGAACCCAGCAACTATTCGAACCCCATGACCTGCCAGTAAGCAGGGAAGGATGCCGAACTTTACTTAGATAGTTAGTCGCACTTACCTATTATAAGAAATACCGCTTGGCTGCTTAACGCTCGGAAAATAAAAAAGATATATGTCTTGTCTATTCCTCCTTTTCTTGTCCTAACTCTCGTGACAATCACACATGGCGCTACAAACACCAGCGAATGGGACACCCCCTTTCCCTCTAAAACAGCTTACAATACTCGGTATGACTTCATCCCCCACTGCCTCCTCAACCTTTCCTAATTCATATGGGCTTAACTCTGCCGAGAATTCGCCGATGAGCACGCGACTAACTTTAACCTCGTCTCTTGTGTTCAGCAATATGTCGCTTCTCGGAGCCTATCGCCTTCAATTCCATCCTCGCGTACACGTACGTGATGGTAAAGGACTTAAATGGCGGTGAGGATAAAGACACGGCATTCTATGCTGGACTCTTAGTGTCTGCGTATGCCGTCGCTGAAGCATTGACGGCCATGGGCTGGGGCGCTCTATCTGATAGATATGGCCGCAAACCTATAGTGCTAATTGGTCTAGGCGGAGTAGCAATATCGAGTTTGATATTTGGTCTTGCCGAGACGTACTGGGTCGCCCTTCTTGCTCGGTTTATTGGCGGCGCATTGAATGGCAATGTTGCTGTAAGTTGGCAATCTTTGTCGTGTTTAGTTTTGGGATCTTGGGAGGTTATGCTGGTACCATTGAGAAGAAGCATTCCCAAACCGCAATATTAGATGCAGAGTTGATCCGATGTTAACTGCACGTTAACTGCACTAAGCCCTGTCAAAAAGTCCCTAAAATAAAGCTGACAATGGTGAATAGGTGATGCAGACTATGGTGGCCGAGATGGTCAAGGTCCCCGAGCACGAGCGTTAGCTAAGCCCTCATTTCTCCTCTTGAATGCCTTCTGACTGACAGACTGTCCTGGAATAGCCGCGGCGTATGCCTCGCAACCGTTCGTTTGGACGCTAGGCGGTATCATCGGCTCAGCAATGGGCGGCTTCCTAGCGCAACCCGCGACATTCTATCCTTCCTTGTTTCCAGCCGATGGCCTCTTTGGGCGGTATCCGTATCTACTACCGAACTTAGTCTCCGTCGTTGTCATCGTAATCGCGATCATCCAAGGCATAATATTTCTAGAAGAGACGAACCCACGGAGCATTTTGTTCCATAGCACTACGAAGGAGGCTGCCGACGGAGAGGTAGCCGTTATTGAGGACGATGACGACAGAGTTGATGAGAGAACGCCTCTTACTCGATGCCAGCAGCTTCGGGGGCCGAGGATATCAGCCGTCGGCGAGCGTCCCGCTATTCTTGAAGAGGGCCTCCCTGTGGCCGTGGGGCAGAACTTCGATATCCGGCGCACATCCTTTGGCACTGTCCACTCCATTCAGTTTACTTCTGAGGCCCAAGCCAACACCGCCTCTACGCAGGCGACCATAGTCGAGGAATATACGGGCCCTACATTCAACTTCACTATCATCATGCTTACTATCGCCTTGGTCCTTGTGGCCTACCACCAGATGGGATTCGCAACATTACTCCCAACACACCTTCTCGACGCCCCAGCGGCACCACCCGGACACCTGGACCTAATTGGCGGGCTAGGATATACGGTTCATGACGTGGGAATCTACCTGGCCGTTAACGGCGTCTTAGGACTGCTGATACAGGGGCTCATATTCCCCGTCTTCGTCGACCGTGTTGGCGTGTGGCACTCCTTTATTTGGATGGTGATACTCTACCCTACATGTTATGTGGTGTTGCCATTTCTTGGGGCGCTGCCCGCGTCATTGCAATCGTCCGGGATCTACCTCGCCATGGTACTGCAGAGTTTCTTTGGAATTATAGTGACTCCTACAGCCCTCATACTCTTGAAAAATGCGACGCCAAGCCCCACGATCTTAGGTCGTGTTAATGGTCTCGCCATGTCCGGATGCTGTCTCGCTAGGACCATTTCCCCTCCATTAGCTGGTATCATATACGCAGCCGGGGGCTCTGCAGCAGCTTGGTTCAGCTGTGGTGCCGTGGCCGTCTTAGGAATACTGCAGCTTTTCTGGGTTCCTAGAGAACACGTCCATGATGTCGTAGTGGATAACGCCTTGCTGAGAAAGACGATAAGCCACTCAGAAGATAGGAATAGGAATGTTGAGCATGGCGGTGGAAATAGTGTCCAAGAGATTTAGCGACAATTTGCTCATTGTATGGTAATGCTGGGCGTAATGAAAACCAAGACTTGGCGGACCTTTCATCAGGAATTATGATTGGTATATGGCCGTTCCACGATTTATGAATGCTGGACAAATCGGTCACTTTATTAGATAGAGGCGGCGCAAAGATACAACGGTTAGGAGTAATACATCAGTAATGGCTTCGACGGCCTGGGTATATTGAACATCCATCTACAGGTGATCTACTTTTTCTTTGCCTGAGCTTTCTGCCTTATTGATTCAACGAGACTGCTGAGTTCATCATCGGTAGTTTTTATCTTCTGCTTCTTGGCTTTGCCGCTCACCTCAGGGGGCGCGTCGAAATCGTCTGACTTATTTTTTCGCTTCTTGCGGCCCTCCTCTAGCAGTTTCTTCATTCCAGGAGTCGCCTTGAATTTAGGATTCGAAGGGTCGATAGCAAACTCGTGATCCTCAAACACAGCTTTGAATCGATCGTCATTGACGTTCATCTCAAAGCCCTCCTGCAGGCCGCCATGATCCTCATCTTGTTTCTTGCCCTTCTTCTTGAACTTCTTTGATTTCTTCTTCTCAGCCCGCGTTATTTCGTTCATATTGAAGTGGTCGAGATGTTCGGCCTGGTTTTCAGAGCCGTCCGCCATAATCTTCTCCAATTGTGCCTTTTGAGCGGCATCTTCAGCAGCCGTAGCTTCCTTCTCCTCTCGTCTCCTCCGTCTCTCCTCTTTCCTTTCTGCAGATTTGGAGGCTTTCACAGGTTCGTCAGTTGTGAAGAAAGGATCATCGAAGCCGAGATCCTCCTCTGGTTCGGCGGGTTCGTCTCCATCTTCATCAATCTCACCCCCGTTCCGCTTCGATACTGCCTTCTCCTTCTTGCGGGCTTTTCGCTCGCGCTCTTTTCGAATGTATTTCTCGACAGTAGTCTCCTCTGCCTGAGGCTCTTTCTTCGTCTTCTCGTCACCCATCAAGGCTGCAGTGAATGTGACCTGCATGTCTCCAACGGGTCCAATGTTCATTGATGACTTGGTCATTGGTTCGGATCCAAGACCAAGGGCTTCCCGTAATTTCCTTGCCTTTAGTTCTTTCTTGCTCAGCTTCGGTTCATCTTCAGCAACAGCGGGTTCTGTGTCTATAGCGCCACCCTCGCCATCGTGATTGTCTTCATCCTCGCTATCACTCGCAAGATACGCGCGGAAGTCATTTTCTTCTAGGTCGGCTCTGCTACCGGTAAAAGCTTTCCTAATGTTTTCCTTCCGCGCTGCCTCATCAGGGGCTACATCCCAGGTCAGTTTGACACGCGAATGCTGTAGAGCATCGGTGACGAATTCAGTGGGTTGGTAATTAGCAATAATTGAGTCGCATTCCTCCCGTGGCTCGTCATCGAACGTAACGTCGTCGGGGACAAAACGTAGATCAACAAAGTTTGACGATGCTAGATATTCTGTGCCATCGCACGCGTTGTATAATTTCTCAGCGGTTGACAGATCAGAGCAAATGACGACAGCGTAATAATACCGCAGGCGATCGAGCTGATAAGTTCTCAATGCATCATTATCAAAGTCTTGGTCATCACCTTCCTGCAATAGGTCCTTTTTTATTTTCTCCTCCTCTTCCTCACTATCATCATCGCTTTCTTCCGAGTCGTCGTCTTTAGCGGCAGCTTTGAAAATCTCTTTAGGAGGTCCCTCGACTTCTTCTCGTCTCATACGCTCTTTGCCAAACTCGGACGGGTATATCGAGACTTTTTCGATACGACCACCCTGCGGTACAAAGGAGGAGAAGAGTACCATTAAATCGGCGGCCTTAATGTTGTCCCAGTCTAGGTTGACTACGGCTATTCTCTTGGTGATCTCACCCACTTCGACATCATTCTGCTCATCGCGCACCCGCTGCATGTTGGCTGATTTTGATACATCAGCACCCCCTTCATCCTTCTCTTCAGTATCGCTGTGGTCATCCTCGTCGTCGTCGTCTGATTCCGAGTCACTTTCGGAGGAAGAAAAGCCGCCGCCTCGAGCCGGGTCATAGCTTGCGTCGGCCTTTTTGAGTTCGCGCCTAACAGCATCGTCATCGTCGGCTTTGGCATCTTCCTTCTCTTCAGGTTCGTAGATGTCCCGTAAAGCCTTCTTCTTGCTGTCAGATTTCAGCTTTCGACCATATCTGTCCAACTTTGCGGTGGTTGCGAAATCTTCATCTTCGAAGACTCGCTGGAATCGCTTGTCGATTTTGGTCTTGACGCGACCCTTGGATGGAAGGCGGTAACGGGGATTGGTCTCGAAACTGGCGAAGCGAGAGTCCTTCTTTGCAGCAGACGGGGCGTCGCTGTGTTTCTTCGGACCTTTAGGCATTCTTGCGGTAGCTTGATCTGATGCCTAAATGAGCGAATATCTTATATGTTCGTTTTAGTGGTGTAGCTAAGGCATGTGAGCCAAGAGGTGAAAGGGAATGGGTAGATAGTATGACCACTATTTCGGATGCAGTTTTCAGCGACAATCTTCAATCTTCCCAAGTCAGCCAATTGAAAATTTAAGTGGGTCTTACTTTTTCTGCCATCTGCAGGGATTGAGGGCCTCTAAGTGCCGCTTTGACCGCCTACCATATCTGCACAAGCCCTAGTTGGTGGTGGGGGTGTCTAGCTGACGAGTTACCCACTCTTCAGGGACCCTACCTACGTAATGCTTCCTACATATGTAGGTGTGTATTACAGTGAAGTAGGTACACAGCATAGTAGCCGTACTGATCGCTAAATGCCGGTGTTTCAACACTACATGATCACGGGATGTTCACGATGCAACAGCGCGCATCCCCCTTAACCAAAGGCTTATGGACTTATCAAGTCGGCGAACATGTTTGTAGAAATGGCTCGATGGCCTTGTTAAATAGAAGAGTCGTACGTAAGCTCTCATCATGCTAACTCATTCGACAACAGTCAGACTTAGCAGGTAGCTACTTGTCCCTTACAGAGAGCTTACAGGTAATCTTTGCTTCAAGAGGTTTAGCTGAGGGCGCCAAGACAAACAAGTGAGCTGAGAGTACCCGTTATACCCGTTCCTTGTATACGAGCGAGGGAGCCAGCCAAAACCTGCTCTGGCAACGAACGAATCAAAAGTGCCCCTCCATCGCCTGCAACCGTGACACAACACAGAGCCAGAAACAGGGTGCAACGAATGACGAACAAGCGCGGGGTGACAATTTTAAGAGCCAAATCTTGTCTTGTCCTGCTTAGATCAGCCTTATATCTACCTAGGTATCTGTATAGCGCGGTGGTGAACTAAACATCCGAATAAATATCCCGCCTTACACCCGACCTTTTTTTGGTTTTATTTTACGTCTGCGTTCACAAGTTTATCTCGTACCTAGTTACTATCAACATCTTAGCCCCTCCTCCTCACTTGTCAGCACCAGCATCAGCATCGGCGCATAGAATAGGTTCACCGACTCTTTAGTCAACAAGATGGACCGATTTCTGCGAAAAGCAGAGCATGTGGTGAAAGACCATATTATCGAGGGCGTAAAAGATGTATTGGGCGTCGATGACAACAAGGAGGATCGCCCTCAAGAGGATCGCCCCCCCGAGGAGCAACAAGTTCATCACAGCCAGGTCGAGACACAACCTGTCAACACCGACCACCGCTTTCAATCCTTCTCGCCTCAGACTTCCGGCAATGCAAAATGGTGTAAGTAATCTCCTGAGAATAACTTTTCTTATTCTAGTTATTTGGTGTAAATACACCGCATCTTAGCTATGTGATAACAGTTATAATTGACACCCAGTACCGCAGACGTCGATGGTGCCTCATACTTCTGGGCCGTTTCCATGGCCCTTGAACGTTAGTCAATTAGCCCGCCCTTAGCATAGACGAGCATTACCCAAATTTTCTAACGAACGACAGAGGCACGAGAGAGTATCTATATTCTTGACTGGTGGCTAAGCCCTGAGCTATACCTCCGTCGACCTCCTTCTCAGAATGAGAAATACCGCCTCGATAATATGCTCCTGGCGGCTGCTGAGAGGGGCGTAGACGTTTGTATCATCGTGTACAAGGAGGTCACCCAGGCCCTTACTTGTAAGCACATGTCTCGTAAAATAGGAGGCACATGCTAATTCGATATCTCTAGTGGACTCAGCAGTATGCATTATCATGAATAAGTAACATCAGAGATACTGATTTGAATCTTAGCACACCAAACATGCACTAGAAAAGCTGCACTCAAACATCAAAGTCTTCCGGCATCCTGATCATACCCCGACCAGCCGAGCGCGGCTCCAGCAAGCATTTGCCGGGCTATCTTTAGATAATCTTAAGATGAATGCTCTTACGCTACATAAAATTTCCGAAGATGCAGTAAAGGAACTATACGGTTCATTTGGCGACACCGTATTGTATTGGGCCCATCATGAAAAACTTTGTGTTGTTGACCACCACCTCGTGTTCATGGGTGGTCTTGATATGTGTACGTCTAATACCGCTCATCTGTCTCCCACTTCATGAAGTACTGACAAGCTCTGTCATTTAGGCTTTGGCAGATATGATACGAATAGTGAGTCGCCAAACTAGCCAATTTCCGAATTAAAGGAGGCTAACTACTCTATCAAGGCCACCCAATCGCGGATGTTCACCCGGGAAACTTGGACGCTATCATTTTCCCCGGCCAGGACTTTAACAATGCTCGAGTTTTCGATTTCGAGGGCGTAGAGAAATGGGACCACAACCAGTGTATGTAAAATACGCAATACCCACTTCAGCATCACGGCGACTAACATCGGCGAATAGTGGATAGGGCAAATAACTCCAGAATGGGCTGGTCTGATATTGCTCTGTCTTTGAGCGGACCAATAGTGAACAGTCTCGTTGACCATTTCACGGATCGCTGGTAAATCTCAAATCCTTTCTAAGGGTCTTAATACGATTATTGACACATGATACAGGAATTTCATATTCAATGAAAAGTACAACGAGAAAGACCCAGGCAAGTATCGACTATTAGGGCAGGCAGGGGAGGGACGACCACGCGGAGAACAAGAGCACCATTTCCACCGGCCTGATTTTGGAGGATTTGAAGATACCTTCAACCGAGGAGTTCAACACTTCATGGGAGAGGGATATCACCATGGTGGCCATAGACGCCACCGCGAAGATGATGAAGACAGGGATTACGAGGACTGGAGTGACTCTGGAAGAGTTAATATTCAGCTCTGCCGCAGGTGAGTGTAACATGAGCTTGGATTCGGAACAAATGGTCTCGCTAACTTACTATCAAGCGCATGTGACTGGTCCTCTGGTCACCCACTTGAGCACTCCATCGCCAATGCATACGTACATGCTATCGAGAGTGCTCAACATTACGTATATATAGAAAACCAAGTGAGTCCTGCGAACTAATCCTCACTCCTCTTTTATGTACTCATCATTTCTAGTTCTTCATCACCGCAACTGGGGATAAGCAGTATCCAGTTGAAAACAAGATCGGTGCGAGCATTGTGTCACGTATTGTGCGCGCTCACTCGAATGGCGAGAACTTCCGCGTCATAGTCCTCATGCCCGCCGTCCCTGCCTTCGCCGGCGATCTCAAATCGGACGGTGCACTCGGCACACGCGCTATCATGGAATATCAGTACAACAGCATTAATCGAGGCGGCCACAGCATTATTGAATGCTTGAAGGAAAACGGCGTCGACGATTGGCAGCGCTACATTGGCTTCTACAACCTCCGCAACTACGATCGCCTCAACAACTCCTCCACAATGAGCCAAGCCGAGGAAAGAAGCGGTGTTCGCTACGACGACGCGCGCCGCCAGCACGACGACCTCGTGGGCCGGGGAGACGAAGGGGGGTACCGCGACCAATACGACCGGTATCAGTCCGCAGCCTCCAGAGTCCCAGACCAGACCTGGGACACCGTGAGCTCCTGCTACATGGACGGCGGCCCCGACATCCGCAGCGTGCCCTGGGACGGCGACGAGGAGTCCGAGCTCAACGCCTTCGTTTCCGAAGAACTGTACATCCACTCCAAGGTCCTGATCGCCGACGACCGGCTCGTGATCTGCGGCTCGGCCAACCTCAACGACCGCTCGCAGCTCGGCAACCACGACTCCGAGATCGCCGTGGTCATCGAGGACCAGGACAGCGTAGACAGCACCATGGACGGGCGCCCGTACCGCGCAGCGCGCTTCGCGACCTCACTGCGCCGCTATCTCTGGCGCAAGCACCTCGGCTGGCTCCCCGACCAGCGCTGGGACGCGCCGACGCGCAACTGGACGCCGGTGACGCGCGACCCGCAGGACTACGACTGGGGGTCTGCCGCCGACCGCGCCGTCGAGGATCCCCTGTCGGGGGACTTCTGGCGCTCGTGGGCCGAGACGGCGCGCACGAACACGGAGGTGTTCAGCAAGGTGTTCCACAACGTGCCCAACGACCGCGTGCGCACGTGGGACGACTACGACGACTTCTTCAGCCGCCACTTCGTCATCCCCGGCGTCGAGATCAAGGAGGAGGATAAGGAGGGCCGCGTCGACTACGGACACGTCGTGCGCGAGGAGTTCGAGGGCGGTGTGGCCGAGGTTAAGGAGTGGCTCTCGCGCGTCCGTGGCACGCTTGTTGAGATGCCACTGGATTTCCTGATTGATGTGAAGGATCTGGCGAAGGAGGGGTTGAGCTTGAATGCCCTTACGGATGAGCTTTATACTTGATTTTCTTTTTGTTTAATGTTCTGGCGAAAGGATAAAATGTAGACACCCATGTCTTGAATCTCCTAGGCTACGTAGATAGCTCGTTGAATAGGAGCAGGCATTCTAAGTGTAATTCCCGGCCTATATGCATATGTAGCCTACATATATACTAAGTAAACACCACCTAACTAGTACTTGCCGCGCTTAACTACCACTACATATATCTTCACTATATATACAGCGGAGCGAGCCCATGTCGCACAATAGTAATGCGCCCTAACAGCGCTTGATCAGCAACCTGGTTACACACCTGTGGTAGCTATTAGCCCGGTAGGGAGATCTTGGTTCGAGTCCAAGAATGGGTAGCTCTCTTCTTTCTTTCTCTTCTTTCTCTTCTTTCTCTCAAGCATACACATTATTTTTATGCTCGTTATACAACTATCTTCGGTTAAACATTAAGGTAGTATGTAGCTGAACCAGCATCCTTCTCTTGTTGGGTACGGAGAGCACTGATTTTTAGAAGCAGACACAAAGCGCAGGGACTATCTAGGAGAATATCAGCGTTCGGTATGCGGCACATTAGTTCAAGGTGATGATAGCTTATTAGCCAAGTCTAGTACTTGGCATAATAAAGTAATAACGACATAAATGGTGCAAAAGAATATATTATTACGATGTTCTAACATGCCGTAACTGCCGTGCCACATTCATATACACAATAAGAGTCATCAATAGCCAGGTGACATATGTGTTAGCCCTCCTTGGTGTCCCCGTCTATTCTCGGGCCGTGGTCGATCAGACCAGTCATCGATTGTCTCAGCACTCTTGCTAGCCCCAGATCCAGTGCCGTACCAACCCAGTGCGTATTCAATACCTCCAAAAGCTCCGTCCAGCAACCGTTGGTAGCTATTCGGGGTGATATAGGACTTAAGCGGTGGGATGGTAGGGGGGTAATATACAGAACTCCCTCTATCGTGATGATTAGAGCCGGTCGTCTCCATGGCGTCATTGTATTTAGGTTTCACTTCTATCCTCCGGACAAATACTACGCTCAGTCGTTTTTCCCGTTGGCGGTGTTACCAAGGAAGCCGTCCTTTAGCTCCTTGATTGGAAGGCTCTCGTCCAACTTGAAGGGCGAACGGCCTCTTCGCTGACTGCCCCGGTACCAAGACACAACGCCAAAGGCAATGCCTGCAATACATCCAAGTGTAAGATAAGGGTGTTCAACGAAGTTCATCTTAATGTCGAAGAAGACCTTTTCAAAGCTTGAAATGGTAAGTTTAGGCTTGATGATGGGGGGATTAGTGGTGACTTTTGATAGAGTCTCGAGAATAGAGACACGCGATGGTACAATGTTATATCCACTGATGGTCTGGTCCCAATATCTTCGGTTCTACGTTCAAAGTCAGTAGACAGCTTCAGAGTATTGTCATGATCACTTACATCTTCATCGTTAATGATGACCCGATCGCCATCCTTAGTGTCGATTCCATAGGTAGTTCGAATCCATCTCTGCCAGAATGTGCCATCGACCCAGGCAAACGCAACTTCTTTGCGATCGGACCAGTCCATGTTGATGCGGATGTTTTTGGCTGCTCTGACGCCTCGTTGATCGCCTCGATCCTCAGCTTCCTCCAAGCGTAGCTGCTTAGCATCACGAAGATTTTGTCTCTCTAGCTGGAAAGCTTGGATTTGTTTATCCATCCAGTCGCTGGCAGCCTCCTTCATCTCATGCAAAGCTCCGGTGAAGGCGTCTTTATCGTCCCGGTTCAGTATGCCGAGTACTACCATCTTTCCATCCATAATCTCCCGAGCATTCGAAGCCGTGAGTTCTGGTACAATGGGCAGCCAGACGGATTTCATCCATGACAGTACCATGTGGGTATCGCGCATCTCTCGCGGTGTCAAAGGCGTATAGTATGTAGGTCGGCCCTCCCGGGATACAAGTAGCCTGGGCCAAGTGGTAATCTTGAATCGCTCGTATAGCTGTGGGTCTTGTGTCTTAACAAGCTTGGCCCGCCCGATTAAACTGAGAGGTAATCGTTCGAGAGCCTGGAAATCCTCGGTCGCGGTGGCATGGTCATAGAAGTAGACGAAGATGACTTCCTCCTTCTTCTCGAGCTCTGCGAAGGATGTTGCGTCGACATCCTTGATGCCCTCGCAAATGTCAAGAGCCTTCTCAGCATAGTGAAGAAGATCACCGTACCCTCGCAAACCATCATATTCAACTCGTTCGCCACCCTTGAAGAACAGGATCGTCGGGTACCCCTTAAGACGGACATCCTTGCAGAGCCTATTCTCGACATCACAATTGACCTCGCCCACGTTTAACCTGCCCTTCATTTCCTTAGCCATTTGTTGCCAGTTGGGAGCCATGGCTTGGCAATGGTGGCACCAGGGGGCGTAAAACTTGATGAACCACGGCTCTTGTGTCATAGTCACAAGGTTTTGGAAGCTTTCGGCGGTGAGAGGAACAGACTTCCCTTCTTTGTTTGGCGTAACGCTGGGTTTAGCGGGCTTCGTTTTCTCAACATCTGTTTTGCCAGCAGAGGTAGTCTTGGAGGCTGTCGTGTCATCCTCCTCTTCCTCCTCATCGTCCTTGGACTTCTTGCTTGTGGATTCCGACTTCTCTGAGGGGTCTGGGAGACTAGTTGCTTCGGGTTCCGGTAGGAGAAGCTCCTTAGGTCGCGTTCCCGGCATTTCCTTCTCGAGCGCCGACTCAATCATATCGGTAACTGCCTTCATCGACTTCGCACCGCCCACGTAGTCCACGCGCTCGCCATCTTTGTAGAGGATAGTGCGGGGGTAAGCAACAATATCATGCTTAGTGCAAAGGTCACCATACGCCAGGCAATCGAGAGTAGCAAATCGAATATCATATGCCTTTTCAAATGGAACGGTTGAACCAGGCGAATCGGGATCCGGTCCGGTAGACGTGTAGTAGAACTCGTACATAGTCTGGTATGTCGGAGCGAATAATTGACAATGAGGACAATAGGGACTAATAATCAGGAATGTCAGCGGCATACTCCCTTACTCGCAACGAAGCTCCTTGAGAGCTCTAGCAGTCCAGGTAAAAAAGTTGTAGTCCACAGTTAGTTGAGGATTACTAGATCTACCTACTTGAAATATTTTACGACCAAAAACTTGGAGGCCTGGGCCTCCTTCTCGAAAGTGTCTTCGGTAAGTTCGAGTAGGGGGGGTACCCTCTTGCCATTAAAGTAGGTGTTTTCTCTTTCAGGATCATCGGTTGTGTCGGCGCCGATGGCTTGGGCAATGCCCAATGTCACCGCGCTGAAGAACAGCGCAAGCGAAGTGAGCCTCATGGCCACGTTTTATCGAGCTGGGTAACGACGAATGTCTCTATAGTTGCAAGGATCACGGCAGAAGCCAGTCTACTCTAGTAATACATGCAAGCCGCGGCCGCCGTTGGGCTGCAAGAGCAACGCAAGATGGCGATAGTACGCCGGAGAAGAGGAGCGATCGAATAGACGACGAGCAAACACGGGAGCAGCGATGGCTGTTGGATGGTACGTGACGGAAGATGAGCGGCGAAGGATTAGGGGCTCGAAGACGTATCGTGTTGTGTCGTGTCGTGTTATCGGGGATTGCGCATTGGGATTAAATTTCTAATACTAGGGCAGCAAAAAGGTAGATTGGTTGAGAAGGACAATGAGCAAGTAGACGCGAAAGTCCACAAGCACAAAGTGTAACCAGAAGACCGAAATTAGATAAAGCGCGAAAGAAAAGTCAGAGTGTTGTTAGGTAACAGATAGGTAGAGTTCAGTGCCTCAGGTCGTTGGAGCAAAGATTCGAGGACTTGATTCGATGAAACAGGATTTGCCTTTGCAGCGCCACCTAAACCACTACCCACCTGGGCAGGTACTCATACCTAGGTAAGGGGTTGACAGGTCCTACCTCCCTATCAGCGTCCTAGCACAGGTGCATTAGGTACAAGGCCTACAGAGGTCTACGCCAAAATTACCCATCATCCTTGGCAGTGGAGTACAGTGTGTGACCCCCCCCCCCCCCCCTTTTCACCACCAAAGCGGCAGAATAGCCTAATTAGAAAGGCGGTAAAATTGTACGCTAACTAACTTAAAGATTTCAAAAAAAACAGCTTTTTTGAGCTTTTCAAACTTAACAAAGCTTTTTTACAAAAAAACCTTTATAAAAAAACTGCTAATAGCGTAAAAAAAAATATTCTAGCTAGTTAAACAGCTAATTGCTTTAGTTTACATTATTACTAGAGGCTCTCGCGGCTGGGGGCAAAAAAGCTTTTGTTTTTATGTTTTTTTTACTTTTTTTACGCCTTTTTTTTTTTTCGTAGTTTTAGTAACAGGTTATTTCTAGTAGTTTTAATAGTTATAACTAGTTAAAATAAACATAAAATATACATTAAAATATACCGAAATAATAATAAACTAAACATTAAAATAATAATAAAATAAACATTAAAATAATATAAAATAATTAAAATATATTAAAATATAGCTAATATATATTAAAATATAGCTAATATATACTAAAATATAGCTAGCATATATTAAAATACAGTTATAATATATTAAAATATAGTTAAAATATAAACTTTTTTTTTTTATTTTTTTTTTTTGTTTAATTTTTTTTAAAGCGTTAATAGTATTACATGCAGCTTTTAATAAGCAAAATTATAAATTAAATTAGCTTATAATAATTTTAACTAAAAAGTTATAAAAGCTTTATTATTATATTAAAAATATATTGCTAATAATATATTTTATAACACTAATAATACTATATATAGCTTTTAGCAAACAAAATTGTAAATTAAATTAGCTTGCAATATAAATTATATAGCTACATTATTTTATTAAGCAAATTTTTTAAAAACTATACTAAAAGTTAAAAGCATTTTTAACTTAATCGAAAAATTAAAAAATTTTACAAACCGCTTAAATATTATATATATTAGCCTACTATGCTAAGTTTTTTTATTAGTATATATAAAACTAAACAAAAACAATAACGCTAATATTGCTGCTTTTTTTGCTTATAGAAAAATTTTGAAAACATGCTAAACGCTTTTTAAAAAGCTGTTTTCTAAAAGGTTTTAGCTTATTGCTTTTATTTTTAACAAATAAGTTTATAAAATAAATAAAACAAAAGTTATTTATAGTTTTTAATTTTTTGCTGCTATTATTATAACCTAATTAAAAAATGCTTTTTTTTTGTTTAAAATTAATATGCTAATATACTTTTTACTTTTTTGCTTACTTATTTACTTTTTTATTTATTTATTTACTTATTTACCTAGTTTTAAATATAAACAATAACGTTAGCAAAAAAATTTAACAAACATAACATACATTTATATTTAAATTAGCTTAATATAAAAGTTAAAATAACATTATATATTTACACTTTTAAAAAAATTAAAATAGCTTTTAAAAAACTAATTAATTTAGCTAATAATATTTTTAAAAAAATAGCTTAACAAGCTAAAAAATTGTTTAATATAATAATAATAGCAATTAAAAAATATAGCTAGTACTAATAACAATAAAACAAAACAAAAAACAAAATAATTTTATATAATTTAAAACTTTTATTATAGTTATTTTTAAAATTTATTTAAATAACTATATAATATTTATATTAAGTTTATATTTTAGCTATATTTTAGCTATATTTTAATATATTATAGCTATATTTTAATATATACTAACTATATTTTAATGTATACTAGCTGTATTTTAATATATGCTAGCTATATTTTAGTATATGTTAGCTATATTTTAATATATATTAGCTATATTTTAGTATATTTTAGTTATTTTATATTATTTTAATGTTTAGTTTACTATTATTTTAATATTTAGTTTATTATTATTTTAATATATTTTAATATATATTTTAAGTTTATTTTAGTTAGCTATAGCCGCTAAAACTATTAAAAATTATACAAAGTTTTTGCTAATATAATAATAAATACTAATATATTATTAATTAACAAATAATAAAATGTTAATTAACAAGTAATAAAATAATATAGTTAATAATAAACCTAAAATATATAAAATGGTATAATAATAAAATGTAATAATAGTTAGTTAAAAAGTAATAAAGTGTTAATTAGGTTAAAAAGTAATATAATAGATAAAAAAAGCATAAAAACAAAGGTTTTTTTGCCTTTAAGCGCAAGGGCCTTTAGTTTTTGTTTGTTGTAAAACCTGTGCTTATAAGTAAAAAAGTAAGTAAGCAGGCAAGAAAGTAGGAAATGTTAGCACACTATTCTTAAATAAAAAAAATGCATTTCCTAATTAAGCTATAATAATAGCAGCAGAAAATTAAGAACCATAAATAACCTTTGTTTCACTTATTTCGTAAACTCATTTGTTAAAAACGAAAGCATTATTATTTATATTTTTTTAGTTTATTTTTTTTATTTTTAATATTTTTTTTTTATTGCTAGCTTTTTTATTTTTTTAAAAAACTTATTAATTTGTTAATAACTTTTTATTATATTTTTAAAGCTATTTTTTTACTTTTTATATTTATTTTATTTTTAAATTATTGTTAAGCTTTTTAAAAATTAAAAAATTTAATAGTTAAATGCTTTTTTTATTATATATAGCCTATAAATGCGCCATAAGGCTTTTTATAATATAGTTTCTTTTTTACATATCATTTTAAGTAGCAATAAACTCGAAAATTAACCATTAAATGCTTTTTTTATAAAAATTTTTGCTAATAAAATAAATTATTTATTAAATATTTTTATATATTTTATTAATTAAACGTTTTTATTTATAATTAAAATAAGTTTTTTATTTTTTAATTTAAACTTTTATTAACTTTTTTTAGCTTTTAACATTAATAATTTTATTATAAGTTTTTAATATAAACTATGTTTATTTAATTATAAAAAAGTTTAAAAAATTTAATAGTTATATTAAAATTATAAACTTTATATTTTTTTATTTTTTTTAATATTATTTTAATAAATAATTTAGCATATTATTTTTTTAAACAATAAAAATTAAATTTAAATATTTTTTTTTTAATTTATAAAAAAAAAAAAAATAAAAGCTTTAAAACTTTTTTATAATAATATATTTAATTAATTGTGATAGCCGCGCTATTAGGTAGTTATTTTTAGGTGGTATAAAGCCATACAGTCACATGATTAACAGGTAGCATAGCAGTACAGCTGCAGGCAGGTGTACGCAAACGGAAGATTAGGTTATAAGGCTGTACAGCAGGGCCGCTAGGCTAGATTTTTTTTTTTCTTTTTAAACAAAATAATTTTACTACAATATAAAATATAATTAGTTTTTATACTTATTTTTAATGTTAAACCTATAATATTATTTTGCTTTATTTTATTTAAGTTTAAAAAAACAGTAAATTTTTCGATACAAATATAAATATAAAAATAGCAAAGCTTATAAAAGCAATTAAATAAGCTAAGCAACAAATATACTTTAAGCTAAAACAGTTATATAAACTATAGCTCTAAAAAAAAACCTACAATAATAATAGTATATACTAAAATAGTTTAATTAAATATTAATAGTTTTTTAAAAAATAAAAATATTAAGCAATTAAAACCTTTATAGCAAGTTAATTTAAAAATAATAACATACTTTATAATATAAAAACTAAAATAAACAAAAACTTATTTAAATATTTTAAGCAATACGTAGTTTTTTTAAAAAAATAATGCAAAATTTTTATTTATATAAGCACTTAAAAAATATTAAATAAAAATTTATAAAAACGTTTTAATATTAATACTATTTATTTTATTATTTTTTAAAAAAATATAATATATTTATTTATAGCTTTTAATAAAACAAATTATAAAGTATAGCTAAACTATAATAGTATTATAACTTTAAAACAATTTAAAAATATAATTATTAATTATTTTAATTTTATATACTAAAAGTTTAAATTATAAACTTTATTGTTTATTAATAGTTAAATAATTACAAAAAACTTTAATATTATAGCTATTATAGCAAACAAAAATATAAAAACTTTTTATTATTAAGTTTATAAATTTAATAAATAAATAAAACAGCTTTAATAGTTAAACTTTAAATTTTATTACTGCCTAAAATAATATGTAAAAAAAAAACTATATTATAAAAAGCCTTATAGTACATTTATAAGCTATATATAGTAAAAACCACTTAAACCTAAGCCTTCTTTAAGTTTTTTAGAAAAAGTGGTAAGGTTCGATTGCCCTATTATAACTGCTATAGCCAAGTAGTTAAAAAGTTTTTTTTGTGCTTTATATGTTAAATAATATGCTAATTTATGCTAGCTGTTAGCAGCCTATATTTCTGCGTTAGCAGCCCGTTTGCAGCTGTGTTATGCCCGGCAAAATAATTAGCAGAGCAATAAAATAGCTAATATACAATAATTCGGTTGTTAGCAGTTATATATACTGCTAAAAGCTATACTAATAGCCGTTAGCAGCTATATATAGCTGCTAGTATATAGTTATATAAAATTAATTATATAAGCAAAAAGCTTAGCTATATATAGCTTATAAGTAGCTTGCTTTCTTGCTTCTGTACAAAAAGGTTGTTACCTACCTTTCTGTTCGTTTGCCAAGCCTTAGCTTAGCTATTTAGTTGCAGTTTATTCACTTGCTTAAGTAAAAAATAAAACAGCTTTAAAAACTTTTTTAAAATTTTAAGCAATTAATTAATAAAGCTGCTTTATAAAAAAAAATATATTAAAACGCTAAAAAACTTTAGTTAAATAAGTTAGCTAATTTATATATAACTAATAAAACTTTTTAAAATAAAATAATTTAACTAATATAAAAACTTAATATAACTATTTTAAAACTATCGAGCAGTTTATATAATAATTAAAGCTAAAAATAAAATTAACTTTTAAAGTTATTTTTATTATTTTTTTTAAAAAATTGTTTTATATTTTTATTTTTATTATTAAAAAAATATAAAAATATATTAAAAACTATTATAACAAAAAAAAATACTATATAAAATACTAAAGTTAAATATTTTTTTATTTTTATTAATAATAAGCTTAAAGCTAAAAAGTTTAAAGTTATATTTTAATATTAGTTTATATTTTTAAAAAATAAACTAAACAAAAATGCTAACTATTAAAATAATAATATTAAACATATTATATATATTGTTAATAAAATAAAAAGCTTAATATTAAACAATATTGTTATATTTATTATTAATAATTATAATAAAGCTTTTATTATTATTATTAATAAAAATTTTTTAAAACATTTTAAAACTTAATATAATAACTTTAATAAATATAAAAATGTTTAAAATATATATTATAACTTAATAATAAAGCTTTATAAATTTTTTATTAATTTTAAAATATAATTTATTAAATAAATAAATTAAATATATATAAGCTTTTATAAGTTTAAAAAAAATATATATAATAAGCTATTAAAATAATTTAATAAATTAAATATTAAAAAAACATATAATAAAAGCGTTATTTTTATTGCTTATTATAAATATATTTAAATATATAATTATTAATAATATAAAAACTTTTTAATAACTAAGTTATAAAAAAAAAAAAAAAAAAAAGTTAAATAATTTTAGCTAAACTTTTATTTTATATAAAAAAAAACAAAAATAGCATAATAAAAAAAGTAAAAAGTAATATAATATTTAAAATAATTAAAATTATTTTAATATATTTATTTTAAAAACTGTTATAAATAAACATGCTATATATAAAAAACTTAGTTTTAAATAAACAAAACAATTTATTATAACTAGCAAATATTTTACTTATTATAAATATAAATACTAAAATATTATATGTTTACTAAAAGCTAATTTTAAACAATTAAATAAAATATATATTAATACTATTGTTATTAAAGTTATAAAAAAAAATTATTTAAAAAGTAAATTTATAGCATTAAAAAATATAACTTAAAATAATTAAACTTTTTTTTTAAACAAATATATATATTAGTAATAAATATAAATAAATATAAAAAAATATTTTTTAACTTTTTAAAAAAATTGCTAAAAAAAAACTTTTTTTTTATAAACTATATTATAATATTTAATAAACTTATTTTTTTTATTAAAGCTTTAGCTAATATAAAAACAAATATATATTTATTAATTAGTATAACTTTTGCTATAAAAGTAATAAAATATTTGCAATTTAACTAAATTATAAAGTTTAATTTAGCTATAATATTTAAGTATAATAAAAAAACTATTTAAATAATAAATATAGCATTATAGGCCTATTTTTGCATGCAAAAAAAAATTATACTAAATATACTATTATTAATAGCTAAAATAAAACATAATATTATTATTAGCAAAAAATATTTTAATTATTATAATATATTTATTAATAGTTATAAAAAATAGCTATTATACTTTATAAACTAGCACTTTAAATACTAAGCTTTAAAAATTTCTATAAACAAAGCTAAAAAGTTAAAAATTAACTTTAGCTACTAAAAAAATATTAACTAATAAAAACAACTAATAAATAAAAAAAACAAAAAGTATTAAAATAGCTATTTAAGCTAAAAACGCTAAAATAAATCGCATAAACTAAAAAACTAAATATAAAATTAAATTATATAGTTAAAATAAAAAAAGTTTATATTAGCTATTAATTTTTTTTTGCTTTTTTTTAATAAAATTATTTTAATTATAATTTTATAACTTTTATACGCAAGCTTTAATATAAAATCTAACTATATAATATAAAGCATATATTAAATAAAGCAAATATTTACTATAAAAAACTGCATACTTATAACTTTAAAAAATAAACAACTAATTTAAACTTTATTTAAAAAACAATTATATAATATTAAAAGTTTTTATAAGTTATAATAAAATATTATTAAATAGTATAAATACTAACTAATTAAAATTATAATAATTAAAACAAAAGCTTTTTTAATTATTATATAAGTTAAGTTAACTATTAAGTATAAAATTATAACTTTATATAAACTTAATAATATTATTACAAACAAAAAAAAAAACCTTTTGCTTAATAACAAGTAAAAACTTTATAATATAACATTAAAGCTTATTTTAAAAGCATATTATAAATATTTAAATATATTTAATAAAACTATATTAAATAATTTACTATTATTATAACTAAAAATAAACTATTATATAGTTTTAAATTTTTTTTTAAAAGCGCTAAAGTATAATATACTATATAAAATATTATTTAAAAAAGCAAAAACCTACTATAAATATATTTATAAAAACTTAGCTAAAAACTTTATTAAACTTATAGTAATACTATAAGCAGCTTTAGTATTGTTTGTTTAAAAAAAAAAAAATTTTTATACTTATATATAAATTATTATAAGCTAAATATTTTGTTGCAAAAAAATAAATATTTTTTGTTGCTAATAAATAAAACTTTAATATAATTAACAAAAATAAAAATTTATATAAAAATAAATATTTAATAAATATTTTATTATATTAAAATAGCTAAAAATAACAAACTATTTATTACTTTTTAAATATAATATAATATATACTAATTTAAAGTATTATTATTTAAATTAACTAATAAGCTAGCTATATTTTAATAATTTATTAATAATATTTTATAAAAATATTTTAATAAATTTTATATTATATATATAAATAATATTTTAATTTATTTTAATAATAAATTAAAATATAAATATTATATAAACAAAGTTTTAAAACAATTAAAAAAAGCTAAATTATAAGCTAACTTTAAAAATATATAAATTTTACATTATAAAAACTAAATTTTTAAAATTTATTATAAGCATTAATAATATTAAAGTTAACTTATTTAAAACAAAAATAATTTAATATTAAAAAGTTTTTTAAAAAAATAAAAAAGCTATTTTTTAAAAAGTATAATTTTTTTTAAAATTTTATAATTTTTATTAATAGTTTATATAAAACTATAAATATATAGCTAAACTTTTTAATAACTTAACGTATATTAAAGCTAACTTTATTTAAATTAAAAAATATTAAACTGTTTTTAAAAAACTTTAAAAAACTTTAATTTTTATATTTATATTATAATATTTTTTATATATATTTAAAACTATAATAAAAACTAACTTATTAAACAAAATTGCTTTTAAAATACTTTTTTAATATAATAATTTTAATAATTTTTAGTAACTTATTGCTTTTTTTTTTTAAATACTATAAAAAACTAAAATAAACTATAAAATTTATAACAAAAAAATGCTAGTAGTTATTAAAAAATTATTATATTAATAAACAAAACTAATAAACTTATAGCAAACAAAACTATTTATTATAATTATAAACTATACTGCTTTTAAATATTTTAATATAAAATAAATATTTAATTTTTAATAAATAAAATAAATAAAGCTTATATTATAATATAACTTTATTATTATTTATTAACTAAAAACTAAAAATATTTTAGTAAATATATTTTTATAACTAGCTAAAAACTTTAAAACATAAAAATAAAAATATAACAAATAGCATATAATTGTTTTTTTTTGTTTAATAAATATAGCTATAGCTATAAATTATAATTTAACAAATAAAAAACTTACTAAAATAATATTAATTTATACTATTAATATTAAAGTATTTTTTTTTATTAAAAATAATATTAACTAATATAATATTATTTGCTAACTAAACATATAAAAATTTAAAAAAATATTAACAAAAAATATAATATAACAAGCTAAAATTTAAATAATTAATATTTAATAATTTACTATTTTATAAAAATTAACTAGCTATATTTAATATAAATAATTTATAAACGTAAATAATTAAAAAA
Organism: Nemania sp. FL0031; assembly: GCA_022432375.1. Lineage (NCBI taxonomy): Eukaryota > Fungi > Ascomycota > Sordariomycetes > Xylariales > Xylariaceae > Nemania > Nemania sp. FL0031. The sequence continues at coordinate 72,371 of JAJKKK010000069.1, read as the reverse complement.
GTATATTTATAACTAATAACTGCTTACTTTAACAAAAAAAAAATTTGTTATATAATTATTTAAAAATATTAATAGCTATAATTATAAAAAACTATAAATTAATATATAGCAAACTATTTTTATAAAACAATAAAAATACTATAAAATAAAGTTCTAAAAAAACTAACTTTATTATTAATTTTTAAACATTTATAATAGCATTTAATTATTAACTTTAAAAGTTATTTGCTAAATAAAAAAAGTTATAATATAGCTTTTTATATAATTAACTAACTTAACAAAATTATTTAAACTATTATATATAAAAATATTATAATAGCTTAACAAGCAGCAAAAATATACTATTAAAAATTATATTAACTATTAAAATAGCTTAAAAGTTTTATAAACAACTAAAAAAGTTAATTTATTATAAACTTTATAAATAAACTATTTAAAATTTATAACATAAAATTAAATTTTTTTTTATTAAAATATAAACAAACTATAAAACAAGCAAAAATTATATAATAATAAATAAAACAATAATTATATTTTTTTATTAATTATTTTTAATATAATTAGTTAAAAGTATTATTAGCTTTAAATATAGTATAAACATTATTATTATATAAGTTTTTAAATAGCTTATTGTTTATAAAAATATTAATAAAACAACTTTTGCTAATATTATTTAATTAAAAAATGCATATTAAAAGCTTAGCAAACTAACTAATATATAAACAACTAAACTAAAAAAAAGCTTAATAATATATATAGTATGCTTAAAAATATATAAAAATAACATAATAATAAATAAAAAAAGCATAATTTTAAATAATAATATAAGCTAACAAACACTAAAAAAATTTTAACTTTAATAAAAAAAACTATATATATATATTAAAAAAAAAAAAAAACAAATAAACCAATTAAACAATAAACTTAATTACTTAATAATAAAATTATATTATAAAATTATTAATATTTAACTTAATAATTTAAATATATTTAAATTAAAACTATTTAAAATATAGCAAAAAAATAAATAGTTTTATGCTAATTAACTATAAAAATATTTTAATAATTTACTACTAAAATAAAAACTACTATATTTAAAAAAAAAAATTGTTAATAATAACTTTAATAAAAAAAAATAAAAAATAAAAAAAGTTTTATTATTATAAATTAAATATAAAAAACTTTTTTATAAAATATTTTAAATTAGCTAAAAATATAACAATAAATAGTACTTTATAAGTTATTTTAAAAATACTATAAAAAAGTTTAAAAAATATTATAATTAAAATTTAAAAAAAAACAAACTACTAATAAAACTAAAATATTAGTTAAAAATAACAAAAAAAAAAAAATTTAATTTTTTATATAAAAATAACAAAAAACCGCAAACATTTAAAAAGCATATAAAAATATAATAAAAATAACAAAGTAAATAAAAAAAAATAAAAAAATAACTAATAATAATTAACTATTAATATAATTAAAAAAATAATAAAAATTAAAAGCTTTTAAAACTAATTAATTATATATACCGAAAATATTTTTTTACTACTTAAAAATATTAATTATTTTTTTAAAAAATACTAGTTTAACTTTAAATATAGTTAATAAACTTATTAAAAGCAACTTTTGTAATATAAAACCTTAAGCGTAGCAAAAAACTTAAGTTAAATTTTTTTGCAAAAAAAAAATTATAATAGCTATACTGTTAAATAGTTATTTTTAGGTAGCATAAAGCTATATAGTTATATAACTAACAAATAACATAGCAGTACAGCTGCAAGCAGGTGTATACAAACAAAGGATTAAGTTATAAAGCTATACAGCAAAGCCGCTAGGCTAGATTTCTTTTTTTTTTTCTTAAGCAGAATAATTCTACTATAATACAAGGTATAATTAGTTTTTATACCTATTTTTAATGTTAAACCCGTAATATTAATATTGCTATTTTTTAATTTTTTAATTTAAATGTTATTTTTAATAATAAATTTTTAAAAAAGTTTATAATTAGGTTAATTTTTTAAACTTAGTTTATTTATTGTTATTTTTAATTTTTATTTAGCTTTTATAGCTAACTTAGCTTTTTTGTTATATTTTTTAATTATTTTTTTATATTTTATTTTTATTGCTTTTGTTTTTAAAAGCTAAATATATAAAAATTTTATTTTATATTAATAAAAATAACTTTAAAATATAAAAGTTTTAAAGCTTTTAAATTATATTTATATAATATTATTTATAAATATTTTATTTTTATATTTTTAAATTTTATTATTATTTTTAAATATATTAATAATAATAAAAATTTTATTATTTTAAATAATTAATTTTTATTAATTAAGCTTTTAATTATAAACTATTAAATAAAACTTTAAATATTTAATTAAGTTTAGTTTTATTAAATTAAGTTTAATAATATATTTAAGTTTTTTAAAACCTTTTTTTTTTAATAGCTTAGCTATTATTTTTTTTAAAACTTGTTAATTATTTAAAGCTTTATTATTAAACTTATTTATTAATTTTTAAATAAAAAATTTATATATATTTTAATTATTAATTAAAATTTTAATAATTTAACGCTTTTATATATTTAATAAAATTAGCCTATAACTTTTATTATTTTTATTTTTAATATATTTATAAAAAATAAGCTTGTTTTTAAGCTTATAACTATATTTTTAAACTGTTATTAATAAATAACTAAAGCTATTAGCTATATATTTTGTTTTTTTAATTATAACACTTTATAAAAAGCTTTTAAAGTATAAAGTTAAAGCTTAAATTTGTTAAACAATATTAAATTTTTTAACTTTTGCTATTTTAGTAAATTTATATTAGTACGTTAAAAAAAAAAATTAAGTATATTAACCAATACTATACCCTTAACTAATTTTAAGTAGCAGGTTAGGTACTAACCGATAGCGTTATTTTAGTGCCCAAACTGTGTGCTATGTACAGAATTTACACGTTACCCTAACGCTAAAGATGATGGGTAATTTTGGCGTAAACCTCCGTAGACTAAAATAGACCTAAACATTCAGGAGAGAAGAGCTAAAGTACATAAGTCTAGCTTAATTGGGGAAGGTCTATTGATGAATACGGGCTTTGGTGAACCGCCACAGCAAAACACAATTTCAGCCCCAGTCAATTTGTGGCTTAGGCATTTGTCTCGCTCGAGGCATGTGTCCAAGGTAGCAGCAGTTTGAAGAGCAGTCTTCCCTTCCGATGTTTGGACGCATCAGATCACAAATTTTGTTTGTTATAATAAATCAAACCCCTTCCGTCTAGAGTGCGCTAAGACTGCCAATAAAATATTCCGAGGAAATAAGTATATAACTTCGTCTTAAGAACGATGCGTCTGGCGAAGCGGTAGGGGCTAGGCTTTCTATTAAACCCAGCAAGAAAAGAAGGCATTACTATTGAGAACGCATATGATCCAGCATCTTGTGAAGATTCGTCTTTCTAGGACTGACAGTTTAATTTCATCGACTTCTAAGGTGTTATTGTATATAAGGGGTCAAGCTACGACAGCACCTGTTCAACCGAGCCATATAAATGCCACAGCTTTTCACACCAAAATGGCCGAATCCCTAACGAAGCGTCGGCGTTTAGAAATTGACAGTGGTGATAATGATGATGCGTTAGGCGCCGAAGAAACCGGACGCACAACTCCCTCTCTTTCTCGCCCGATCAGTCCGCCGAGTGTAAAGAGGGTAAGAACGAGAGCGCGAATCGCATCTCCATTCCGCCTCACATCGATCCGGGACCTTTCCGGCGATGAAAACAATGGCGCTATATCTCTGAACGATTTAATTGGGGATCCTCTCATCGCCGAGCTTTGGGACTTTAATTATCTTCATGATATTGACTTTTTAATGAACCATCTAGACGAGGACACGAGGGCGCTAACTAAAGTTCACGTCATTCACGGGTTCTGGAAGCGAGAGGATCAAAACAGATTAATCCTACTTGTAAGTTCTTCATCTTGAGTGATGAATTTGCCTTGTATTCCCTTGTAGTCTACCTCCACCTCAACCAACAGGATCTGCCGTTGAAGGCCCACGGATTGCGATGTGATGCTCAAATTGCTATCGAAATATTAGGTCCTTTCGATTCTCCCTATGGAGTGTTTGGGAGAGCTACTCGTTAGGCTCTGCTAACGATAGCATTAGGAGCAAGCAAAGGAATATGGAAATGTCACTCTTCACACTGCTTACATGCCCGAAATGTTCGGCACACATCACACCAAGATGCTCATACTATTCAGACATGACGACACAGCGCAAGTCATAATCCACACTGCAAACATGATTGCCAAAGATTGGACAAACATGACAAATGGAGCCTGGATATCGCCGCTGCTTCCAAAGCTGCAATCATCCCCCGAAGTTCCCGAACCACACGGGACTGTAGGTAGCGGATCACGGTTTAAATTTGACCTATTAAGCTACCTGCGCGCGTACAATAAAGTACGAAACGTCTGCAAGCCCTTAGTTGAAGATCTTGCAAAGTATGATTTCTCCGCCGTCCGCGGCGCGCTTGTTGCTAGCGTGCCAGGGAAGCACGATGTCGACCAGGAGCCGGAGGCGACGCGCTGGGGATGGCTAGGATTAAAGGAGGCCTTGAAAAGCGTCCCAGTGCAGGCAGGGCCATCAGACATCGTCGTACAGATATCCTCCATTGCAACCCTCGGAGCTAATGATACATGGCTTCAACGCGCACTCTTCGATTCGCTCTCAGCGTCTCGTCTGCTGCCCTTACAATCGCCAGCTTCCGCTAGAACTGGACTACCTCGGCCTAATTTTAAAGTCATTTTCCCTACAACAGATGAAATCCGCCGGTCACTAGACGGCTACGCATCCGGCGGCTCGATCCACACGAAGATCCAATCGGCAGCGCAGACGAAACAATTACAGTACTTACGGCCTCTGTTCCATCACTGGGCAAATGACAGTGCCAACGGCATCTCCGGCTCAACATCAACATCAGCATCACCATCTACATCTAAGGGGGGCGACCCAAGCCCTAAGGACGCAGGTCGCAAGCGAGCGGCGCCTCACATCAAGACGTACATCCGGTACGGCGAAAAGTCTATAGACTGGGCTCTCCTCACATCAGCCAACATCTCAAAGCAAGCCTGGGGCGAGGCGACCAACAAAGCCGGGGAAGTGCGCATCGCGTCGTGGGAGGTCGGCGTGCTGGTCTGGCCGGAGCTGTTAGCAGACGACCCAGAGGCGAAGATGGTAGGCACATTTAAGACAGACGAGCCGCAGAAGGAGGAAGAGGGTGTGGATGATGACGGGACCTCGCCGGTAGTCGGGCTGAGGATCCCGTATAACTTACCGTTGCAGAAGTACGGGGACTCGGAGGTGCCGTGGGTCGCAACGATGAGCTATACGCAACCCGACTGGATGGGACGGTTGTGGCAGGGCTACTGAATACCGACCGTATGGTACAGGTGTGATGTGGCAAAGGCTGCTGACTAGGTGCCGACGCAGCTAACCATGCACAATTCCTAACAGCACACAAGGGGCAATATCCACATGGAACCTCGAGGCGCAAAACATAGTAGGGCGAATGATTCATCGAAATAGACTGTCTACCTAGGCATGCAATAGTTTAGATATGCTAGCCAACTAATACTAAGGCTTGGGCATGATAACTTGATTCTTTCTGTGCACCCGGGTTTGCATCATCGGTGTATTGTATTATCTTCAATACCGCACATATTAGGTCCGATTATGCCCACCCATTCCAACGAATGACCACAAACATAGGAGGCTAGCTAAGTTTTATGGCGTTCGACTTCTAGGGGGTATTCGCACGTGTTCCTGCCATGATGGGCAGAATGATAAAAACGAAGTACAGAGCCGAAGCTATGAGCAGAAGAAGGGAGATTAACAACAACTAGCTGGTGATTACTCTGTCGGGATCGAATCCATATTTCTCCTTGAGTTCTGCAACGAAGGCAATGTATTTCTCTTGTGCCTGTTCGGGAGTCAACCCGTCGTCCTCCAGGACCTTTGCCCAGGCTGTGAGTTTGTATTCTGCCTATAAATAGAAGATGATTAGCTTTAATAGCTCCCTAGTTTCGTTTTCGATTCATGGGGTATCCAAAGTTCAAGACTAGCTAGACCGGGGCTGTAGAAGTTTCGGCTGAGCTCGGTTCTAGTGATGAAAGAGTGGTGAGGTATAAAGCGAAATGGCAAGACAGGACGAACTTTCTTCTCCTCCATTTTGTTCCAAATGGATCGCTTCTTCTTCTCCTCCTCTTCGGCTTCCCTGGCCTTGGCAAGATCTTCGTTACAGCCGGTTTTGTAGAGGCCTGTAAGGCAGATGAACAATAATGGTTAGCAGCTGATGCGAAAGTAGTATGAATTTTAATCTCGGCACATCAAAGTATTGTGAGTAGAGTATATTAACGGGGTTGATAAAGAAAAAGAATTGATGAGTAGGAACGTTGACAAACCATATAGACGAAGTTGTTCGTCGTTATTGGGTTTTTTCAAAAGTTGTTTCACTTCGGTTTCTGCAGCTTTTTCGAAGGCCGGGTTCGCCGCATAGGCTGCTTTGGCCTCTGCTGAAAGTTCTCTCATGATGACAGACAGAGGTGCTTTGATAGGTATTCGGGGTTCGACGCGAGGTACGTAGGAGGGATATCGGTGCTCAATGCTTGGTCGGAAAGTTGGGTGATGGTATAGTACGAAGAGGGGTTAATACGTTCGCGATGACTTGTTGGGATGTGGGCGAGCGTGGCGGGGTTGTCTCCAGCGACAATCGTCATATGTCATATGCTACCTAGGTAGGTATGCTTGGAGCTTGCCATTCACTGAGCAAGGTGCCGGCGGGGTTTCTCTTTCACCGCGTTGGGAAGGAACCACATCTACTTCTCTTTGTTGATTGGCCTATTGTGTATCCACCACCAGCTCTAGTAGGCTTAGCCGGCTTAGTCTTCTGTAGCTACGGTCAGCTGCATACTTTGCTTTGGGGTTGCTTTCCCCAACTTAAAACCCCCTACCCAGGCGATGTATGGATAAACATCACGGCCTTGGTCAAATTCGTTACAAACATAAGAATGTCGGTTGCTCGTTTGTCCAGGCTGCCCATTGGGTGCCTTACATCTAGCACCTTAAGTGGTTTATGGAAGGTACCCATCCAAGCCTACCTGATTGAGGCAAGTTACACTGATGGTGCTCTCTGTGTACTTAGTGTAAGTACCTACCTACCTCTAAGGTAGTACTTAAATGTTGGGAAAGTGCGATCGAATTTGGTATCACATCAGATATATGTATCATTGTGGATTATTTAGTTAACTGGGCGGAACCCCAAATATAGGAACTCCTGTCGTACTTTCACAACAACGACAACCTACATGTATAGACTTAGAAATCAGACGGCCACCACTAGCAACCGCTAAATTTCTTGCTAGAAAGTATGATTATTAAGATATTGAGTATCTCAATATCATGGATAGCTATCTAGAAGTTGTGCTACCCAGAGTATTAAAAGATTGAGCAATACTACTTTGTGGCTTCCTCGATAGACGTATACGGTCTCTCCTCTACCCCTTGTCCTTGAAGAGTCAACGTTTTCGACGAGCTTATGTAGAGCCCTCCAGAGCTACAGTAGCATATATCATGGAACAAAGGTTGACGCCTGGACCCGGGTACGGAGGTCTACTTATGCGAAAAGTATCCATCATCCTTAGCAACAACCCATAGTGCAAATAAAGAAAACAAATACTGTCTGGCGGCTGGGCACGTAATATTTCGGACTATGCGCTTAGAGAATGTGGTGTCGCCAGCTGCAGCAGAGCTTTGCTAGCTTAGCTAAGGCTGCTAACGGCCTCATCAGCTGCACCCGAGCCGCCAGGACGTATTTGTTTTATTTGCACTACCTACGGGTTGTTACCAAGGACAAGTGATACTTTTGGCATAGCCCTCCCTCTGTACAACAACCTTAATTCCACTTGTAGTAACTTGATATGTTTGGTTTTTTCTTTGGTTTTATACAAGATCAGGTATTGTCTAGAAAATTTACACATTTCTACAGAAGATCAACATAGTGATAGAGAACCTAGATACCTACCTCATCTAGTGGCGCTCGTTTAAAGTAAATACCTAAGCAGTGCCGGTACCGTAGCTAGCACGATCTATTTACGTATGGCCCTAGTCCGCCTAGAACATATGCTAGGCAACATTTTTCGCGCATACAGAGTACCTATACGTCTTATCAGGCATCAGTATCTTATAAGGCATCAACATTGCATAAAACCTAGGTAGAAGATCCTAGTGCCGGAATAGATACCATAGATAAACAGTCATGCCGTGAGCGACCTAGTGAATTATGACACATATTGCAGCTGTATTTGTGTCAAATGTCTTCTCTTCGTATCTACTTCTGATTTTATTGTAGTATGGTTATTCACAGCGATGAGCTGAAGTACTGGTAGGTAGAGGTATCGGTATCTGCAGCATTCTAGAGTGTGGAGCTGCTATACGGCATACTTAGTACATGGAATGCTTACATGCATCGGGTTGGTCCAGGGTTCCGGCAGGTTCCCGTTAAAGATGTTGGATGTTTAGTGCAGAGCAAGGGATCTGTGCCTGTCGGGACCGAGCAACACCTACAACCTGAAACCTAAAAGCTTCACCCGTTTGTTTTACCAATTGGATGATCATATGGTATCCTATTCCAGACTTCAGCATGACTGGCTACGACGGCCCGAGCCGATTGTTAAAAAGACCTGACAGAGACTTCAGCGATGCTTCGTAACGTGCTAGACTAAGTAGTTAAAAATTAGACTAGATGTGAATTTCGAGAGGCTATTAATCGGTCTCCGAGCGGCGGACCATTGTGACTAAGCAAGAGCTAAGTACCCCTAATAAAAGGTCACATCTGGAACCATTCTCAGTAATGCCATCTTGGTTGCATTACGAACAGTTATATAAGCAAGAAAAAATAATACGCGTCAGTCAGGCCCTGCTAAATGTTGGTAGCCCAAATCATCGAATGGCGTGCGATGTCTCGTACCGAGCAACGGGCAGGCCTGTACTGCTACCCTAGGTAGGTACTCGTACGCCCGGTGTCTTAGGCCTGGAGCTGTAGTGGGGCTCCGGTCGTGCAACTAGCAGCGTAAAATTGAGGTCGAAATAACAATAAAAGTCCGGGCAGGGCGGCAATGTATCAATCACAAGCCACCGGACAATTTCACCTCCTTGATTGAAAAAGCTCACAGGGTCCTTTCTTTCTTTTTTCACTGCTCTTCCTCCCTTTTGTTCTTCTCCTTCGTCTTTTCTCTTGACACGAAGCATTTGCTACGCGGCCTCCTTATACAGCACACCTCTCGAACCCCTGCCATCCTACATCGTGTGTTAGTGACATAGCTACTTGTCACGCCTGCCGGACTTCGCCAACATCTCTCCCGTTCAGACCAATAATCAGAATACTAAAAGCAAAATGACGAAGACGGTCGTAGTTCTGGGCGGCGCGTTCGCCGGTATCCAGGTCGCTCACCGGCTACTCAAATACACCCAACCTCAAGTGAAGGACCTCAAGGTCATTCTCGTTTCAAAGGTGAGGCTAAATCAGACGATTATGAAGCTTGTTCGGAACGAACAACGTGGGAGTTTGATCGACCCGATCTTACGACGGGAATGGGCGCGGACTGCTCTTACATCCCGCCGTCTCCTTGCATGATACCTAGTGGGGGTTTAGCGTTAAGGGTGAATGAAATTGCTGACAGACCCATGCAGAACAGCCATTTCTACTGGAACCTAGCCTCGGTCCGCGCCATCGTCCCAGGCGTCTTGAATGAGGACCAATACGCGCGTCCCATCGCGCCGGGGTTCGCCAAGTACCCGGCCGACGCCTTCGAGTTCATCGTCGGCTCAGCCGAGGCCGTCGACATCACCGCCAAGACGGTGAAGGTGACCGTGGGCGCGGATTCCAGCGAGCGCTCCTTAAGCTATGATTACCTCGTCATAGCCACTGGTACGCGCAACGCGGGCAGCACGGCCGTGCCGTGGAAGAACAACGGCACGCACGAGGAGATCACGGCCCTGCTGTCCGAGACGCAAGAGAAAGTCAAGGCCGCCAAGCACATCGTCGTCGCCGGCGCCGGGGCGACAGGCGTGGAGACAGCCGCGGAACTCGGCTTCGAGTACGGCAATCCGACCGGCGACGCCGCGGCGGCGAAGAAGGAGATCGTGCTCCTATCCGCGGACAAGGAGGTCCTGAACGGCGACAGCATCGCCGGCAACGTGGCCTCCGAGCTGAAGAAGCTGCACGTGACGGTGCGCGGGCCAGCCCGCGTCGCGAGCACCAGCACGTCGCCAGACGGCAAGACGGAGATCGTGCTCGAGGACGGCGAGAAGATCGTCACGGACCTGTACCTGCCGACGATGGGCATGGCCCCCAACACCGAGTTCCTCCCCGAGTCCGTGCTGACGGACAAGAAGTTCGTGGCCATCGACGAGTTCTACGCCGTTCCTGGCGCCGAGAACGTCTGGGCCGCGGGCGATGTCGTCTGGAAGCCGCGCGGCAGCTTCGTTCTCGCCGACAAGCAGGCTGCCGGCGTTGCTAAGAACATCGATGCTGTGCTGAAGGGCAAGAACCAGACTCTTGTCAAGACCCTCCCCATCGACGTGCTCATGGTCGCCACGGGCCGCTCCCGAGGCGCCGGCCGAATGGGCCCCATCAAGGCCTTCAGTCTCATGGTATATCTGATCAAGGGCAAGACTCTTGGCGTCGATAAATTGCCCTCATGGGTCGATGGCACCGTTTTCTAAAGACGGGTTAGGGTTAGACAGCGAGTTGCGCTTGTAATGCGACCATTTTAGATGTAGAGATATTGTAGTTTCGCCACTATTTCATCGCATTTCGATTAATTTTCAGCAGGAGGCATGGAGCAGAGCGAATAGGAGATTGGAGACGAAGAGGAGCTTGATAATTGATTGATTGATACCCGGGATACCCCACCCCATGATGGGCATACTACCCTGGGATGGAACCTTTAATAATGAATACATTAAATGCTTCTGAAGGCAAGGCTATCAAAAGTGAAACATTGCTATAGTTACGAGCGCGCCGTGAGACCAAGAATGATACTAACTCATCTATCTCTGGGGTGTGAATATGTCATTTCAACCTTCCGTATCGTACCCAAAACTCCGTCTTTGCCCTACGACGAAGCTCCCGCTGCGTCTGACGCAGTACTATCTGCCTGCCTTCTCATCTTCGATTTCCCTCCTTAGCTTCTCGAGAACTTGCAAACGTGAAGTAAGGTGAGACTCCAGCCCATCGACTTGTTCTTTGACCGTCTGTAAATCGTCCGCCACGCCGCGTAGATTCCCTCCAACCTTAGCCTTACCACCGCCCTCTTCAATGTCTCTTAGCTCCTTCCGCTTGTAATCAAGAAGCTGTTCGAGCTCCCGCTTGACGAGCGCGGGCTTGCTCTCTCTCTTGCCGCCGCGCCGACGGTTCGCATCAGCCTCCACCTTTTCGATCTTCGCTTCAATGTCCGCCAGTTGTTTCTTTAGCCGCACCTCCTCCCACTCGGCGTCCGACTTAGCCGTGCTAAAGTCCGTGCCTGCAGTTTTGAAGTTGCTGCGGCCTAACCTCGTCAGGTACTGGTCGCCGAACTTGGCCTTGCGGCCTGTCGACGTGTTCTCATCGGCCTTAGCTGCCCATCGGGAGGCGGCGGACGAATTCCGCTCGCTGTCTATCTGGTAGTCGATTTGATTCCGTTCGAATGACGAGCGTAGGGAGGCTGGTACCGTCCGCGGGATCCGGAACCCTTCGTGCCGGTTGTTGAGGATGTGGAGGAATGCGAGGCATGCGTCTTTGTTGATCGAGGAGCCAGCTGATGGGTTGATGAGGTTCCATGCTGATCTGATATCGGTGTCGGGTACGTCGAGCGATTCATATAAATCTTCGAGGGAATTGACTAGGTAGCGGGCAAATTAGTAAGAGTCAGGGGGTATCGAGCGGCGGTGAGAAGAGTCGTTGTACATACAGGATATTTCTCCACGCATGTCCCTATTCTCCTGATATATTGACTCGTACTTGGTCTTGTCTTGGGGGCTCATGTACCAATCGAACCCGTCCTTCAGTCCGGGTGTGTCGGAGTCATCGTCTACTTGCTCGAATTGTACTTGCTTTCCCGTGAGCGCTCGGTTCGCTTGTACAAGGTGTGATTTCGATTCGGGAACTAGCCAGTCTGGTAGTGACGTAGGAACGTCGGCATACTCCTGTATTTTATATCAGACATGTTTATTCCGTAGTATGGTATGGGGGTGACAGTAGCAAGGCAACGCACGCCATTCACTATATCGAAGATGATGCGCATAGCCACGCAGAACTCCTCGAAATCCAAATTGCCATCGTTGTCGACATCGGCCACATCCCAGACGCGCTCGAGTTGGTCATCTCGCAGGCCACTATTCTTCAGGAGAGGCGCGGCTTGCTCGCCGGTCAGGAACTTGCCGCCATTGGTCCGTGTCGTGAAGATGTTCCAATACGTCTCGATCTCCTGAGGCTCGATGCGCGGGGCCATCTTATGGTTGATCCGAATGCCGCCAGTGGGCTTCCTGCTTTTCTGATGCAAATTTACGTAATCTGGGGCGTGTATATGGTATAGATTGGCGAGGCGGTGTATTAAATGCGAGAGAAGTTATTTGGTTGTAAAATGTTGATTTGGTTGTTAGATCGTAGGAGTACCTAAGTAGGCAGGCCTAGAATGTCGGTAGGTCATACGTAACTGCCCGGCGCATAGCCTCCCTGTAGGCGATAAGGTAGCACTGCAGTGGACCGACCAGTAACAATGTTAGAAGCTTGAGCCACGTTTCAGCCAGCCCCATTCACTAAACCGACCTGTGGCTTATCTAACTAGTGCCTGAGGTTGTCCATTCCAGGCCTTAAATATAATAACCACTGACAGGCTGGCTACAAGTCTCGTTAAGTTAAAGATTTAGAAGTGTTTTTAAAGAAAATCAACACAGAGAGATGATTGAACTGTATTCATGAAGCAACAGCATGAAATAGTGCTAGCTGCATTCTATTATTGGGATGCATCTATCTCTCCGTACCTGTCTGGGTCCCGTAGGTAAGTCCCGCGACAGCCAAATTACGAAAAGTGAGCATACAATAAACATTCTGTGTATTTAAAGAGAGACTAGTTTCCATATCCATATCCCCCAATTTCAATTTAATCCAGCACCCGCGCGAGCTAACCACAACTAACATCACCAGCTACTAACTATCCTGCCCTGTTATTATCACGCATTGACGTACTAGCTTCAAAAAGATTCCCAACCTGCGGCCTTAATGATCCTGTCAATGAGTCGATGCGTCTTCAAGGCTGACCCAAAGGTTGCAACGCCATCCGTGTCACCTTTCGCAAAGGCCAGATATTGACGAGCTGTATTGGTGCTAATCGCCGGTATCTTCCCCTCAAACTGGTCATTGGACAGAAAATCCACGGTTTGGACTTCACCGCTCCCGATTTTCAGCTTCAGCGTTCGCTTAGGGTCGCCGAATTGCCAGTTTGTTGGCGGAACGGTGACTTCCAGCTCGCCCTCAGTCCCGGAGATAATCCATCGAAAACTGGCATCGTCAACTATAGCCTTGGACTTTCTAGCTGAGATAGAAGCTACGGCACCGCCCTCAAGGATCCCTTGTACGAGAATATGATCTGCACTTGTCTTTGGATATCCAGGATTGACCAGCACACCTTTGGCGCTGTAGATTGCCACCTTGTCGATTGCAGGCTTCATGATGGCTTGCACCTCAGTGAAGTCGCCAAGTATATGAATGAAACTGTCCAGGACTAATGGGCAAAGTTAGCTTCAGGCCCAGGCATACTAGATAAGGGCAGAAATAAGGCCTAGAAGAAAATGTACTCACAGTGGCCGAAGAAGATGAACAAAGGATTACCACCGGATTTATGTTCGAGGTAGTATTCTCCCTTTTCCATCCATGTGTCAAACGGGAAGACGCCGGATGAAACCCAGGCAGACGAGTTCGCAACTTTTCCAATCTGCCCCGACTCGATGATGCTCTTGATCTTCGCAACAAGGGGATCTGCCCTGGCCTGCACACCTACGGATGTGCGGACCCCAGCGGTCTCGGCAAGCTTATACAGCTCCTCGCTCTCGGCAAGACCAGCGCCCAGCGGCCACTCCACGAAGACGTGCTTTTTCTTCTCGAGCGCCGGCTTCGCTAATTCCAAGTGCTTGCCCACATTGACAGAGACGACTACTAGATCTACATTGGGATCATTCGCAATGTCTTGGGGATTCCCATAGGCTTTTGTAGACTCCGGCAACCCATATTGTTTGACTTGAATGTTTGCGTCAGCACTGTTCATATTCTGCGTGTCTAGAAACAGTCGAATTAAATGCTTACTAGCTCGTGTCGCAGACTCCACGCTGGAGTTACAAACTGCAACTATCTCGTAGTATTCGGACAATTCTCGAAGCCCGGGGAGGTGCGCAACGGCAGCCCAGTAGCCCAGGGCAATTGAAGCGGACTCGCCTTCGGGGCTGGGTCGTAGACCAACAATACCGACACGAATTGGGGCCATCCTGGTCAGCTTAAATAGTTCAATAGTTATTCAGAAGCCTTAAGCGATTCTAGAAGAAAGAGTAACAGTGGTGTTTTGATTGAGGAATTGAATTTGAGATTCTCGGGGGACATGACTGTTCTTATACATGCCCGCCCGTTGTGTTCCTCTATTGCGACATCCGAACTTTGGGGTACGTCTATGTACACAACCGTTGTCGTGTCCCACTCGAATTCCGAGCCCTTGCCATCAAAGCCGTTGCTAAGATACAAGGCATATTGCTTATAAATATTTGAAGGTCGGGGCTAACTTATGATACTTATGATATCTAGATGAATAGATCGAAATAGTCGTAAAATACCGATGCTCATAACCCATTTCCAAATTTATCTACTTGGTGACTACCACAAGCGTGGAAATTACTTCGTAAACAGTCACCAAGAATGCTCACCAAGACTATTTATACATCTAACCATCCGCCTTGAGATGCCTCCGACCAGTGAAGTTCACGATACCCGGGTACAAACATAAATATCGGCCCTATCCATACCTTGAGTACCTATGTACACCATAAGCCAGCATCTACGAAGGACCCGCTCGAACTCCGGGGACAGCGGGACCAATTCCGGCGCTAAATGTGAAGCTCCGGGGGCTGACAAATGTAATTGTCTGGGCGTTGACGACATTGGATCATGCCAACAGGCGTCCCTGGGATACGCATACCTATGTAGTGTACGGCAAATGACTGCCGTGGCTTGAAATCGACAGACCTTCACGAATTGAGGAGAAGATTGCATTCAATCGACTGCACTTTACTTGTTGTCTAGCGTCAATATTATTTCTCAATGCCAATATCCCGCAAGAAAGCCTGTGAGCAGTGTAGGCTTGCCAAGGCCAAATGTTCCCTTGAATCCGCTTGCTCTCGATGCTTAAGGAAGGGATTGAGATGTGAATACAATCGGGCATTTTCCCACGTGGGGCCTTATACGCGACCTCTCATCGACCCCGAACGGAGTCCACCCCCGGCCGGCCCCTCTACTACTACGGAACCCCTCTCCGGTGTGTTTAGTCCTTCCGGACTGGGCATGCCTTACACGGAATTTGGGGATATCTTTCACGAAGACCCCGCGCTAAACGATTTCGAACTAGCTGCTCAGGACCTGTACCAGACCAACGACGCTCAGGGTGCGTCATGGGACCGAGGTATCTGGAGCAGAAGCGAAGCTTCAACCAATGCACCCTTTACTAGAGACCAATCACAGCATGAAGAAAGTAACAGCTCTACTCTAAATGAGGAGCTACTCGATTCCATGTCGTCTTGGGGTTCCTTGTCTCCCTGGGGCTTCATAGAGAAATCGATGTTGATGGATATTTATCCTACCACCAGCACTGCGAGCACAACAGCAGAGTCTGTTGAACCCGTAGCAACCGCGGCGGGCTCATCTCAATCGCACTATCCCTTATCGTCTAGAGATGGAAATGAACATACTACTGATCTCGAAGAGAATATAATAATCGCCATGTATGGCGAGCAGCACGAACCTTTCTCGCCACTACGAAGAGGTGGCATCAATGAGCACTCGCTAATGACTCGGATACTCGTGGGCCAAGTCGAGAATTACCCTAAGATGCTAATCGGAGGGAGTAAATTACCACCCTTCATCTACCCCCAGTGTGTATTGAATAATAACCTCTCGCATCAATGTACTGGAGTGGATGGAATACGTCACCAGTGCCTGCCGGCGCCCCTGGCAAATTGTGCTGCCCTAGTCCAATTATTCTACGGTCGTAACCCTAGTAACTCGCAACTGGTTTGGAAAGCAATACACGATGAACAGAAACGTTTGTACGAGCAGGTAAGCGAGCAATTTTCTAGTTATTCGCTATGGCATGCTATGTACTCTGCTGGTTAGTGTAAGGATTGCAGTGAAAGATAGCATCTGCGGCCTCTATCTAATGTTAAACGGCCAATCATATTTAAGGTTGACTTAAATACAGTCCCACTCCTACGATATCCCAACTCTTCTGGCAGCTGTTCAAGCAATGGCGATCTACGGTAAGTAATAGCTGCTCAGCTTCATCAATCTACAATCTACCCTCATAATCGTCCCCTGCCTCTGTCAACTCGGTTCGTCGGAAGTTCCGGCTGTACTGAAAGATTTTACACGAGTGCTTTCAAATAGAAATTATTAACCTCAAGAGCTGTAGTCTTGATGCAAGCACAGGATAGTAAATCTATTAGTAAAAGTAATGCTGCCTCTCTAGCTAGGGCACTTTCGGTGAGTAACGAGAACTTACTCTTCATCGTCAATAGAATTCATCTTAGCAATCAATTACTCATTGCCCCCATAGGAAATGTCAACAAATCTCCATTTCAGGAGTAAATATTTTGATAATATCTATCAAAAACCTAATCTAAGCCAAAGGTGCTGGGTTATTAATGAGAGTGTTCGAAGGTAAGATCTTGCTCTTTGACAAACGCCTACTACATATTAACGTTAGTTCTTTGCTAACATGATGCAAAAATTCAAGGACGGTTAATTTATTTTATGTGATAAGAATAGTACTTGTCTTTCAAATTGGAACGAAGCAACCCAATTGCTGTGCTATACGATCAACTCCGTTGCCTAGTGGACGAGACCTCTGGGACCCAGAAGCTACCGAAACCTGGGCTATCCGACTAAACAGATATAAGAGCCGATTAATGCGTAACCGATCACTAACAATTAGTGACTTGTTGAGTTCTCTTGGCAGTGGTCAATCAGGAAAGAAGGATGTAGCAGATGCTCTTGTTCAGAAGGACTTGGTGACTTGGTGTGAGAACCTAGATGACCTTGGAACACTTGTCTGGATGGCCTGTTTACTTGATAAACAGGTCGGGTAACAGTATGTAGCCAATGTACTGTATAGGTCGCTTATTCACATCCTCTATTAAGTACAGTGTCTTGGCAAGCGTAGCAAACAAAATTCAATAACGATGACATTGTTCTAGATAGTGGCAACGATACCAAGGTACTTGCCCTCCTACACGACCTTTTCACACACTCGAACACTCTACGCGTAAACAATCTGCCCTCGTGTATAAAATTGTCGCTCTCACAACTCTTTTCCCAACGCTCACTCGCACTCTCTTCAACCCTCCCCGACCCTCCCCGACCCTCCCCAATCCTCCTCGAACCTCTTCCCCCATCAACTCCATCAAAGAATCGGGCAACATCGCGTCTACAATCTAACTCGCTTTCAAGATGGCGTCGTCCCAGGGCGACAAAGCACTTACCTGTCATCTCCCCTACCAAACGAATGCACCCTTCCCTAGATTGTCCCCCGCAGGCTGGTCGAAGCTTGACATCGTCGGCAAAACCATCCTCCTAGCTGAACTCACACCCCGACTTGGTTCCTTTCGAAACGCGTGCACAGCCCTGAGACTAGAGTCCAACGAGATTAAGAACTTTCTTGATACTTACATGCAGGCTCAAGAAGCTTTCGATCGCGGCCAGTTGACCCTTAACCAGTGGCTCGTAGACGAAGCAGCACTAGCTGTTGGTGAAAACATTCCTCAACAAGAACCCATATTCCTACATGCGTCATCGATCGAACCAGCCTGCAATTTCCTCCGATTCCTGGCACACGATCAGTATGTTCCAGCAGTTCAATCATGGATTGGGCGATATATCGTGTGGCCCCCGCGGATTGATGTAAGTGACCCCAACATCTACGGACTCAACCCGCCGGTTGTCAATCTCCCACAACCACCACAGGAAGCGCAATCGCAATTCTTCAATCCTCTACAGCCACCACAGCAAGCGCAAGCACAATCGCAATTCTTCAATCCTCCACAACCACCACAGCAAGCGCAATCGAAATTCTCAAGATACACAAGCTCATTGGGTAATGACACCCGAGCTATGGTCGCTCTTTTTGGCACCTGGCGACCTAAAGCAGACGGAACCCCAGATGCCCGTATTGCCTTCATTGACGTACCCAATGGTACTATAGCCTATGGACCCAGTGGTCCAAGACCACTCCTTGGTGCTGGCCGCTACTATGTTTGCTGGCCAACCAAGAGCCTCGTGGATAACTCATACAATGACTTTGTTCTAGCAAGGAATACAACTGACAGCCAAGAAGAGCGCAATGATCAAGCCAACGAACCTGGCCCTAGCGGCAACAACAGTTTTATTGTCGACAACTTAACTTCATTCAACGCGTTGAATGAAGCCAACGCCTCATTGGCGCATTTTCCACGCATGGCCGTCAATCCCAAGGAAGTGCTCGGTTGTGCCATGCCCGACGCACACGAGCTTCCCAACAAAGGGCCTTTCCACTCAGGATATGAGCCACAGGGGCCCCCGAGGGCTCTGCCTAACCTTGAACTACACAATACGTGGGCGGGTTGGAACGGCCAGATATTCCAATTCCGACTACCCCGTAACTACACGATTATGGGACCTCTAGGAACCATTCTCACTTTTGATGCGCCTCAACATCAGAGATATGATGAAGTGGGAAATCCTCTTGGGATTGGAGGCACATACTATATTGTTCCACCGCCAAGGCTTCCTCCTTCAACCAGTTTCGTGTCCCTCGTGATGAGGGATTTACCACCAAACGTTCCCCTACGCGTGAAAACCACTGAGCCATTGGTCCTCATTCGTAACGGCTTAATCTTGCCTCGCTTTGTTGCACCGGGCGTTCATGAATGGAGCATAAAAGAGGGGCATCTTGACTTTTATGGCACACAGGGATGCTATGATCTTCTTAATGTAGAGGGTCGCCACGATGTCATCCCCGGGATGACTTTGCGATCGTTTACGCAACCGATTCCACGGGAGAATCTCCACGGCATTCTGTACAAAGGTCGATATATACCTGGATGCGACAATGGGCTTGGTGCCACTCAAGATGCTGGGGTTGGTACTGGACGAGATTCTGGACATGCTGGGAATGATGCTCAGCACAATGATGAGGACGCAAACAAACAGGGCGACAAACACAATGCTGGGAATGACAAGAGGGCTCATGAAGAGCGTGATATTGAGTACATTGTGATTTCTGATGATGACGATGAAGAGGCCTTGCAGGTAAGCAAATTCCGCCCATCGGCATGCATTATATCCCTTCTACACCTAAGTAGTGTGGAAAATATTGGGTATTATGATTTGTCTTTTACAGTGAGGATTGCTAACCTCCATCCCCGAAAGACTCAAGAGTCATATGACGAATGGATTAACTATGAAGGAACCGAAGGAGTCCGGCTTGAGATGGAAGAAGACCGTCGTGCGCAGTTTGATGAGGGTCAGGAGCGAAGAGCTGAGAAGCAAAAGGTAGAAGAGCAAACCGCGAGAACTGTCCCTGCTCCCCAAACTATGACTCGAGCACAGAATCAAGTGGGCATGGGACAGACCCCGAGCTACCTAATCAACGGTAGTCAGCCCAGTACTCAGGCCCGACCGTCACGGCTCCGAGCTACGCCACAGCCGAAGCTCAAGTCGGAGTTCGTGGACTCCACCACCGCCATCGAGCCGGACTTTACCATGATCGAGACATACCCGACCGGGAGGAAGCGAAAGAATCGGGACGGCGACGATGATGAGTACAAGCCGGCACGACCTCGCGCCCCCCGCGCCTCTCGGGCCAGGAACGCCATGCCTGTGCAGAAGAAATCACAAGCGACAACTACCAATGCTAATACTGCCAGTCTCATCAATACCTCCGCCATGAAACAGACGACTCTTACCAACATTGTCACTGGTACTATTGCATCCAATTCTGCGCCCGCGCTGAGCCAACCACAGGCAACACTCACCACTACTGCTGGCAGTGGCAATGCTGCCGTGTCCCGGGAGTCGCAGGTGACGTTCAATACTACTGCCGGTAGCATCAATGGCTTTGAGCCGAAGAAACCACAAGCGACACTTACCAATACTAACGCTGCCGTTGGCATCAATACCCCTTCGCCCATGAGACAGACGACACTTACCAACGTTTCCGGTGGTACCGAATTGTGCGCCAGCGCCTTTTTGCCTCCGAATCAACTACAGGCCACTCTCACTACTACTGCTAGTGGTGTCAATGCTTCCATATCCCAGGAGCCACAGGCGACGTTTAATACCACTGCTGTTGGCATCAATGGCCTTGCGTCGGAGAAACCACAGGCTGTACCTGCTACTGTCCATGGAAACAATGATTCCGTGCTCCAGAAGCCTACCCCCGTTGCCGGTACCATTGATGGAATCGCACGAATGAACCCACAGGTGCCATCCGCTGGTGATAATAGCCATAGTTTTGCCGTGTTCAAGCTACAGCCGACGCCTGCTGCCATCGCCGGTAACACCAATGGTCCTGCGCCAAACACTGGAAATCATGCTTCTACGCCCGAGCAGCCTGCTCCCATTGCCGGTAGCACTAATGGCCTTGCGCCAGTGAAACCACAGGTGCCATCCGCCGCTGCCAACGGCGATAATGCTTTCGTGTCCAAGCCAGAGGCTATGCCTACTGTTATTGTCGGCAACACCTATTATTCTGCGCTAGACAACGACAACGATGCTCCCGCGCCCAATACCCTAAGGCTTGCCCCCCCTCATCAGAGAGAAGCCCTACTACAGATAGACCAGCAAGTAGCTCTGGATCCGAAGGCCGGTGGTTACCCTCTTCCCCCCTACCACGCTCGCCTATTAGCCGCCCTGGCGGGACGCAATCCACCTCCAGTGGTGGAGCGCAACCCTCTTGCCCGCCTCGTGGAGGCCGTCCAGGCCGACGCCGCTATCAAGAATGGCACCGCGCGCCAGCAGCTAGATACGGCCCCCAAAGTCAACACACAAGAGACCCCTGTTGGTGCTGTTGATGGCGGTGGTGGAGCTGCGGCGGAGGAGCCAGCTGCTCTCACGCAACCCGCGGATCCTACTGAAGTCAAGTCTCAGGATTAGACCCGCGGACCGGAGTAGGTCAAGGAGAAGAGGGACTACTAACTTGTGTAGTAGTCGTGATGCTGCCACACAGAGACCCTGGACTGCGATTGGTTCTGGTGAGGGGACCAATCTTTTCTGAGGCAGCCGCCCGAATGTCTGGCTGAGGACTAGTAGGGAGGGTAGCCTGGATGCAGACGCCGGAGGAGACTGTGCTGTGGATGTGATGTTGAGAAGAAAAGACTCAGGAAGAAACAAGAAGGACATACTCAAAAATGCAAGGCATTGGTTTGCATGGAGGTGTTGCGCATGCTGGAGATTACGACTTGTGTGTCAGAATACAAAACTTGCTTTGCTAGGCTAAAGAACTCACACGGAAACTCCCACTGTAGGAGATAGGAACTTGGTACACTAGGTAGTACAGAGAAATTTCACGAAATTGCCGTAGCCCTATTGATCATCGTAGTTCTTCGCCATTTTCACTCACGTGTATGAGAGGTTCTGGTCGCCGACCAAATCTTCGGTTCTATCGCATATGTATCTTTATTTTTATTGACTTGGAACGTAAATACTTGTGAGTAACTTCATAAGTAGATTCCCCGTGTTTAGGTAAGACTTCAGAAATCAAAGTTCTCTTCCGCGCTTAGACTATGTGTACCTGCTTGTTTATACATAGTGGCGTATGTGGACCGTCTTCCTCGCCTCATAGTACACTCAATACTTTGTTAGGAGTCAATCACCGTATCGTAATGAAAATATGCGTTGGCTCTTCTAGCGGATCGGCGGTACTGATGAGTAGCTGAACTGAGAAACAAAGTAAGCATCTATGGATGAGGAGATGAAGGTGCCTACATAGTGATTGAAATAATGCAGTGACATGAAACCATAATCCCGTCCAGATTTATGTATAGCCGTGTATAATGCCTGGCACTAATGCCCTGGATAGTGTAACATCTATTAACATTTAATATAAACAATTCTGAAGACATTTGAGTGCTCAGTTTAATAAGTCGCTGTCTGATACTTTGACTTGTTCCTGACTGTCTTCCCGTACTTGAAAAGCAGCCACGGCAATGGGAGGAGGGCGAGGGCAATGAAGCCCAGTAGACTAGAAGCCCAGGCTACCCCAAGATTCCGGTAGACTGTACAAACACATTAGCCTAGCTTAGGGCCGTGAGCAAATGAGTTCAATAACTTACGCTGAAGAGAAAACAACGGAAACACGGCGGCTAATCCATAGCGAGCGAGACTGTTCGCACTGGCGGCACTAGCCACGTTGGTTCGGTGGTAGACATCACCCGTATACTGAAGCGCGCTGATGAATAGATTGATATTCCCGGCGCCGAAGACTACGATCGAAAAGATGGAGACAGCCGGGGAGATGCTCGGTCGTGTGGTCCACGCGAATATGAAGATGCCAACGGGGAGGGCGATGCTACCGATCATCGCCGGGAGCAACCGGTACTCGGGAGGTACTTGGTGAGGCGGGAAGCGACGGACTTGACGTTGGTAGAATAGGCGGTCGCAGATACCGATATTGAGGGCTCCAATCACGCAACCCGTGGCGATGGCTAGGAATACTAGCCCGGACTGGATTACGGTGAAGTCGTACACGGTTTCGAAGATGTAGAAAAAGGCGCCGAAGAAATTGAACAGAACTCCGAAGATGAAGGCAACGTATAGGCTGAGCAGACCTACGATAGGCTCGGTAAACATCATATGAAGCGGTCGAAGAAGCCCTACAGTCAAGAACTCTCGTAGTGTAGCGAGCAAGGGCGGGCTATCTGGCGGTTTTATTCCTAGTTGTTTCATGCGGCGGCGTTGGATGACATGATGATAGGATTCATTTCCAACTATAGCCCATATTAAACTGAAGACCGAGAAGAACACGAGCGTAAACTGAGTCCATCGCCAACCCATACGGTCAACGAGGAACACGCCGAGGACGGGGCTGGGGGTTATGTTAGCTTCTTTGCATATGAGACTACTGAGGCGCACTTCATGCTCGACTTACCCAAAGCCGGGCCCCAAAAATGGACTCAAGATATATATTAGAGACGGTATTCCTCTTTCTGCTGGTGTGAACGTCTCGGCGCAAAACCCACTACCAATAGACAAGCTAGGACCATAAGCAAACCCGGCGAAGAAGCGTAGGATACAGAGGCCTGCGAACGAGTTGGTTAAGCCAGCTCCTAATGCGAAAAGCCCACCCAAAGCTGCCGCCCCGATATAGACTGCTTTGCGGCCTGCTGTCTCGGAAAGGGGTCCTCCCAAAACAGGACCCAGGCCTAGCGCTAGCACATAGGTCGTCAGAGGTAGGAAGGCTACTACGCTGGAAACTTCAAATTCGTCCATTAACTGTTGGTGTGCGGGGCTGATGATAGATGTCCCAACGGATCTATTAAGAACGCCTGTGTTAGTGACGAAACGAAGAGGCCAGTTGAAGAGCTGAATGAGAGTTTACTCACCCCGAGAAAGCGATGACAGCAGTCGTTGTGAGTTGGACATTCTTCTTCCACCGTGGCCAGTTGTATGGGTTTGCCGAGTCATCATTCCAGTTGAATTCTGCTGCGGCCGCCTCATTTCTCACGTCCTCGACTGTGATACCACCAGCCTGGGCTGTGTCTTCCGAATCTGATGTCTCTGGTTTCATGCCTTCCTTTCGTTGCTCAACACTGACAACCGCCTCGAATTATTCCTTTAGCACACAAGTATCGTTCCTTATTGACACCTCACCGCTATCACTATGTTGTCAGATTGGCGGTGATGTAATAATGCAGTTGTGGGTATGCGGCTTCATATATACGATGCAGCCCTGAGTATGTATGTACTCTAATGCTGCTGGTTTATAATTATTAATGACGATTGACACATGATAGATGTCTAACTTAGGGCGTGATGGCTGGCTTACCTGGGTGATGTATGTATGATTATGATTATATGAACACGATGTGAATGGCAATCAATTCACCATCTGTAAGATATGCCATTGGTCGTTCGGCCTTCGGCCTCAGGAGTAGGAGGAGTGAGTGTGGTATTGTATGTACTAGTAGACCTACCTATCTTGTCAGGATGCGGCCGGCCTCGGCTCATGGGGTCAGCATTTGTGATTATTCATCGTGGAAAACACATTTCTAGACGGGATCTGCAGTTCGGTACCAGATATTGTATCTACCAGGGGACCATGACCGCATTCCAGCGATAACAAACAGCTCCGGATGGAGTTGAATCCTCCAATGCACGAACAAGGAATGATTGGTTGTTAATTTCATTGTCGTTGTGATAAGGTGAGACAGCTTTATAGATCTGCTAAGGATGTTGCTGAAGGTGAAGTCGGCAATTGCTGGGTAAGTACATATAACAGCTGCCCAGCCATGGCCACGCCACCACTGGGTACGGGTTTATGCATGGGTGCACTAAACTTACATCCAACATACATAATGCGGGTAACGGGCGCTAGATTAGCACTGTACACCCTTACCTTACACCCCTGCAGTGCTACCGAGTTTTAGTGCTGCGACGTCAGAGTACAGTAAAAAAAAGTATGTTGTAAAACTTCCTGAAACAACTCTCATCTCACCCACCCACAACCTTGTGAACCCGCCATGTCAGAGCCGACATCGTCGGCCGCAGGATCACTCTTCGACATCAATGGACTCCTAGACAACCCCGTATTCGCTGGAGGCTTTGGCCTCGCCTCATTGGGCGCTATACTGGCCTTTGCACGTCGAGGCGCACTCACCACCGCCAGTCTAATACGACGGCGTCTGCTGGTCAACGTCGAGATCAGCAGACAAGACCCGGCATACCCTTGGGTGTTAGCCTGGCTCTCTGAACCTCGCCCACAGACCTCCTTCCTCGCCAAACGCCTCACTCGCATCAACAAGCTGTCCGTGACAACAACCACAAGCACGACGCCAAACGGCCCCACGCAAGCGAGCTTCTTCCTACAGCCCGGCTACGGACGCCACATCGTCAAGTACAAGCATGCCTACATCGCCGTCAACAGGGAGAAGCAGGCGACCGCGAAGACGAACACGGGCGAGCCGCACGAGACGCTCGAGCTGACCACGTTGTATGCGCACCGCCATATCTTCGAAGATGTCTTTACGGAGGCGCGCGGACTGGCGCTGCAGGCGAACGAGGGGAAGACGGTGGTATACTCGGTCAGGAACTTCGATTGGGTGCCTCTCGGCGTGCCGCGCAGGAAACGACCACTAGCTAGCGTTGTCTTGGATAAGGGGGTGAAAGAGGACATCGTGAATGATGCGAGAGACTTCCTGGCTCGTCGCCAGTGGTATGTGGATCGCGGCATACCCTACCGGCGGGGATATCTTCTCTACGGCCCGCCAGGCAGTGGCAAGAGCTCTTTCATTCAGGCCCTTGCTGGTGAATTGGACTACAGTGTGGCTATGATTAATCTTAGCGAGATTGGTGTGACGGATGATAAGCTTGCCTTTCTACTCACTAAGCTCCCGGAGCGCTCTATCGTACTGTTGGAGGATGCTGACTCCGCATTCGTAAATCGGAGAAGGCGTGATGCTGACGGCTATAGCGGCGGAACTGTGACTTTCTCTGGATTGTTGAATGCCTTAGATGGCTTATCTGCCGGCGAGGAGAGAATCGCATTCCTCACTACAAATCATATTGAATTGCTTGACCCTGCGCTCATTAGGCCTGGAAGGGTTGACATGATGGTCCGTATTGGAGAGGCTACTCGATACCAAGCAGCCGAAATGTGGGATCGATTCTACGGAGACGTGGACCCCGACGGCGTTAATAGAGAACGCTTTTTAGCTCGTCTAAATGAGCTAGGATTGTTCCGCCAGGCTACTGAAGGGGTTCCCCCAGTTCGGACAAGCACCGCTGCGATACAAGGACTTTTCCTCTTCAATAAGAACGACATGGAGGGTGCCATTAACATGGCTGGGGGTCTGATTCCACAGAAGTTGGAAGCAGAGCCGCAATAAATGTACACCAATTGTAATACAACTGTGTCATACGAGATACCCAGTCAAAATAGAGAGGCAACATTGGCATTGGCATTCCGGCGTTTTACTATTCCCGGCAATGGCGCTCGGCACGGGATACCGACATGCGATGTGATACCACTGCATGTGTTATCGACCGCAACGGATATTTCCTCGAAGATTAATCGCTTTATTCAACTTGCACGGCTTTATACCTATGTTTTCTAAAATCATCTCACCGTTGGCAAGTGGGAACTCATGAAGTCCGGTCATAGTGGACAACCTAAAGCCACGTCTCTCTACACAGACATGCCCGGGAGTTCTTCTAGCCCTGATCACCGCGTTAGCATCCATCAGTATTAAGATCCAATCACAAAATCGCAAGCAACTTACATCCCTCAACGTCTTCCTGCACCACATTTCTCACGGCGCACTTGTTAGCCTCCTCGAAAGTCTGCGTCTTGAGCGCCTTGCACGTCGCCCCGAAGCAGCTAGCGTCCATGGCATTCTGGAGGGACTGGCCCTGCCATCCGAACATATAGTCACCGTGTTGCCCGTAACCCTATACGAATACGAATCCGATTAGTTCCATTGCATTACTGCATCACGATCGGTTCGAGTCTCCTTACCGTGTTGTCCCCCTGGCTGAACACAAAGGGCTGCGAGCCGTCCTCGGGCCAGAGAGACTCGTCGTTGAATGGCGCCGTGTCCCATATCACCTCGAACATCAGCTGTGGAAGTTTCACGGGGTGCGTGGCCGGGCAGGGCCCATTGCTTTCGAAGGTGCCGGATGCGGGGTAGGAGACGTGGCTCATGTGGTCCGGACTGTCGAGGTTCGTGCCGTCCCAGCACCTACATTGAATGACTAGTGAATCAAGTGACTCGTGTCTTGGCTCTGTGTGGGCTGTCTCGAGTACGCTTCGTGATGAAAGGAAAATGGGAGGAGAAAGGGAATAGGAAACTCACGTCGGGAACCGGATCGTCGTCCGGATGCCGCCCGGGCAAAACTTGTTCGGCAGCGCGACGGTGTCCACCGTGCTATCGGAACACGGCGCGAGGTTGTCGCCACCGAAATTCACGGTGTTGAAGCACCGGAAGCAGATCGCGTTCCACTTCGTCACGCCGCCTAGTTCGCGCTGCTCTTGGTGGCCAGCAAGCATGCGGAAGCCCTACTGCTTGGTTAGTGGGAGGAGGGTTAATTTGAGGAAAGGGGGGAAGGGGAGGGAGGAAATAGGAATCGGACAGACCGGCTTGAAGGCTGTTACTTTTGTCCCATCGTACGGCGACGTGTAGTACACTGTCATGCCTCCCGTTTCTCCTTCTAGGAACCGGTTCGCCATCTGCCCGACGCGCTTGTATGTCCCGTTGCGTGCTTTGAAGTACCTAGGTCGTGTTAGCTACGGTACACATCCAAGAGGAGTCCTGTTGGGTGCCGGGTTAGGTGCCGCCATCATGTCATCTCACTAAGGCAACGTTAGTATCTTCACCAAGAAATAAAAACGACTGAATAGTGGCGCTCGGTTTTATCCTGTGAGCTTTGAGGGCGTCGTGCTCACCATGTTTGCTG
This sequence comes from Nemania sp. FL0031, assembly GCA_022432375.1. Taxonomy (NCBI): domain Eukaryota; kingdom Fungi; phylum Ascomycota; class Sordariomycetes; order Xylariales; family Xylariaceae; genus Nemania; species Nemania sp. FL0031. Next base: position 44,366 of record JAJKKK010000069.1, on the reverse strand, counting down.
TCCAGTAATTGCTAAGGTCCTCTGAGAAGGTGCAGCTGGTGCAATTCGCGATCTCGGAGACATCGGAGTTGGGGATCGAGGCGGCGAACGCGTTCTTGGAGAGAAATCTTTAGTCTTCCCGTGAGAATTGATTTAGATATTACGATTACCGCTTACGCCTCCTATAACCTTTTCTCAAGTCCGTTAGTGGTCATTGTTAAAACGAGGGAGCTCTCGCGTACCTGGTGGACATGTGGCGAGGGGTTCACATCCGGATTCACGAGCCTGCGACATGTTGTTTGAGCTTGATTCCAATGTGGTTGGAATCGCGCGCGCACTCACGGATCAAGGCGCTCGACGACGATCTGCGAGCATCCGAAGCGCAAGACGGCGACCGCGTTGACGCTTTGAGCTAGCAGCGCAAGGGCTGCCACAGCGTTAAAATGCATTTTCAGCGACTGAGATCTTGCGATAAAAGAGAAACCTGAATGTTAAGTAGAGTAGGATGCGATAATATTGGTGCTGTCTTCTTGAATTTCAGAACCCGGGCTACTTCGATCTTATCCTTCAATCTACACTCTTCTTTCACAGCTATATAAACTCCTATAAACATAAGTTGCAATCTATCGGCTACCTATCCTATCTACACCTTTTGGCCAACGGGATGCTCGACTCGCAGCCGGGAAAAGCCGCGGGCCTATTCACCCGGAAATTGAGATTCACAAAACACCCAACCAGAGCTTTAGAGGCTAATTATTTATCTATGAATAAACATGTCTGCCCCCAACATGACGACATTATACCGCAGGAGAACTTCTAGCAGCTTTCGCATAGATCCCGATAGCATGTGTATAGCGACATGTTCACCTATTAGGTTTCTACGTGCTGGATGACGAGTCTTCAAATATTAGGAGCATAATGTAACTGAAATCGTTAGCAGCGCGGCTAAGTTGACAGCACTGATGCTGACGGTATTTCTATCGACGTACTGTGCTATTAACGAATCCATATGAGCCGAAGTCGCTGAGTCTCCCGGTCGAGATCCGTTCTTCGGGACTGAAGTTGAACCGAACCAATTGAGAAGCCCCGTATCCTCGGCTCGGACCTGCGGGGGGCGCCGTGTGCGACACCCCGCCGCCTAGCGCTAACCGGGAAGCTTCTGTGTGCGCATATCACGGCGGTGCGGCGTAATCTGAGTATGTTTTCTATACCGTGGTTATCTGCAATTGGGACTAGAAATAGACGGTCGCACGAGATTTCAGACTCATCGTATGACGTTTCCTAGGCGCTTCAATCGAGGGGCAATACAAGAAAGGATCCTACGACTTAGGGCCGCATTTCGTATTGGTAGTGTTGGGAACTATAATCAAAGTCCCTAGCTGCGTAGTTTCCTTTGTATATAGGAGCAGAGCATAAGACCAAAGATCCTTGATATTAGGAGCTAGTTTAGAGGATGCGATCTGTTTACACAACTCTCCAACGCGACAAATATAATCTCTAATAGTTCTAGATCACCGCTTTCACTCACTGCTTTACAAACCTTAAGGTAGTAGCCTCTTGGGCGTGCGAGGATAACTCGCGGCAAGATGCACACTCGGCAGCGCCAGGAACCAAGCCACCACACGGTCCAACCCAATACCACCTCCACCATGCGGCGGCACACCGACCTGGCGGAATGTCGTCAGGTACTCCTTGATACCAGCGCTCTCGGGGTCGACGCCCTTGGCGCGGATGCGCGTCTCGAGCTCGTCCGGGTCGTTGATACGCTGGCCGCCGGAGAGGATCTCCTGCCCCCTCAGGAAGAAGTCGAAGGCGTTCGTCACGCGGACGTTGTCCGGGCCCACGGTCTTGCCGCTGTCGTCGAGCTTGGCGTAGAACGGGCGCGCTGTCTCGGGGAACTTGTCGATCAGGTAGAAGTCGGTGTTGTACTTTGCGCGGACGACGGCCCCGAGTGCCTTCTCTTGTGGTGTTGACATGTCCTCGTCGTCGCGGACGTTGCGGAATTCTTCGGGCCCTTCTTCGCGGAGGAGTTGTTGGGCTTCGGCAAAGGTGAGGCGGATTTCTTTGCCGGGCTCGGGGAAGAGGAAGGGCTCTGAGGGGTAGACGGAGCGGACGATCTCGATTTCATCTTTGCATCGTTCTAGATAGAGGATCAATTCGGTTAGCAATGTGGGATTTTCTTCGAATTGGTATTGGGCTTCTGGAAAAGAGAGCGTCTCGCCGCTGTGGCAAGAGGTGGAGGCGAGGTCACTAAGAGAATCATACCCTGAAGTTGGTGGAAAATGTGCAACAGGACGCCTTCTAGCGTGGAAAGGACTTCTGTGTAGCTATGTGTTATCTCCATTTCCAGATCGAGACCGGTGAACTATTTTAATCAGAAGCAAGTTAGTATTAGTTGGGGTGAAGGAAAGGGTAGCTGGATAAGAACGAACCTCGGTCATGTGTCTTGGCGTGTTTGAATTCTCAGCTCTGAACACAGGTCCGATGCTGAAAACACGTTCCCTGCCACCAGCAATCTCGAACTGTTTATAGAATTGAGGCGACTGGGCGAGGAATGCTTCCTGGCCAAAGTATGGTAGTCGGAATACGTTGGCGCCGCCTTCTGATGCTGCGCCAATTAGGCACGGTGGCTCGAACTCCTTGAATCGGCGGGCCTCGAGGTATGTGCGGAATAGTTTCTTCACTTCGATGCGGATGTCCTGCGATTGCGTGTTAGAGTTCTGAATATCCATCAGCACCAAGACTAAGGTTGACATACAGCTATGGCTTGCTGGACAGGGGCACGTTTGTGCATAGAGATGTTATCGAGATGGGTGAGCATGCTCGCTGACGGAGCTGCAGTCTCAGCTTCCTTGGTGTCCTTTTCTGCTTCTGCGTCTGCTGCCTTTGGTGTCTCGTCACTGAAGTTGACAATAGGCTGGCTTGAAGCAGCCATGGTCATACCGAGCACAGCGGGCGCAGGCGCAATAACATAGCATTTTGTAATATGGAGCTCGAGCGTCGAAATCCGGCAGCTTTTGACGGGTTCAAGCGGTCGCTTTACTGTCGCTTCGACGCCTACGTAGCTCTCCGGGTTGATAGCGGTTATCCATTTGACCATGTCTCGGCTGATCAAGGGCGTGCCTTCGGCTGGCATTTGTGGCTCTGCAGGAGTACCGCCAATGGTCGCCATCACCACCCCCTGTATGGCCCAATTGCCGCCCTTGCGAAGCTCGACGAATCCCATCTTGGCACTATTTACGACACAAGAGTCAATACTATACACTCATCGTAGAAATGTTTTGGGGTTTCGGGACCCTGTGGGAGTGTCAAGGGTAGAAAATACCCGTTAAGGCAATGTATAGCCCTTAGAAATTCCAACCCCAGCAGGGGGGATAAAAGACGTCAGAGAACTAACCTTTGTATACGCGAGTTCTGCAGCCAGGCCCGGATAGCTACCGTCTTTCCCTCGTACGACTCGTCTAGGGATCGGAGCTCGACTTCGACGGCGTTGGCGCTGAATGTCGGGCTCGTCGCGCGGCCGTAGTTGTCTTTGGCGGGGTCGTCCTTCACGCTCATCTTGGCGAGCGCTGCGGCGGCGGCGAGTTCTGCGGCACGCGCTGCCTTCATGGCCTCCTTCTTGGCCTTGGCTTCGGCCTTTTTGGCGCCTTTCTTCGATGTTGGAGCGCCTGCTTCTTCCATTTTGTCGGTTGTTTGCTGTCTGTTGTTCTATGGTAAAAGTTGGCGACGACGGGGTTTATATCGGGTTCATGGAGGGGTAATAAATGTTGGAGGGGTTACTGGCCGGTGACTCGATTTTTTTAATTGAGTTGGGTTTGGTGCACACCTATCGTGGCTATAAAATCGTAAGGTACCTGAGTTAACGACCCCACCTAGCCCGCCTAGCCCGCGTCATGTACTAGGGACCAACTCTAAATCTTTAATTCTTGACATTATCCTATAGATACAATTGGGATTGAAAGAATAAAAACAAAAGGGTAATCTTATAGATATAGATACACTGAGATATACAGAGTTTGTCTTGTAATTAATTGAAGTACTGGCTTGGAGAATTTTATTTTCTTCCAGTTTTACGAAGTTTCGGTACAAGTTCATCGCCTGGACAGAAGCCTACAATGTGACATTCTATACGCTATAACGCCACTATCTAGATATGTCGGCTTCTTAGTTATAATAATAATACCATGACTCATTACTATATTGCCTTCTAGATAGCCCTTGTATGTTGAGAATCACAGGATAGGTTCATACTAACCTCCGAACACGGAACTTTGTAAGGTAGAGAGATACGTGCTGCTATGTCACGTCACAACATGTGACAATATCGATACACCCACTGTTCGAGTAGTGAGTGGATTACTGGCTATGGTGATTGCATGCCTGTAGCGACAAGTTCTGTCACGAGGCTACCATAACGAGATTCCTTTAGGTAGTTTATGAAACATATGATATCTTGAGGTAATGCTCTGCGTATAGCTGAGTGGCGAGCTTTGCGCTAGGCTTACTATGTAGGCCTAAGCAATTTTTATGAACCTTATATATATTTTACTTAGAAAGATAAGTTGATTTATAGGCCTTTTTAATCAAGAGTGGTGATACCCCCGATATGTGCTATATGTTTAGTATTAATTAAGGGGAGATTGGAGAAAAGAAGGTTGTATTCTGTTGTTGTAAGGAGTCTAGGTTGAAGGTCAACACCAGTTGCTGGTCCACCAGATCTATCACGCACGGGCCCTATGGCCCTACCTTCCACCAGCCCCCCCATGGGCCATGGCAGAGTAATGGCGAAGCTGAGGGCGTGCAAGAACGGTGTCGCGTAACCTGCAGGTCAGACCCACACAGATAGGTACATAGGTAGCGGTCGGCACACAGTACGCAGTACCTCTACAGAATGGAGGATCGTACCCCGAGGGGAGAGGATCGTACTCGGGCGGACGAGAGGCATCACTGACTAAGGCAGTAGTCGGGGGGAGGGTCGTATCCTTCGGCGCGACCATTCTTTAGGTATGATGGTACAGGCTGCACTCGTCTAGATAGGCCGAAGTTGTAGGGGAAGGTACGGATCACAGTGTATAACCAGAACCCCTCACGGCTCCTGCTAGGTCTCTCCATCCTAGCTGGAACATTAATATCACCTCAGTCGCTATAAAGTTACCTATATAAATTTACCTACATAAAATTACCTACATAAAATTACCTCCATAAAATTACCTCCATAAATTTACCTACGTAAAGTCACCTACATAAAGTCACCTACGTATGGGGAACTAGGCCATTTTTAGTAAAACAATCACGAATGGAAGCGCACTTTTTGCACTTTGCTGAGAATTTATGGAAATTCGCCGAGCCCTCGCTACATGTGTTGGTTAACTTATTACACACCCCTGGTCTGTTCGCAACGGTTTACACTCGCAGCTTGTCCTCTTTCCCAGGGCTAGTGAAAATAACTTCGTAAAATAACCTGGGTTGGCTCATCTATACTGCAAGTTTCCCCTTGAATTCAGTTGACTGCATGAGTTCCCTTGCCCCATGTAACAGCAGCATTTCGTCCATTAGAAGAAGAGATAATGAAACAAGGTACGTCTAAAATTTATATATAACTATGAAGTTAGATAGCCTCGAGACAAGTGGCTTGCCATGCAATCCAAACACAACTCATTTATTCAAAATGACTGCAATCAACTGGGATGCTTCTGCCAACGAAGCTCTTGTTGCTAGTATTATTGAGCGTGGGAATGTGACCAAACCAACCACAACCCTTCCACTCGGTCGAGTACGACAATGGGATGCTATTACGGATAGTATGAGGGGCCGAGGGTATCAGGCAACGAAAAACACGTTACAGTATGTAAGCTACTCATGCGCAATTGTAATAGTAACAGCTAGCTAACGCGAAATATGTAGAGCACAGTGGTCTAAACTTGCTCGTCACACCCTTAACGAAGTTCGTCAGCGATTAACGTTGCCTCAATATATGAGTCCCGTTGAAGTGTTAGAAGCCGTTGCTATTGCGGCTAGACTAAAGGCGGTTCAACCTCCAAGTTACAACCATCAGACCCAACCAAATGGAAATAGTTCACCATTTCTCCATAGTGGTTCCGGGAACGTCATGCTGGGTAGTCTTGATTGTGTGGATCCTAGAAATTTGATGGAGAATTGAGCATGGCAGAATGCATGGCAGTGCACTGACGCCAGGTGAGATTGCGTCGTGACTTGCTTGTCAACTCGCGGAAGTAGGATTATTTAGTCACGTGGCTATTCGATCAGTGAACGCCTAGGGAAGGCACGGATAGTGTATACATGGTGGCTACCGTGTGACATAGCAAAAAAGCCAATATATTACCTCGCAGCATCTCTTAAATACCTAGGGCGTTAAAGTCACTCTTTGAACCAACGTACAGAGCCACATAAACAAAGCCTCGAATTAAAGCCACACTTAACTGCACCCTATGCACATATCCCCCTCTTCGCGAACTTGCCGCTCTAAACTATGGGCTGAGTTAAGAGAGATGCTGATGTTGTAGAAGTAATAGAGCAATTGGTAACGAGGCAAAACCGTCTATCATCTGCTCTTATACTCCGTATAATATACCCTGCAGAGCACTACCTAAACGTCCTCGAAATCAAACTTAACCAATAAGGAGCACTTCGTCTCATGTCCCTTTAAATCGAGCAGGCGGATGAAACTCCACCCCGGAACGACGTACAGTAGCCGGACAGCCGTGACGGCGTAGATCGGATTCTCGGCGAAGCTGATGTCATTCTTGATGAAGATGCGCAGGAACACGAGCTCATTGTCGTCGTATTCCCACTCTAGCGTGTCGTCCCAGATGGGATCTTTCGGTGGTGGGTTCTCGCCCTTGTGTAGGAATCCGAGCTTGTGCTGTCTGTAGTGTCGCGTCTTGCTCTTCTGGTACTTGCCGTCGAGATTGTCGGGGTGCACGAGCGAACATGTCACGTACGGCTTGAGCTCGTCCGCGTCGAGATCTGCCGGCACTGGAATGTCTGAGGCGCCGGCGATGTGTAGACGCAGCTTCTTCCGGCGTCCAGTGTTTAATTGGCCACTACCGCCTGCTCTTAGGGCCGCTGGTTTTAGTACATAGCCTTCTGTACCGCTGAACATCTAGAGCACTTGGAGTTAGTTGTCGCCATTTTGAGTATCATTTTGGGAACCCTGGGAGTTTCTAGAGGCAACTTTCGACAAAAGGAAAAAGTCTCTGCTTTAGAAACAATTGAAAGTGAAAAACTCACAGCTTCGTTCAATTGCACGCTGTCACCGAATGTCTGCCAGTTCATCGCGCAAATCTGCGCCCCGATGCCCCAGAATGGAACTTGCTTGAGGTTGCCCGATGATATACGAGTCCCCTTGGGGAACACGCGCATGAGATGCTGCGCATTGTGGCGGGCGATTTTCCCATTATTCGCGGGCATCAGTGCCTTCAGCCCAGTCTCGGAGACGTTGATGAGATGGTTATGAGGGCCTTCACCCAGATTCCCCTCAAACCACGAGTTATCCCGCGGTTTCACAGACTGCGCATAGACACCAAGAGCCGCGAGCTCTGGGATAATACCACCCTTCTTCACGGCCCGCTTTCGCGCCTTATAGGCCGCACGGCTCTGCTTCTCCTCCTCGTCCTCGGAGCTAGAACTGTCGCTGCTATCCTCATCGCTGGTGTCTTCTGCGCTCGGGAAGAAGTACTCGACGATAAGCACGATCCTGGACCCGAGCTCGTCGAGACATACTTGCTCCTCGTGCGTCTCCTGCTCCCTGTGGCCCTTCTCGCGGACGGCTTTGCTTAGGAGTCTGTCGCCCCAGATCTCTCTCATGATCTCCACTAGGCGCATCTGCCCGTAGGCCCCGCAGTGGTTCTCAAGTGATAGCATGATGGGCGCGGCGCGGTAGCCTTGCTTGTCAACGGACTCGGCGGCCTCCTTATCTACAACATCACGGATGGCTTCGCAGACAGCGCGGAAGGGGATGTTGGAGACTAAAGTATACCCATGAGTGACCTTAGGCTCATCCTTATTCTCACTATTATCCCATGCGTCAATCTCGACGCATCGCGCGCCCGTGAACAATGTAGATTCATATGCCGAGGCTGAAGACTTCCCCTCAAGCTGATGACCGAGGAGGTAAGTGTTGTGGCTCGAGCTTATAAAGTACTCAGGTAAAGGGTGGCGTCGATCTGTTAGTTCTGGGGGCACGCGAATATGTGGTTTATCTAGCAGTGCGTCGAGAACCGGGCTCAGACCGTCAAATTCTAGGCCGGCGTCCTCCTGGGATACGACATTGTGATGAGCGAGAAACGATTTTAGTGCATGACTAATTCTTAGTTGGTGACTTGTTATCTCTCTATGGCGAGAGCTGCGACCTCCTCCGGCCACGGTGTGATCGTCAATCTCCTCGCCTTTGTCTTCATCGTATTTTTCTCTGACGGACTTTGTGAAGGTACGGAGGTCAGCTAGGCCAGCGGTGATAACCTCAGCCATGGTCAAGCTTATGTTGATAGGATATGAGGTTGGTTTATACTTTATCGAAAAGCCCTCCAGTGGCTGTTTAGGTTGATTCTAGGTCAGGGTAAGTAACTTGCATAGGGTTATTCATGAGGGGTTGGGATGAGGTGGGTTGAAGCCTGGTCATTATGACCAAGTCCTAAGGTCCTAGGCAAGCTGACCATCAGACGCCATTATCCACCCTTAACGGAGCCCCCTAACGGCATCGTCAGAGCCGCTATAGCCGGGGTGTCACGTGCTTTTCACGCTTTAGTTACCAGCCTGCCGGGTTTGGTGACAGGATTGACACGGAATCCGGCACTGTGCCTCATGTGTACCTTCACCGAAACAGCAAATGTAGTACTCACCTACCCGATACTACTTCTCAGTAAGTACCTACATAATTTAACTCTACAACAATTTCTTCGCTCATAGCAGCTTTCTCTTGCAGAAGATTAAAACGAAGAATGAATCCAAACTCGGGCGACGAGGTAGATGTACTCTATATTGTTACTAACTTAAATTGGTTAAGCTCATGATTTAGATGACGTGTAGCGAAAACTAGCACCCGCAACACTAGACCACCAACTTGACCTTTAACTTGTCATTCTCAACGATCTCATCTTTCAACCCCATAAGCTCCGGGAGGTCCCATACGGCATTGACATACCGCCCTCGGAGCCACTCTCGCCTCTCCTTTGTCAAGTAGACAATTGAGTCCGCGGCTAACTCAGCTTTGTCAACGAGAACTGCACGCCCTTATTAGCATTGATACTCTAAGTATTATGTACACATTATATACGCCAAAGGGCGGGAGGGGGGAGGTCATGGGCTTACTGTAAGCTAAGCTCTCGGGAATCTCGCTGCTTGGACCGCTTGTCATATCGGTCGGAACTCTACCAGGGTTGATGGTGAACGCAACGATTCCCTTATCGCCATACTCGGCATCCAAAAACTCGGTAAGTCTCAGCACAGCCAGCTTCGACGTCTGGTATCCGCTAGACATCGGTGTGCGGTAATGCGCGCCCGCACTGCTAACCGTAACAAACGTCTTCAGCCCGTCTGATTCCAGCATCAGCGGGAGCAGAGCGCGCATCACGAGATACGGTCCCTTGAGATTGACCGTCACCGTGTCCCACCATGCGACGGGATCTGTCTCTGCTATGAGGCCTCGCCCGATGTAGAGCCCCGCGTTGTTGACCACGATATCGATGCGGCCGAACTTTTTCTTGACTTCGGCTGTGGCCGCCTCGACGCTGACTTGGCTCGTCACGTCAAGAGTCAGAGCGAGGATTCGTGGCTCCGGCTTCCCGGCGGCGGCGACGGCAGCCTTCATCGCCTGCACAGTCGCGCTGATGTCGGATCTTCCGCCTACGGCGATCATTGATGCGCCGGCTTTTGCGAATGAGACGCTGATGGCTTGGCCTATGCCTTTGGTTGCGCCGGTGATGAAGACCGCATGTCCACTTAAGTCTGCCTTGGCGGAATCGATGGCAGGGTAAGTGTCATTGTGAACGATGGACGTAATGTCATAATCACCTACAGTAGTTAGTGAATCTATAAGTGAATTGAAAGGAGTTAACATTACATACCTGCGCCATCCAGGAATTTGGCAGTTCCTCTTGGAGGAGGCATCTTTAGAGTTGAAACTGATGTCCTGGTGTTGAAATAGAGCTGCGATTCGAAATATTGAGAATCGAGTGCGTAGCTGATCGTGTCGTGCCTTATAATGACGCTTCAGTCGTGAAGGAAAACGTCTCGAGTTCATGATTTATATACCTTCATCTTCAACGCCCCTTGTATCAGCATCGCATGAAGCTCAAATTAAGCGCTCTTCCTACGTTATGTCTGTCGGGGTTAACCTTCAACGCTAGCTTCCTTCCCATCTCGATAAACCATAGTTAGACAGACCTAGTAGTTGAAGTTGATTGGCTGCCCCCGCCAACTTCCCATAAACCAAGACCCGTTGAGTTAGAAGCTTACTACCGCCGATGAGACCAGGTTCATAAACGCCGAACCCACACATCCCGCCGCGCTCAACGCCGACCAATACTATTGGGTCTGGGGAACTAGCGTCTTGGCAACGCGGCGTTATTAGGATAAAGCCCGTCTAGGACCGTGATAGAGACGTCTCGTCTTTCCTAATCTCGAACCTAGGACTTTGTCCTAGAAGTTGTTGAAGAGGTTTATATAGTATAATTACCCCAACACTACTATGTGGTATCACAGAAACTTTTCCATTGACAACCAGGGACGATATTTAGGGCACTGAACCTACCGAGCCACTCACGTGTGTAGGTCTATGGCCTAAGACATAGACCATCAAGGGATTTTTTCTCCAATTTTTGAAAAGAATATTAACTGAGCTGCATTGTCACCTAGCTGATTGACGAAATTGATCTATTAATATATTGATTTAATATGATGATTGACTCGACTTGATTTGTGTTTCAAGTCATAGGGGGATATTATGTCCCCTAACCTCCGCAAGGGTATCAGACGTAATAAACTATATTCTCTTACTTTAAGGGCTTGCCATGTCATGACTCTGTACCACCCCTCTAAGGACTGCCTCCTGTGCCTTGTGCATGGCGAGCGCAAGTGCGGTTAAAGGGTCTTGGGGGCGCATCGTGGGCGCGAGGCCAGACCTGTTTATCAAGGGGCCAAAAGATAGAAACTGAATTAGAGGTTGTCACGGATATGTGGAGCTTATATACCGTTATTGCCAATATCGCAATAACGGCGTCGTTTTTGTGACAGCGGTCAATGTCCTTATGCAGCACCATCCACCCAATATATTAGCTAGTAGTAATACGGTCGAGACAATTGATGTAATATTCACACCGACCGCTGACTGCCAACAAACAGCCAATAAAGTCAACAAGACATTTTATAGGTTGCGAGGCGCTCTCAAAGCACACAGAGTAAGTGACAGTCGGCTTTCGACGCTCTAGTCTTTTGGACTTTGGCTTTAACTGTACAGGTGTCGTGTGGTCCAGCGTTCTTATATGTAAGCTCCGCAAACTGCTATGACTGTGGGTGGGTAAAACCTCCTTAGTTAGGTAGAAATTAAGGTACTTCTACTAAATCAACTGGCTCGGCCGTTACCCCGTCCCGAGCCTCGTGGACTACAACCCAGGAGGTATGCTGCGCAGAGCCTCCGAGAGCCACCAGGAATGCCGGAATGCGTCTGCTCACCTCATATCAATTGTGATGTGCATCTAAGGTCGCCGATCACTGTGGGTCTTGTGCTGTCTATGTATGGGTGATTTATACACGCCTGCACTACTTGATTGGATAGACGTCGGCTACAAGACAGACAGAAATTTTATGCCATCTCGACTTTAAGCGAAGCCTACCCAACATTCAGCACGATTTGGCCCCCAATCGTACACCATTCGTCGGTTTACCCGATATCTCGCTTTGCTCATTCAGGGTGGCTCAAACCCTTGCCGTTCGTTGCTACCCAGGCCGGCACATGTGTCTACTTTAGGAATGCAGTTTCGATTGAAATAGAAGTAGTAAAGCTGGTCCTGGATAGAACGGCGAATCTTTTATATACTAGGCAGCGAGATCAACTTTTGCTTTTGATATTACGGTATACATACCATATCTGTTTCGTTGTAATAGTGGCAATCACACTAGTTCGCTTTCCAAGTATCTCAACATGCACCACTTCCCGGGACTACAGTCTCCTTTAAGCCAAGAAGTCGTATTTGACACTTCTACCTACGGCGGGAATGCCTCCTTAGTCTCTGTTTTAGAAGTACACAAATCGTCTAAGCCAGGTGAGATCCAATTGAATTATTTCCAATTATCAGCGTGCTAATTCTTAAAGCCTGGCACCGTGATCTCAATCATACTGGGCTTCTAGAGTTACTAGACCAGGTCTTTCACCCCTTATGCGAATCCATGTAGCCACGCACTTACAGTTTCTGATTGTAGGACACGTTTACCTTTGAGGGCAGCATCAAGGTCTTGTGAGATCATATTAATCTAGCTACATGATTGAACCAGACGTCTAATTTGTGATCCTAGCTTTGTTTCCGGTGTTCGGGCCGAAAATGAAGTTAAGCTAGACAAGGCTATTCTAGAATCACTTGTATCTAAGGCGGGCATGTCCGAGAAATTTCGTAGAGATATCTCGAATACTGAGTATTGGGCTAAACTTCATATTGGGACATCAATCGTGCCTGGGGCTGCTTGGCCACCGAGTGGTATGATTATACGAGTTTATCTACCATTGTTCAATTACTAATTCTCCCTGTATAGTAACATTCCATTACGGGTTCTGGGCCTGGGGTGACGATACTTCACACTCCTTCGTTGAATGCCAAACCAATCTTAACGACACGAGATATTTCTGTATCAACTTCCCGAAAGATTGCGTCAAAAGCGTTGTACAAGCTACGAGCCAAAATGCTGAACTATCTAACAAAATCTTCTACGTCGATTCTTTAGTTCTTAGCCATGTTGTCTCAACCTACCTTGAAGCTATATCAGGCAAACGGTCGATGCTAAAGTCAATTGTACGTATCAACTACCCTGCTTATTGTTCTGAGTGTTCTTGGGGCCTATGACATGAAACTGGAAGAACAAATTTGGAATTAGAACGATATCTAGACAGATATTGATTCAGCCTTTTAGGAAAAAGAGCGTGCCTTCAAGCAATTTATGTTGCCAAGTAAAACTGAAGAGCTTCATAGTCTTTGTATGGACTGGCATAGTATCCACTCTGATCTAATGGATCTTGCTGAGCAACTTCATGCGCTCCGTGAGTTATACGATATATTGTTTCGGGAGAGAAACGCGCTAGAAAAACAGCAACAAGGAATTATGGGCTGCGACCACACTCTACGAATGCTTCAGTCTCAGTGCAACTCATACGGGCGCTGGACAAAGAATTACCTTGACCGAACTAACATTCGTATTAATCTCGTATGTTTGCTTCTATCCTTTTTGCGTCGAGTCGTTTACTTTCGAAAACATCACCCCGAGAACGTTCCAAGAGACTAACCGGAATACTAGCTGCAACATATCGCATCTCACATTGACAGTGACAACAGCACTAAAATAGCGCGGCAGAGCCAGCAGGAGAGTAAATCGATGCTAGTTCTTTCAGTGGTAACCACCTTTTTCCTGCCAGGCACATTTATTGCTGTCAGTAATCCTCGCATTCGCATACATGGCCCACCAGTATGGGTTTGGCTAACACATTTTTACGTGACCTAGACAATACTAAGCACAGCGTTTTTCAACGTTAATGATGGAATTTTGGAAGTAGCAGGGAAGTGGTGGATATTGCTAGCCGCTGCAATACCTTTGACAATTGTAGTTGCGTTCTTTCTCGTATGGATACACCATTTCAACAAGAATGGGAATGGAGGCAAGCAAAAGAGTATGGTATAATATGCTTATTGAAATAAGGGAGGTTAGTGCACTCTACTGCCCTTTCTATACCTATACTATAGATATCCCAAAGGCATATCTAAGCTCTTCTTCTCCTTCTAATCATTCTTGATATACTCTACCATTGCCACTTTGATTATAAGGACAGGCGCGATAAATACAACCTTGAGGCGCATGTGGAAATATAAGCGCTCTCTATATGTTAGCGGAGCGCTAAAACTGTATATGCATAAGTGTATAGCTATCCTGCTCCAAGCACTTAGATTGTAGTTGAGTACCTACCCGATCGGTAGAATTCTCACAAGGGTGTAGAAACCTCGGGATTTTCTAATTAGCTAACGTCAATGAAGTGGGATAGCTTTTGAGGGACTTGATATCTGTGTCACGATCTCTACGGTACGGGTATCAACTTATAGGTAGGTCCTGAATACTTGTTGACGCACGGGGAGTCCTAACTGCCACTTCCGAGAGGTGGGCAACTATATACAAAAAGGAGAGATGTGGCCATGTGTAGCCCTGGTCCAGTCGGGGTTCCGACAATCGGTGTCACGGAACTGAAGTGCAAAGATAGAACGTTATCAGGTCGAGCGAACCTGACCGTCTGCATCCTTATACACCTATACCAGTACTGTAACGATGCGGGTCAATTGTTTACTCTCGGGCCTTAAGCTTGGCGGGAGGTGATGCGTCTAGAGCATCGCATTCTTACCTGTTGGCATCTTAGCACTGATAAATTGACTGGGGGTAACATAGAGAGCGCTATAGCGGGGTATCTATAGTGAGGAGTGATCTTGTACACTCCCACATCTAGGCACTTCAAGTATGTTTAGACCATACTTTCTCGGTATTAATCAATTAAAACATCGATTACGTACAGTTGGAAAATTGTGTTGCATTTTCCACACTGTATGTACTGAGTTTGTTCTTGTAGCTAGTAATTATGGTAGCAAGAAGCCACCAACTAACAACTTGGGTCTTGGCACCGAGACCGTTGGACTTATGATTAGACTAATCAAATAGTGGCTGAAGTCACCAATCAATCAGGCAAGATGGCCGAGTTGGTCTATGGCGGTAGACTCAAGCGAAAAGCTTACCTGTGTACACTCAGGATTCTACTCTCGAAAGAGGCAGGGGTTCGAATCCCCTTCTTGTCAAAACATGTCACTTATGTGACTAAACTTTTTTTCATCTGGGCGAACGGCTGGACTTCCCAAATTATATACAATAAATAGATGGTATAGTTTGTTTGAGTCGAGTCACTTTATGATTTTTTTAATCCAATCCGTTCTTATTAATACTAGGTTAACGGGACCCCAAACTACTGAATTAAATGTGTTTGATAGATATATATATATAGATAGACTAGTAGTGCATGTAGTCACGTACTGTAGGACGACATGACTCCGGAAGAAGAACGTGGGTATCGTGCTTATCAGACCGCACGGAGGGTAAAGTGTCTATTAGAGGAGGCTGGACCAGACATGTGAGACAATTTGAAGAAGGCTTCCAATAAGGGGTCACGTCACCCCTATCAATCTTATGATTGTCGAAAAAGTGACTAATAATATAAGTGAGCCAGCCCCTCACTGACCGCACACTCGAGGGCGGCGATAGCTTGGTTCGTACGGCGCACCTCGAACTACATAAAGTCTTGACACCCTATGGTCATTACAACGACTCCCACTAGGTAGGACTAGAGGCCTCTATTAGACCTTATTAATATTAAAATATTATTATTGTCTTGAAAATTATGTCTCTCATCATGGAAGATAGACGAGCCTCTAGCAACACCACCGTTATTACTATTTCATCGTCTTATCTTCACGACGACTCGGAAGCCTCTGCGCTGAGCCTAATCGAGGCTATTCGACCGGACTGGGGTATCAGCCCCTACCGGATTAACATCGAGAAACTCACTGGGGGTGTCAACAACACCCTTTTGAAATTATCCAACCTCCACAACGGGCGTGGACAAGAGCATTCGGACAAGGAGGCTGTTCTTTTGCGGGCATATGGACACGGGACTGGCGTCCTTATCGACCGTGAGCGCGAGGTCCAGAGCCATGAGCTTCTAATGCGGTATGGGCTTGCCCCAGAACTACTTGCGCGTTTCAGAAATGGCATGCTGTATCGCTACATTCCCGGGATGGTCGCACGTCCTGAGGACTTGAGTATAGATTCTGTATTCGTGGCCGTTGCTACTAAGTTAGCTGAGTGGCATGCCAAAGTGCCATGCCTTTCTGAATTTCAAAACCTTGTTAGCAAAGGTTCAGACTTATGCCGTAAAGGCATCTTGGGCAACGTATCGTCTAACATCTGGACCCTTCTCCAAAAGTGGGTTTCGGCGCTCCCGGCGACATCAGAAGAGCAGAAACAAAAACAGTCCGAAATGCAAAAGGAGTTGGACTACTTGGTCAACAAATTCAAGCTACAAGAAGGAAATAGCGACTGCGAGACAAATGCAGGTACAAACCTATGGAGATGCAGGTCACATTCAGCTAACAATAGCAGATGGTATTCGGTCATTGTGACCTGCTTAGTGGCAATATCGTCATCTTGCCTCAAACCAACGTCACTGATCGTAAAACAGTAACATTCATCGATTACGAGTATGCTATGCCGTGTCCTGCTGCTTTCGACCTGGCAAACCATTTTGCCGAATGGGGTGGTTTACAATGTGACTACAGCCTGCTCCCAATCCGTTCCCAGCGCCGCGACTTCATAACCCAGTACACTCGTACCTACAATGACATATTAGGGCGAGAGTTTGACGAAGAGAAGGAAGTCGCTCGACTATACGCCGAGGTAGACGAGTACCGTGGTGTTCCAGGCTTCTTCTGGGCGTTGTGGGCGTTAATCAAAGCGCCCATCTCCGAAAATGAGCCTGACAACGACTTCGACTACGCCTCTTACGCCGAAACCAGGCTCGGAGAGTATTACGCCTGGAAAGCGGAGGAAGACGGAACTAGGAAAACCAAGGGTGGAGAACAGCCTTTCCGGGAGATGTGCTGGGCTCAGTCTTGATTGTTAATTGAGAGTCGGTGTAGTCAGATAGCCTGCTTTGCCCACTTACTGAAGATGGTACATCATTGCTGAGTTCTCTATTGGAAATACATATCTCTTAGTTAAAGACGCGTAAGCAGGGTCTTTGTATGATTCAGCTCCGGCGCCTGTTGATGCGTGTGAATTCCGGGACAGAGCACGAGGGTACCGAGGAGAATGGCCGTGCCCGTTGGCGCTATGCGCTGTTGAACCGTTGTGGTGTCTTCTAAGGCGATGATGCCTGCAGCATCGAGCCCTACGTCGAGTGTGACGGCCTGGAGAGGTACTTCCATATTCTAATCAATTAAGAAGACAGTCGGTGACACATTCGCCACATACTACTGGTGGAAGATATATACGCACCTTTCTATAGACGGGCATAATCATTGCTGTTATGCAAAGGGTGAGGTGTATTTCCTCGTTGTTTTTGGCCCATGGGAAGGGCTCATTAAACATCGCAGGGCTTGTGATATTTATGATATCTAGACGAAGAATACCTGAGCCCTTCCCTAAGCTATGGCCTCCCCCCCGGACGGTAGCATTGTCTATTTACTCATAGACGGCCTTGAGAATGGGGGTGAGTGGGGGACCTAACAAATATCTGCTGAAATGCAGCTGACGAAATACTTGTGCATTTTACTGACTGCCGTTGCTATGTGTATGGTAGGAATGGCCTGGTTTCTAAGCACCGCCTTGAAATTGAAAGTTGAAACTAGTCGAGCCGTAAGCCCGACTACAGCTTGATACTATAGAAAGAACAAACTACTATCTGTGTAGAGGAGGCTACTTTGATCATATTTTGGTTGCCATGGTAATACCAAGTACTAGTTTCCAGCATAGATATATATTTGTAGATGTAAACCTCTGTCAGAAATACAAGTAATTAGGAGCAAGGCTAGTCTGGGACTCGTAAGCAGATGTCATCCAGTGTGGTGGCGGACTCGAACGTGGAGAATGAGGTGAGTAGGTAGCCGAAAGCGTTCGAAGCTACACCACCTACAGGCTCGACAGACCGCTTGCAGAAAAAATTTTTATCGTGAGTAAGACGGGAGGCTAGACCGACCGAGGACAGAGAAGCGGTTGCATCAATATTGAAAGACCGGTAACAGGATCACCAGGTCAATTGCCGTCCTTGGGCTCCCATGTAACACAATGTCAATAATTCGGCAAATGAGTACTTATTAAACTACCTAGTTCGGCGAAATTATATCTACACTTTCAGCTGCACTGCATGATAGCCCAATAGCAAGCTGAAAGTAGACCTACATTGCGGCTTTTGAACCCCACCAATCTGGTAGGAGTTTGAGGGATTCACTGCAGGAAACTTGATGATATGCCTGCAATAATCACTCCATTCGGCTTTCCGGTGTCAGATATTCTCCTCAATCTGGAGCCTAGGCCGAAGGGGAAGCGAATCACGTACTCGAAGGGGTTGCAATGAACCATCTGAGCTGAGCCTCAATTGTTGGGGTACTAGACTTCACCACCTTCAGTACCAAGAACGCCTAACAAAATCTTTGTACATACAAGCCAATGCCGTTTATAACTTTAAATACTGCTTTGGATTGGATGAGCGAATTCCAATTCTCACATTCCAAAAAACGTCTGCTAACTCTTATGCTGGCTCATAACGGGCGGGCGCGGTCGGCCGCATAATTCCACAGCCTTCGAGGTACTACAGTCGCTAAAAATCTTGCGATTAGAAACACTAAATGGCTAGCTAAAGAGAGAGCGGTTAAGGGTAAGCGTAAACGTATATACCGTTGTTTTCTACCCCCTAGCCCAATCTATATGTGCTTACTAACAGTTTACATAGTATCTATCTATGGAAGATTAACTAGTTCTGAATCTCTCGTTCTAGTTATCCTCGTGGAGCTTATCAGTCTCCTAGACATTGTTAGAACCTTGACAACTTATATCTCTTATCATATTAAATACAGCTAGCTCACTAGCGGTTAGCATCGTATTGTAATTCTGTCAGTTCATCGCCAACCTATCTACATGATGTCGCCTTTTAGTATGGAGGACGTTACCTTGCCAAGCAAGACCTCAAGAGCTAAAGTAAAGCTTGATCGCCTCAACTTCCGGGAGCCTGGCGACAAATCGGCCGAGGACCGCAAGAAACACCTTGAAGTAGAAATCGCGATACTGGGGAAAAGGGAAAAGGAACTAGAATCCCGGTTAGACGAGATGCGAACCAAATACGTTTCTCGGACTGAGCTCGAGGAGGCCGAGCGATCTTTTCTGCACCTTAGCATGAAAACAAATGAAATGAATCTGAAAACTCAAGAACTGTGCGAGCAGCTTGGAAAACAAGTTGATGAGACGAAGCGGGCATTCCTACAAGCCTTGGCTCCAAGGTCTACGGTGGACCTGGCAAGCAAAATAGCCTCCGATAGGCTGAAGGCAAAGCAAGAGGAATTAAAAGAACGACACCGGAACCGAAGCCTTGCATCCTGGAAAATAAGGAATATCGATTCTGAACTCGAAAGCCTCATCAACACAATGAGAATATTGCGGAAGTATCAGGAGGGGCTTAGTCAATCTAGCAATGCGCATCTCAGTGAGAAGGGCGATATCAGCGACCAAGGCAGTCATTTCAAGGTTGAGGACTCAGCTGTTGCTTCTAGCGATGAAATACAAGAGCCTGCGCATACGCTCGAGCAGGAGACGGAAACAAAGGCGGTGGATGTCATATCTGAGAGTATAATTTTGGATGCGATTGTGGACGAAGGGGAGACAACCGGAGAAAATAAGACAAATGAAGACCATAATGTTGAAGGTGAGAGACCAAACGAGGCGGTAAAGATAACCAATGAACCATCTACCATGAAGAGTCTGGAAGGAAACACAATTAAACCAACACAGCAGCAAGAGGATCAAGCCAGCGAAGATGGAGAGATGGAAACGAGAAATGACAAGAGCACTACCTCTACGGACATTGTACACTCTGGGGAAGAGGATGAGGCGCCAGGTAGTGATCATGAGATGCACGAGGGCCCGAAAAAGGGGCTAAATAGGGCTGACGCAGACGCAAAATCCGTGGCAGATAATGCGATACAGACGGCCCCAGGACCATTCTTTGAAGTGTATGGGGGGACGAATGACGGCTATGGGTCAGATCAAAAATTTCTTGAACTGTACCAAAAAAACGGGCTGACAGGCGTCGAAGAAGGAATTGAGATCCTCAAAGATAAAATCTACAAAATGAGAGCGGAGAGGGACAAGTGGACGAAGGACCATGGTGATCTAGGACAAAAGGTGACGGAGCTTCAGAAAGAAATAGACAACATAGGCCAGAACCAGAAGGACGAGGAATCTGCACAAGATGAGATGGACTCAAGATGGAGGGCGAGGAAACGCGAATACCAGGAGCGAGCAGCGTATGACTTGAGGAGACAAGAAAAGCAGGAGTTGGATCTGAAAAATGTACTTGATGAGATCGCTAGGAACGATGGATCTTTGGACACTGACGGAGTGCGCAAGAATATCGAGGATAACCACCGTCAGCGCCTTCAAGATGTCATTGACGGAGTGAGAGCTCTGGAGAGTAGAATTCGCGAGGTCCGAGGAATAAGCGACGATATCGATAATAGAGTGGACTGGAGAATAGTGCTCGAACGAGAGCTTAACTTAGAGACACTATGGCTTAACTCACGAGCTAAGAGAACCACAGCATCGGTTTCGATGGAGGATTCTTCCGGCGCAGGGGCTAAGAATCATTTATCCAGCTTTCTGCCTAGCGATTTCGATATCTACAAAAACCATCTCAGCCCAGGGCAAGTTCGGCTTTTGGTTCTGTGGCCCGCCAAAGGCAATCAGTACCCTCTCTTGTGCTCCCTCAAAACATCTACATGGGGCCAAGGAGCCTCCAACCCACCATATGCCGCTCTTTCATATTTCTGGGGACCAGATACCTGCAACGGAAGATTGTATCTCGTCTCCCCAGACGAAGATACCGTGGTAGAAAGAGCAGATCAAATTACTAGTGGACCAACGGCTCTGTATGCCTGCTGTATTCCGATTCGCAACAACCTGTTTCGAGCATTGCTTCGGCTTCGAAGAAAGGATCTCCCTATCGCTTTGTGGGTAGACGTTATCTGCATTAATCAGGGTGATTCGGGAGAAAAAACGAAACAGCTCGAACAGATGATCAACATCTATCGGAATGCTGAGAACGTATGTATTTGGCTGGGCGAAAGCGACGACGACAAGCCGGCACGAAGCGACCAGGCTATGGACTTCATTGAATCTATTATGGACTTCGCTGTTCTAGACCGTTACGCCCACGACAATAAGCAGGCCACAAAGTGGTACAGTCTCGCAGAACTCATGAGAGACAGGTGGTTCTCGCGACGTTGGGTTGTACAGGAGATAGCCTTGGCGCGTGAAGCAACTGTGCACTGCGGAGACAGAACAGTACAATGGGCCGATTTTGCCGATGCTGTTTCTTTGCTAGGCTCAAATCAAGGGACTATTAAGAATTTGTTTGATTACTCCGAATGGAGAGATGGCCCAAACACTCTCGGTGACGTGCAGTCGTTTGGGGCTTATATCCTCCTCGAAGCTACAAATCAGTTGTTTCTTCGAACAGCGGAAGGTCAAATTACACGTCCATTCAAGAGACTTGAATCCCTAGTGACTTCACTAAGGACGTTCGACGTTACGGACCCGAAGGATCTTATTTATAGCCTGGTATCCATTGCGTCCGACACTCCTCAAGGCCAGAATATATATTCCGGCAAATCAGTTGCTGCACACCTGAAAGTTAACTACGAAAGAGTACAGGTCCAGGTATACAATGATTTCACCAAGTTTTGCATTATGTCTTCCAAGTCTTTGGATATATTATGTCGCCCCTGGGCATTGCCAATCACAGATGGGGACCCAGGGGATGAGTTGCCTTCCTGGATTCCGATGCTGTCAACGTCGGAATTTGGGAACCCGGAGGATATCTATAGCGGCCGGAAAAACGGCGAGAACCTAGTTGGTCCTGTTAACAAGCTGCACTATAAAGCATCTGCCGATGAGAGGTATGATGTTAGCCTCATCAACAAAGAAAAGGGGTACTCACGGTTTCTACCTGTAGAGGGTTTCAAGCTCGCAAAGATCGAAAAGATTTCATCCAGAGCCACGGGAGGCGTTATTCTACGAGACTCGCTGAAAATGGGAGGATGGACCGGCACCAACGAAGACACATACAGCGTCCCGGACAAAATCTGGCGGACCCTGGTGGCTGATAAAGACCCGGATGGGCAAATTCCTCCAATGTGGTATCAAAGAGCGTGTCTGAGATGTCTTGAGATCGCAGACACCTTCAATAATGGCGACCTCAATATAGGCGAGTTATTGATAGGGAATTCCGAGCTGTTACGCGGATATCTTACTCGCGTTCGTAACGTTACCTGGAATAGATGCTTTTTCAATGCCTCTATGAAGGCCGAGGCTCACACAACAGGAGTAAGGAGGAGTCCCAATGGGGCACCGAGAGGACATGTGGAGGATGGCCAGGGAAGATTCACTAATGGGCCTATGAATAGCCACGGCCGTACGAATGAAGACGCGGACTCTCGTATACTATTTGGCCTTGGGCCGCCAAATATGAAAGTCGGGGACTACGTGTGTATTCTGATAGGTTGCAGCGTGCCGGTTGTTCTTCGCGAGAATGGTAAGTACATGAAATTAATTGGTGAAAGCTATGTCCATGGTAAGATGGGAGGAGAGGCGATGGAGGACCTGAGAGCTGGGAATACTTGTGGCCCAAAATGTAAGTTTGAATTGATGTAAGAGGAAATGAGCGGATGTAATGATGGTCAGGATGAACGAATAATGATATTTCCTTTATCGTCTCTTAGTTTCACGACCCTCTTGATGAATCCAATTATTTATTTTCACTATCAAGTCGTATTCGCAATACAAATTATCCATATTGAACCATTTAAAGCTAAAATTTCTGAGAGTCATTAGCATTTATTCTCATCTCAATAGACTATCCAGATTTTCTTCGTAGCGTTCTGAGTGAGATGACTCACCGGCGACTTCTCACTAGGTCGTGTGCTAGCTTCTTGAGGAGATATGAAAGCCTGACGGAGCTTCCTTATTCGTCAGTCGCCGCCGGCTCTCTCCGTCCCCGTAATCCGGGCTAGAGCCGGTGATAGTGGCCAAAGGCTTGTCAATTAAGGTTCTAAGTTAGGTTTCCCCGCCTCCCCACAACCGGCGAGGGATTTTTTTGTAGAGCCAAGAGATTAGTACTGCTAGATTAATAATGGCTAAGGAGAGGCAGGGAAAACAAGCATGATATAAACCTTGTGGTGCCGACATCGTCGTCACGGTTGGTTATCAGTGGAGTGTCTGACACAATGGCAACCATTATCTAACGCCATATCAGCTTGTGTATCTACACCTCGTGGGCGGTGCATGAGGTCCTGGCCCTATGGCGCACCTCGTAGCCTAGACCACCTTGTTACATTGGCGTGTGGGTGTCCTGCCCACCGTAATATCGTAGAATGGAAGTATCGTGAGGTGTCACTTTAGGTTGGGCTGGATGGGCCTATGGCTGTCTTTTTCCCTCCGGTCGGCATACAAGGGGGGGCTTGATGATGGGGGTTAAAAACCTTCGCACGCATCTCATTCTCACCTTTCTCACCTCTCTCCCTCTCCCTCTCCCTCTCTCGCCTTTTGCCACTTTCACCCTTAGTTAGAGAATAGCCCCTTAGTGATCCTCTATAGCTACTACTAGTCAATAAAATTTGCTGCTGCGTCTGAAGCGGCCGGATAAGCGTCTCTCAATTGGAGACTGTTCCTCTGCAAAATGGAGGCAACCATGTTTCACACACTCGTCCAAATCGAGTCCAATTCGCTCCCTCAGGCTCCGCAGAGAGTCATCTCTAGAACTTATCCCGCTGTCCCCCAGCGCGATGAGGACATTGAAATGAGGCCTCTAACGAGGCCGTCAGCGGCGCCCACCCCCGCTACGTCCGGCCCCCCTACACCCCTCGAAGAGCGGGACATAGAGATGACCGCCCCGGGATCTCCCGGGACCCCCGACATAGCCGGTGAGCCGGCTAATGCCAACACTTTTGAGGTCCTGCCGAGCCTTGCGGACTCGCCGAAGAACAAGTTCCGGTTCGCCGCGTGCTGCTTCCAGACGCTAATGAATGGCCTCACGGACTCCGCGCCCGGTGCCTTGATTCCGTACATAGAGAAGTGAGTTGGCTTAGACCAGAAGGCGACCGCGATTGATCGTTGCTCACCAGTTCGGCACTAGGCAGTACAATATCGGATATGCCGTCGTCTCGCTCATCTTCATCAGCAATGCGTTCGGCTATATCGCCGCCGCCCCCTTCGTAGATGTCATCCGCCTTCGCCTGGGCAGGGCGAAGACTACTTTCCTTGCCGAGCTCTGTATTGCCCTCGGTTTCATTCCCCTACTAGCCGCGGCGCCCTTTACGGCGATCGTGGTGGGTTATGGATTCATTGGCTTTGGGTCTGCGATAAACCTTGCCATTAGTAACGTATGTGTATCCCATAGACTCTGTGGGTATTTTACTGACTTCTCTCTACGAAGGTATTCACGGCCAATATGCAAAACGGAACGATACTCCTAGGCACCATGCATGGTACCTACGGAATAGGCGGCACCATCGGTCCGCTGATCGCGACTAGTATCGTCTCGACCATGGGCCCCCATGCTTGGAACCGATACTATCTACTCTGCATCTCACTAGCGGTAGCCAACGCCCTATTCTTCCTCTGGTCCTTCTGGGGATACGAGAACGAAACCGAGACATCAGCACTCACCCTCGTATCCTCCACCGCAACAGCCACCCGCGCCGAGCTCACAGGGATGCTGAAAGCCTTCCAATCGCGCGTGGTGCTGCTCGGCGCCTTCTTCATCTTCGCGTACCAGGGCGCCGAGGTGTCCATCTCGGGCTGGGTCATCTCCTTCCTGATCGCCGCGCGCAACGGGAACCCGACGGCGGTGGGCAACGTCACCTCGGGCTTCTGGGGCGGCATCACCCTCGGCCGGTTCGCGCTGTCGCCGATCGGGGCGCGCATCGGCGAGAAGCGCTTCGTCTTCTTCCTCACCGGCGGCGCGGCCGTCTTCCAGCTGCTCGTGTGGCTCGTGCCGAATATCATCGGCGAGGCTGTATCGTTAGCTGTCGTCGGTCTCCTCCTCGGTCCGGTGTACCCCTGTGCTGCGACGGTTTTCACGCGCAACCTGTCGAGGCAGGAACAGGTTAGTGGGCTGGGGGTCATCAGTGCGTTTGGCAGCTCCGGGGGCGCGCTCGCGCCGTTTGCTACGGGGCTCTTGGCGGAGGCGGTCGGCACGTTTGTGTTGCACCCGATTGCCATTGGGCTGTTTGGGGCGATGACGGTTTGTTGGTTTGCTATGCCGTATACGAGGAAGAGAACAGAGTAAGAGAGAATTGCGCGGTAATGCTAATGACTGACTGAGTGGAAGATTGTTGTAGCTGATACCCGAATCTCGAGCGGACATACTCTGGCTGCGGTAGTAATATAATGGGACACGGATGGGTGGTAGAATGAAATAAAATAGCGAAAACTGGTATATATGGGAATTATGGCGGCGCAATAACGAAAATTTAATATAATATAGAAATTGTCTAAATTTAATGAACTGTTAGTCATAGGATCACCTCGATCCGAGACCATATCCAAGCAACTAAAGAACAAGGAAATCTATAAGAGAAATCTGTCTATCCACCGGTCTATATATATCTAGGTTATGATGCAATGAGTCCGATGCTATCACCATCTATGTCATAATCTATACCCAATAGCTCACTTATGCAATCCCTGGACTAATGCATCGCCCCTATACCTAGTTCTTACCGGTAGCGGCTTGTTGGACAGTGGTCTTCCCGTCAACAACAGCCGCTACTACCTTGTGTATATCAGAAAAGTCGTGAAATACTGTGAAAGGGACCCTTTCTACTTCGCAGTAGGTAACGAGATCTGCGTTGTTTGTCAGTTTGGTTATTGGTTTTGGGCTGCGAACGGGGTAACCTACCTCGCCCCGCCTTAGCAAATAGGAGGTCTGTCTCCTTGGCGGCAGAAAGGTCAGAGACACCATCTCCAGCATAAAACATGATAGGCCGATCGGGGAGGGCCGCGTAGGGGCGGATCTCGAGGCTCTTGTCGTGGCCGAATGAGCTATAGCTGCGTTTAGCTCTGGTTCTAAAAGGAATCCCCTCTTGAGCAGAAATGAATCAATTTCTTTAGTCTTACCTGTCGTCGTGGTACTCAATATCCCACCCGTTCTCCTCATTGATGCTCTTGCCTGGGCGGGCCTTCACATCGTTGCTGACAATTTGCATCACGGCGGCCTCTTCCTCACCAAGGAGGTGAGCTAGAAGGGCTCTAATAACGGGTTGCATTCCACCGCTTAGTACCACGATAGGAACATTGTTTGCTCGGCACTATCATGAATTTCATTAGGATTCTTTATCTTTTAAATTTACGCAGTGCAATCGTGCCAAGCCCGATTAGTTGGGGTACATAGAGGATGAACGAGAGAAATGCAACGACTAAAAAGCGCGAATAAAAGCTTAACCTACCCACGATGCAAACTCCTTAAATGCAGGATCTAGCTGGACATTTTGCAGGAGGAGTTCAATACATTGATCGAACGGTTTCGTGACACTATCTAGCATCTCTTGGAAGGCATCCCGGAACGGACGGCCCTCATGGAGCACTTGCTTATTTCCATGTCTCCGGAGCTCGACGCCGAATCCCAGGTTGTCAGTCATCCAATCATTGCTATCTTGTAGAGTGATTGTCCCGTCAAAGTCGGTGAAGAAGATTGCTTTAGGCTTCGTGCGTAGAGCGGGGAGTGAGTGAGCTGAGGGGGACATGGTGATTGCTGTAAGACTTGTGATTCGTTTTCGAGATCGAGGTCCCGAACTTCGGCGCGGTCGCGTATATAGGCCGCTAGTAGCTACCTGTATTATGTGTTGGAGAGAATGAAATCGTAAGGGCGCAACCTTGCGAAGTAAATTTTGCTGTGCTTCTTAGAAACTCTATTTTAGTGGTCACTTAGGTATAACACTCAAAAACAATAGTTCTCTAGTAGCGGCTGCAGAGAGAAAAAAAAAGATGAAAAGATGAAGATCAAGGAATCCAAGTAGTCCACAATTCAAAGATAGGTAGGGTCAACCGAGAGCAAATAGCGGTTCCCACGTGAATAATTCGCCAATCTGTCGTGGGGTTGCTTTGCTGCCCCTCCATTCTTTCATCCAAGATCGGCGGCGGGTTTGGCGCTAAAGACTGTATAATGCGGACCCTGACCGGCAACGCGGCCCATCCCCATCGCCGCCGGAGCGCTTTTTACGGCGCTGGTATGGAGAACTCTGAAACTACTATATGTTGTTTTTATCTGTAGTTATTCATCGTCTTCCTCTTTGCCTCTTATCCTGTTCGATGACAACTCAATCAAGTCTACTTATGTGTCAACGCAATCGAGGTATTAATTACTGTTATGTGGATCAAACTATGGCGTCCCGGTGTTGAATAACGCTATAAAAATGCCGTATTATAGGCTCTCGGATGGCCGCCGATAGACGACGAAAAATGCAGAAATGCGGGCTCGATTGGAGTTACTTGCCTTGGAAGCTCGTACATACGAAGCTAGGTGGTACGTTAGAGTGCGCAAGCCTCCCCACATTCGCTGTTATTCATACTTGGGGATAACCTTGAAGGCTATCAATGTGTTTAATTAGGTATAGAAGATTCATGATCGGCGGTTCTAGGGAGCGTGCTAGTTGGAGGTATTTAATTCATAAAGAAATATATTTGATGTCAGCTTTGTCAGTTGCTATAATAATTTGGTGATGGAACAAATATACCTGATTCGGAAATACCACCTTATTGTAGACGATAATGATATTGAAGGCTCATTTTGTCGCTTTATTCACAAATGTCCCAGTAGAAATTATTGTAGCCCTTTGTCGTCAACAATAACCTCAACATCTGATATTGATATCGATAGGAACGACATGTCATTTCGAGACATGGTGAATGCTATTACTTATCTAAACAGTACCCGAATCCCTCCCTTGAATCCTTTCAAACCCCGG
The DNA here is from genome assembly GCA_022432375.1 of Nemania sp. FL0031. NCBI lineage: Eukaryota > Fungi > Ascomycota > Sordariomycetes > Xylariales > Xylariaceae > Nemania > Nemania sp. FL0031. The sequence continues at coordinate 16,344 of JAJKKK010000069.1, read as the reverse complement.
TCGGTACTACTTGTAGGTACCTAGTGGACACTTAGGTACCCCACTCCTCGGGTACTACTCTAAATCAGTAAGTGAGAATTAATGAATGAATAAATGAATAACAGGGAGGTAGCCTTAAAATATTCTGTAACGAAATATGTTGAAAAGTTCAAATTCGGGAAAAGGGGCAGTGATAAAAGTAAGAACTTCCTCATCTTCAGCAACCGAGCTATTCTTCCCAATATATTTAATCTTCATGTGTTGTACACCTACTGCGCCTCAGCATCTGTCATACTGCTAAAACCATACGGTGGCGCATCTAGCTCACTCTCACAACGTAGTGTAGATCTATGTAGGATTCCCCAACGCCGTGCAACCAAATTCGGTACTACGGATCTGTTATGGAATAACCTTAGAAGTCGATTCGATTTGTCGCCTTGTAAGCCAAGCTAATTATGAATGTATCTGTATGCTCTGGAGCCATCTACGGTGGTAAATAAACCCCTCCTTGAAGCAACTTACATCATCCTAGCAGGTTCCTTACCGAGTAAATCTAAGGACTTAAGTACCTAAGGCCAGGGTATAGCAGGCAGTAGTTCAAGTACCTTAGGTACCTTGCTTAACTGTATTTGGGCTAGGCTATTGCTAGACGCTGCTGTAAGGTACACACACCTTCCCCGTAAGTACCAAAAATGCCTTATTTCAGACAGCCAAGCGCCTCCACGTGTAGCGCGACCGGGACTAAGTCAACCCCACAACTATCACAGAACCGTAGAACACCAGTACAGACCAGTAATTCGTTCCTAGCTTCGCCTCGCCCAGCCCGAGTCCGGGTGTTTTCCGGGTCATCGGGCCCTTCCTGATACCGCAAATACGCTGCATTACTCATACACACAGAGTTTGGCATTTCAAATTCACTCAGCCAACATACGACCTTCCCAAAGAACCATTATCGTACGTATACGTACATCCTGTGCGATGTGTAGACAAGAGGTACGTATATGATACTTAAGTACCTATACCTACTACCCAATCTAAAGCGCAGCCGACAGCCGATGGACTGCAAGTGTGTCTCATAATTGGTCTCTCTTTTTTTATCTACCTACCTGACCTACCTTGTACCACATCTACATACCTTCTCTCGTGCTCTGGTGCCCTTTTCGTCTGAAGGAAACAAAAAAAAAGTTTTCTAATTCCCGCTGCCATCCTCCTTTAGTAACCATTAACCTCGACATCGACGTCGATATTGATTGACATTGGCATTGGCATTGATACATTTCGAGATGATTCGCAATCCGTAATACTTACAAGGATTATCTACCTGCCTGCCTCCCACCTACCGACTTAATCTAGGTATCTGATCTGGCTGCACTCGCCCGTCTGTATGCGCCGACACATTGAGATCGCAAACAAAGCCGGAGTGTCTCGTGCGTGTTCTATATACATGGCATAGAAAGATACCTAGCTCATTTTCTGCCTATTCATGTCTGCTTGGGTTTGCATTGCGACCACTTCTACCACATTAGCTACTTTCATCGTCCACAGGCTCTAGCATTCCATAATCACGCTAGCCTTCGTTGATCAGCATTCCTAAATTGGGACTCTACCGAACTATCCGACAACAAACAGGCGAAAAGACATGCGGTTATGAACAGAGACTATAACCTCATCGCCAGCACGTCCTAGCACATTGGTCTAGCTGCCCCGCGTTCTATCTATCTATCTATCTACTATCTGCATAGATACTGCTCTAGTAGCATCCACAATCCCTTCCCTCCCCCGCCACGGGAGGACGAGACGATTTGCCCCGAACACCACTCCCCCGGCTTCCCCGACACGAGATAGCGCGCGAGTATGCCCGACAAACCCCTGACCATTGCCACCTACGCCGCCGGCGCTTCCTTAGCTGCTATCACCCTCGTCTACGTCTTTGCGCCTACCTACCTCATCGATAGTGATTCTAACTCGGCGCGGAAAAAAGGCGTCGTTGGCCTGTCCAACTCGGCCAACGACTGCTTCATAAACTCGGTTCTCCAGGCCTTAGCTGGCCTGACCGACCTCCGCGTCTACCTCATCCGGGAAGTCCACCGTCGGAATATAGACGAAGCATGGGTCTATCAGGAGATCGTCGAGGATCCGGCCCGGAAGAACAATCCCGAATGGAAGAATCAAAGTCTACAGTCGGGCATTGTTACAAAGGGCCTTAAGGATATGCTTGACGCTCTTAACGAGCGGCCCATATATCGGAAGACAATATCGGCTGCGGGTTTTGTTAGGGTGCTCGAGACAGCATTCCGCCAGAGAATTAGTAGGCAGCAGCAGGACGCACAAGAGTTTCTGCAGATCGTAGCCGAGAGATTGTGCGACGAGTATCATGCCGGGCGCAGAGCAAGGCAGGCAGCCAAGAGCAGAGGCGCTCCAGCAAGAAGTGTATCGGGCAATCCCTCTTCGCCCGTAGATGGGGACGCAGTAGGTGAGCGTCTGGCAGGTCTCGCCCTCAACGGACACGAAGTCGGCGATGGGACACAGGCAGTGATAATCCCCACGATCCAAGCCGAGTCTCCGGCAGAAAACGATGGGGAAGAAGAGGGCTTCCCGATGGAGGGTGCCTACGAAAGCCAGATCGAGTGCCAAGTTTGTGGATTCAAGACGAAGCCGATTCAAAGTACATTCTGCACTCTGACCTTGAGTGTACCCCAGTCGAGATCAAGCTCGCTTAATACCTGCCTTGATGGGTTCTTCAAGACGGAATATGTGGACGATTATAGGTGTGAACGATGTCGACTTGTGCATGCAAGAAAGCTCTTCGAGGGACAGATGGCACGTTCCACCTCAGGTAGCATCAAAGAGGAGATGAGGCAGTCCATCGAGAAAATCCAGCGGCAGATCGATACCGATCCTGAAACCCCACCGGAAGGCGTTGCATTACCGGAACTGCGACTTGCGCCCACATGCCGTATTGGCAAACACACCCGCCTCACCAATTTCCCCAAGGTTCTAGCCGTTCACCTGTCACGGTCTATATATGATAGTCACATATCCCAGAAGAACCTGGCCAAGGTGTCGTTTCCGGAACGCTTGTCAATAGGAGGCCTGCTCTCCCAGAAGAAATATAAATTGCTCGGTGCCGTGACACACAAGGGAAGTCATCATAGTGGTCATTACGAGTCGTTCCGAAGGCAAAATATAAACTTGCCATATTCCACAACAAACGCATTTCAACCCTCGGGGGTCTATACTCCATCAGCGAACCCGACGCCCATCGCGACACCAAGCCCGTCCGCGACCCCTCTCCATAAATCAACGGCTCCGAGCCCGGTGGCTTCTACCGCCGATCTCGTGTCAAGATCATCCGCCGATGCTTTATCAAGTGCCTCTTCACGGTCAACAGCTACGGGGGGCTCAACGACGACACCTAGCCGACCTTCCCCTACATCTTCTCCCAAAGAACGTGACAATGATACCCTCAGCCTAAAGTCTGTTGCGGCATCAGCTCGATCTACCGTGTCTCGTCTATCACACTCAGCTAAGAACGGCCGTAGCGACAGCCCACTTAGAAAACTCAGAACATCCGCTTCCATGACAGAATCGATATCGATACCGAAACCAAATGGAGTTCGACACCGTCGGCGAAAGGCTAATGACCGGTGGTGGCGTATCAGCGATGACAAGGTGAAAGAGGCTAAGACGAGCGAGGTTCTAGGTATGCAACGGGAGGTATACATGTTATTTTACGAGCTGGAACGCGAGGACGCGGCGGAATCGTAGGAAGACATTCGCCAGCTCTTTGACGACATCGAGCGAGCCGCGAACTACGACCCAGCGCAGGACCCAGAGCTAGTCGAGGACCTCCCACCCTCTTCTTGGCTTGCCGTACGAGCAGCACAGGGGGTTTCAGGTTGGCTAGAAGTGTCGTTTTTACGAATTCGGTATGCTCTAGCCAAAATTGGCAAGAAAATCATGGGAATGGCGAGGAAAAGCTGGAATGATTATATGGGCTATGATGAGCTCATCGCAGATCCCGAGTGCGGGTCCAATCCGGGCGGCGTATTTAAAGAATCTCTGTCGACAACGTTACACGAAGAGACGCCGCCGTCATAAGCGCCCAGTTCTTCGATTATATTGAGGGCGACATTTAGATATTGAGCGCCAACTTCATCTATTAGACAGTATCGCCACGATACTGCTTATCAGAAGTGTTACAGTACATATAGCATTGATGGCATACAGAAACGGCGTCTATGAACTCATCATCATCGGTGCACCGGCATATACGGGGTACGATATTTGCTTCACTTTTTTTTCCAGCGGCGTACTACGATATTGGCCCTTTTTCGATAGGAAGGCCCATATGTAGCTTGCATTGCTTGTACGATAATCCTGAGATGGGGATAAACGGCGTTCATGAAGTGATGTGGGATATGAGAGCTCGAGTTCATTTGCATACATGCCGCAATGCCTTTGATTGGCGTGGCAAAACACGGCATCACCATCACCATGACTGTTGATCATGTTTCACTTGCTGCCTACTCACTGTATATGGGTTCCCTCAGGTACATACGCATATGTAGAGTCAATTGGATGCACAGATGCAGTTCTATGTGAGGCTAACCTGCTTGAAGTTACCTGCATAGGTAGTACGCATGTCGCAAACCATACCCAGCTAAACGTGCAAGGAACTAGTATGTCTTAGATTTATGTCATAGCTGCGCAGTCCGTACTACAGGGTGTGCTGTACACGCTGCTAGTTGGTTACTACGTGGCCGGGAAAAGCAATACCAAGGTCCCTAGTCCGGTAAACTACCGTGCGGAGATGCGGGGCATATATCGGGAGAATGGGGAGGGAGCCTCCCTTCCCCCAACAACGTGAACACGGAGTTTGGAGTATAAAGTTACAGCTTCGGTGCTTACAGCGTGAGAGTTAAACGCCCCGTTGCTTCAACTAAGACCTTTGAAAGAGATATAAAAAAGATATTTGAAGCCCCTTTACCTCTTTATATAGTCCACACTCGACATTTTCCGTGCAGGGCAATCCATCATGGGGGATAGAAAGCCGTTGATTGACGTAAATCTAAGCCGGAAGAGCCTCAATGTTCCGAGAACGGTGTTTACTGACACGGGAATACGCAGCTCAAGTTGAAGGACCCGGACCTATTCCGCAACGATGCTTATGTCAACGGGCAGTGGATCGGGGCCAAATCGGGGAAGCGGTTCGACATCATCGGTACGTGCACACATCATGACTACTTACCTTAAGTACCTTATATCTCAGCCATACACCCATTTATAAACAATCCTTTGGGAACCACTAGCCCAGCCCAGTCTAACACCTCGGTGCATCATAAAAAGATCCCGGCACCAACCAGCCCTTCGCAACATGTCCCGACATGAGCGCCGACGACGTCGACGCCGCGGTGCAGGCCGCGGGCGAGGCGTTCGCCGCGTACCGGACGTACACGCCCCTCGCGCGCTCACAACTCCTCGCGAAGTGGGACGCGCTCATCCGCGAGAACAAAGAGGACATCGCGCGCATCCTCGTGCACGAGACCGGGAAGCCGCTCGCCGAAGCCCACGGAGAAATCGAGTATGCCACGAGCTTCACGCGGTGGTTCGCCGGCGAGGCCGAGAGGGTGCAGGGCGCCACGTATCCCGGCTCGATCCCCGGGCGCAGGATCTTTACGATCAAGCAGCCGATTGGGGTCGTTGCTGCACTTGTCCCGTGGAATTTCCCCATTGCGATGATTCTGAGGAAGGCGAGTGCGGCGTTTGCGGCGGGGTGCACCATGGTTGCCAAGCCGTCGCCGGAGACCCCGCTGACAGCGCTCACGATGGCGTATTTGGCGGAAAAGGCGGGGTTTCCGAGGGGGGTGTTGAATGTACTGCCTACAACGCTGGATAATACGCCGGCGTTGAGCGAGGCGTTGTGTAGACATCCCACGGTGAAGAAGGTGTCGTTTACTGGATCGGTAGGTTTTGCCTTTAGGTCCTTGAGATAAGGGGGTGTTTGAATGACTGTTTCGCTAACGAACGGGCTAATGAGTGAAGACGAGAGTGGGGAAGATCTTGTCAGCGCATTGTGCGGATAGTTTGAAGAAGCTTACGCTTGAGCTCGGTGGGAATTGTCCCTTTATCGTGTTCGATGATGCGAGCTTGGAGCAAGCTTGTCAGGGTAAGTTAACATCTATATATATGTCTATGGCTATGGCTATGTCCAGTCCATACTATGCCCCTACCCCCCCCCCCCCCCCCCCCCTCCCCCCAAGAAGGAGCAGCTACTAATCAGACACCCCAGCCCTCATTCCCCTGAAATTCCGCCACGCCGGCCAAGCCTGCATCACCGCCAACCGCGTCTACGTGCAGCGCGGCGTGTACGACGAGTTCGCCTCTCTCTTAGCTGAGAAGACGCGCGCGCTGCGCGTCGGACACGGGCTTGACGAGGGCACGACGATGGGCGCGCTGACGGTGCCGCAGGGCCTCGAGAAGACGGCTATCCAGGTCGAGGACGCGAAAAAACACGGCGGGACCGTGCTCACGGGGGGGAACAAGCTTAGTCTTAACAATGGGTATTTCTTCGAGCCGACGGTTATTACGAATGCCAATGCGAAGATGAAGATAGCTGAGGAGGAGACATTCGGGCCGTTGCTGGCGCTGTTCCCGTTTGAGACGGAGGAGGAGGCGGTTAGAGCTGCTAATAATACGAGCGTAAGTTTCTTCTCATTATTGAAGTGAAGGATCCTATTTAGGATCTCTCGTTGGGGGCGCCCGTGTCGGTTTAAGGTTCTATCGCTCGACTGACGTGCAATGCTGTTTTAGATGGGTCTTGCGTCGTACTGCTTCACAAAAAACGTCGACCGTTTATGGCGCCTGTTCGAAAATCTAGAAGCGGGTATGATCGGGTTGAATACCGGTAAGTCCTCGACTATGAGATCGGGTCACCATTCCTTCACGGGATCCACGAAGAAGAATCATGCTGAAGTTTATAGGAAACGCGTCCGCCGCCGAGTCACCCTTTGGTGGCATTAAAGATTCGGGATATGGTAAGGAATCTGGCAAGGATGTGGCGATCAACGAATACCTCATCACTAAGACGGGAACCCTCTCACTGGAGGGTCAGTATTAACAAGGACTATTTTGAGACTACCTATGGGACGGATATGGAGAATTTAGTTTTCAAAACAGGCATGACTAAATTGTTACGCTATGAGATGCTTCTTCTACCGCAACTAGTACACAAAGGGGCAGTTTGGTATCTACAAACAGCAACATACAGTGGATTTCGTCACTTCGTTATAAACATGGCAAGTGAATAGATAACATACCCAAGCTCAACATACGCACATGACAATTTCTCGTATTTCCTTGCTTCATTGACCTAGGCAGGACAGTCAACCTACCTTAATGCCGACTAAGCATATGGTATTTCTCATCACGTTTGCTTTTCAGAAACTCCTGCATAGGGTCGAGTTTTTTCACCTCTTCTTTATGTTCTCCTTTCTCTCCAGTCCCCTCTTCAACCTTTAGGCGGTCACCGTACGCCTCTTGCATATGCTGGCGAAGTCCTGCTATCCTTGACCGGACGTCTGATAGCCGTTTATCGAGCTTCCTTTTACTAGACTCGCAGCGTGGGCACATACGGTCGAAGCGGATGGTACTGCATCTGTGCGTATCGACTATGTCACAAGGGGTAGAGACAAGGCCGGCGAGATACTCCTTTTGCATGGGGCAGGTCAGGAAGGGCTCCGAGGGCCGGAGCGTGTGGTTGCAGCGGAAGATGCTTCTGCGGTAGCGACACATTTCGACTTGTTGGGTTGGGTGTGGTTGTGTGTGTTGGTATGAATTTGGGCGAGAATGGACTTACTTTACTAGACGGGGCTGAATTTTGTATGATTCGTCCGGGGTCCTGAAGGGTTTATATAGCGTGGAATATCAACCGGAGAAGAAGAAGTTGGACTTCTAGAGAATTCATGTTCAGTTCGAAACAATAGCTTTGTCTTGGGTGTTTGTCCGCCGTTCTTTCATGAATCATCTGGCTTCTTTGTCGGAGCATTCTTATCCCGGTCATTGTTGCTTTTGATACTCCACATGTAGCTCTAGAATTGTGAGGAAGTTGTCATTTCACATTGACTATCAGCAACTGTAGAACAAGAGCCCTTTGGGATCGTTCAATTTTGAAGATCTGGGCTTGCCTAAGGATCTGACTACAAGAAAAAGTCGGTTACATTTAAGAACACCGTCACATACTGCATCGGGGGAAGTGCTTAATCCTTAGGGGCCTAGATTAATTCCATAAGTTATTTTTTCGCAAACATTTCCTATAAAATATAAGGCATTCTACTTGCAGCTGCTAAGTTCCACTTGGCCCTCCGGGGACGCCTCTGCTCATGTTCAATATATTCTATTCTCTTTCTTTCGTAACATTCAATCAAGTCACTTGAAGTCCCGATTGAAGGTGTTCAGTTCTCAAAAGTGGATGATGCCGGTGTAAGTATGTAATCTCAATCGTCTTCACGTGAAGCTTCAGGGTGCACGTAGTAATAAGTAATAGTAATATTGCAGGCCCAAGAACATGATTTAGTTCACCGACGCAATCAACGAAAGCTTGTAGGGCCACGCCCGTCTTGGTTGTACGCGGGGATATATTCCTAGAGTCCTTGCGTAGACCCAAGCTGGTTATCGTTCATCTCACTGTTGGTCAACGCCCGATTCTCCAGCCACGCTATTATAAATCTCGCTATTTCCCACTCTAATGTATAGAGAGTATCGTGAATGCTAAAGGAGGATTTTGATTATGAAGTAGTAGGCATATGAGCATACATTCAGCTATCAGCCTACATGAGGGTAGGTAGGAGGACCTGTTTATACACTGAACGGGATACCTATAACCCCCTTTTATGCGGTACACATATTGACTTCTTGACCTAACATACTTCCAACATTCAATATAGTTGAGACAAAACTGCGTCACAACTCTCGCCTCGTTAATCATCTTGTCTCCCCGACCCCTCCTCCGATCCTTTGAGCGCTAATAGGCAACGGCCTCTTAGTGGAACACAGTAGCATTCATATTGGCACTCTATAAACTGAGTTCAAAAGTACATAGCTGACCTAACTGGTATGATTGATCCGACCGAGCTAATAACCTGTTAGGAGCATATTGCTATACTATAGGTAATGGATTATTGTTAACAAGCTGTAATATAGGAATAAAGTGTGAAATCTTCATATTTTTGGAATTTGAAATCGATGTGCTAATAGAACTGTCACCTGCAAGGACCGTTTTTTTTTAGATAGTAACCATCCTAGGAATACAACCAGTAATTGAGCAGTCACGCAAATCTTTTGGCGCAGTGGTATATCTAACACGTTTTGCTCTTCTGCATTGCACTATCGGCCGGAAGGATGGGGACGGTAGGCCATTACCACATTATCCAAACTAGCTATTTTTTAATTTACCCCTCTATTACCCTGCATTTAAAAAATAACTTTATTTAAACAATAATTAAAAATGCTTTGTTTAACGAATATAGATTAATTTTGCAATAAAATTATTGCTTTATATAAAGCAAAAATTTTAATTTTTAATATTTTTAATTTTATTAATGTTTAAAATTATTTGTTAACTTAATAAACGCTTAAAAAATATATTTAAGTTTAAAAACTTAAATAATATAAAAGTATATTTTAGTTAAACAATATTTTTTTTTATATTTAATATTTTTTTTTTATTTAAAGTTAAAAAAATAAATTTATTTAAAAAAACTTTTATAAAGCTAGTTATTTAATTAACTTTTATATAATTTAAAATATTTAGCTTTAATATAATATAAAATAATATTACTATATAAATAAAAAATATAATAAAGCTTTTAATTAAATAATTAAATAATTAAATAACTATTTAAAAATAAATATTATAATTTATAATTTTAATAAAAATTATTTATATAAATTTATTTATATATATATTAAAATTATAATTAAATAAAATTAATTATACTAATATTATTAAAAATAATAACTAAAATAAATATAATAATATAGCTTAAAATTAATATATTAGTATAGTAAATTTATTATTTTAAAATATAATTTTATATAGTATTTTAATAGCTATATAAAACTATAAAAAATAAAAATTAAAATATATATAATAATTTATTTAATTATATATATAATAGTTAATTTATTAAATTTATGCTTATATTAATATATATTTATGTTAAATTATTTAAATTTATATTAAGTTAAATATATATATTATAATTAATATATTAAAATAATATTTTTATATTATAACTATAAATAATAACTATATATTTATAACCGATTTTATTATATAAAAATAACTAAGTGCAAAAAAAAAGCAAACGTTATATACTTAATATTTTAATAAAAATTAAACTATAATATTATAATTATAAATAATATATAACTATTATTTACTTAAGCTAATATAAATATTAAAATTATTTTTTTTGCTAATGCTTAAAGCTTTTTTATTAAAATAAATAAAACTATTATAATATATAAAAGTTAAATAAATAAAACTAATAAATTAAATTATAATAATAAAGCTTTTATATAAAGTTAACTAATTATTAAATATAATTTATAAATAAATTAAATATTTTAAAACTTATTAATATAATTAATAATTATAATTTAATTATTATATATATAATTTATAGCTTAATATTTTATATAAAAATTATAAACTTTATTTAATTATAAAATAACTATTTAATTTAAAAGCAAAAAAATTAGCTATATATAATATTAAAAAAATTAACTAAAATTTATAATATATTTAATATTAATTAAAATATTTTAATTAAAAAAAAAGCAAAAAACTTATTTTATATAATATTTAGCTTATTAAATAATATTAATATTAATTTATTTTGTTTTTAAAAAACAAAAAATTAATATAATAATTAACTTAAAAATATAAAGTTTAATAAAACTTTTTATATAAAAAATAATTAAATATATTTATATTTATTTATATATATAAAGCTTTATAAATATATTTAAAAATATTAAGTTTTAAATTAACTATTATTATAATTATAGTTTAATTTTTATTAAAACGTTAAATATATAATGCTTGCTTTTTTTTTACACTTAGTTATTTTTATATAATAAAGTTAGTTATAAATATATAATTATTACTATATAGTTATTTTATTATATAAATAACGCAAATATAATATAAATTTTTAATAATTTTAAATATTAAGTTTACTATAAAAAAATACTATTTATAACTTTATTAAAACTATTTTATATAGCTGTTTATATAATAAGCATAGCTTTAAATTTTTAGCATATGTGCTAAACTAAATTTTTTTTTATTACACGTTTAATTGTTAAACTTTAACAAAAAAAATAGCAAAAAAATAGCTATTTTAAGCTTGTTAACTAAACTTTATTTAATATACTATATATATTTAAATTTAAATAAAAATGTTTATTATTATAAAAATAAAAAGTAAACAAAAGCTTTGTTTATAAAATAATTATTTTTTTTATTTTTTATTACTATTATTATAATTGCACTTTTATTATTATTATATATTTTATAATAACTAATAAAAAAGTTTTTTTTAATAGCTTTTTTAAGTATTATTTTGGCTTTAAAAAAAAACCTATTATTATTATTATTATTATTATTACTAATAACTAAAATATTTAAATTTAATAATATATTATAGCAAGTTTTTAAAATAAAGCTTTAGTTAAAGTTATTTTTAAATTATTAAAAGCAATTAAAAATTTTAATATTTAAAACGTAAATAAATTTAATTATAATTAAAAGCTTGATTTTTTTATTATATATATACTAATATATTTAAATAATTTTAAATATTTAAAATTTAATAAAACTATAATAAAACTTAAAATAAACTAAAAAACTAAAATAAACTAAAACATAATAAAAAAAGTTAAGCTTATAAAAGTTAAAAAAAAAGTTTTTATTAAAACATTTTAAAAAATCGACTAATATATAAATCGGTTAATTTATTATATAGCAATAAACTAAATAGCTTAATAACTAACTATAGCTTAAAATAAAAACATAACAAAAGTGTTTTTATGGCTACTATTAACTGTTTAAAGCTTAATTAAAAAATGTTATTATAAAAAAAAAAGCTATTTTTATTATTTTAGCTTTTATTATAAAAGTTAAAAATTTACGGATTTTATATAAAAAAAAAAGTGTTAAAAGTATTGTTAATAGCTAACTAATAAATTATAACTTAATAAAAAGCCTAGCTTAAGGTTTTAATTTAGCGGTTAGTTTCGAAAACAAAATGCTTTAGTAAGTATAAAAATATAAAACGTTAATAACAAAGCTTATTAGGTTAGTTAGTTAGCAATAAACATTTAATTATACTATAATATATAAAATATAAATTACTAAATAACTATAAATAAGCTAAAGCTTTTAAATTAATTATTATATTTATTAATAATATAATATTTAATTAAAAAGTTTAATAAATATATATATATAAAGCTATATTTATTATTATATAAAAGCTAATTTATTTAAATAATTATATTATAATAAAATTATTTTTTATTTAAAGCAAAAAATAACTTAAATAAAAATTTAATTTTTTTAAATATATTTAAAAATATTTAATATAATTATTAAAACAAAAATAATAAATAAAATAATTATATTATTTAGTTTTATTATTAAAAACGTTTTTTTTTTTGTTAATTAATTTAATTAATAAAATTAAATAAAAAATTAAACAAAAAATTAAATAAAAAGTTAAATAAAAAGTTAAATAAAAAGCTAAACTAAAAAAATAACTATATAATTAAAGTTTTTAGCTTATTAAAGTTAAATAAAAAAAATAGTTATATAATTAAAATTTTTAAATTATTTAAATAAAGCAAAAAATAAAACAAAAAACAAAGCAAAAAATAAAGCAAAAAATAAAATAAAAAAAATATTTATATAGTTAAATTTTTTAGTTAGCTTATATTTTAATTTTAAATTAAAACTAAAGTAATTTAGCTTTAATTTTTTAAAATTTAAAATAAAAATATTAAATTAATTATATTTTATATAGTTAATTATATTAAAAAAAACTAAAAAAACTATATAAAAAAACTAGCAATTAAAAAATTAAAAAAATATTTAGTTGTTATATATAAAACTTTTAAGCTAAAATATATAATATAGCTTATATATATATTTATTTTATAAAAGATTTTTTTTTTTTAAGCTTTAGTTTTAAAAATAATTACTTATTTTTTAAATATTATTATTATTATATTTAATTTTATTTTTTAATTTAAAATAATTTTAAAGCTTTTATTAAAAAGTTATTTATAATATAAACAAAATAATATATTAATATATTTAATTAAATATTATATAAAGTAAATTATTTATAAAATTTTTAAAAATTTAATTTAAAATTAAACTAAAATAATAACTAAACAATAAAAACTTAAATATTTAAAATTTAAAAACTTTTTGTTTTATTTTTTAATTTAATAATTTTATATAAATTTATAAACAATTTATTAAAACTATTATTAAAATTAAAAAATTAAAAAAAAATAAAACTAATTTATTATTAAATTGTATAATTTTTAGTATAAATATATATTAAAATTAACTATAAAAAAAAAAAAAAAAACCTAAAATTTTAAAAAATTAAAAACTTTAAAAAACTTTAAACTAATTAAACTATTTAAGTTATATTTATATTTTAAAAATAAACTTTTAAATATTTTTAATATTTTATTTAATAATAATAATAATAATTAATAATTATATTAAAACCGGTAATAAAAATATTATAAATTAAATATAAATTATAATAATAATTTTAATTTAAATTATTTATTTAAATTTAAATATTTTTTTTTAATATAAAATTTATATATAATAAATAAACTAAATAAATAAAAAAACTAAAGTTTATATTTATAGTTTTTATATATAAGTTTAAAAAATTAAAAATAAAAATTTTATATATTATTAATAAAATAAACTAAAATTATAAAAACTAATATTATATTTTTATTATTAATAATAAACATTAAAATTATATTTAATATATTTATAATTAAAATATTTTTATTAAATAAATAAAAAGCTTTATATATTAATTAATATATTTAGTTATTAATATTAATATATAACTAAAAAATATTAAATAAAAAACTAATTAATATTTTTAATAATTTAATTATTATTTAATATAAATTAAAAGCTAAAAATTTAAAAAACTAAATAATAAAAAAGCTATATTATTTTATTAAAAACTTACTAAATTATTTAAAAAAAACATTTAAAACTTTTATAATTTATTATTTAATATTTATAAAAATATAATAAATATAGTTATAAAAAAATAGGCTTTAACCTATTTATAGTTATTTAGTAATTTGTGTTTTATGTACTATAGTATAATTAGATGTTTATTGTTAATTAATTAACCTAGCTTCCTGTTAAGCTATAATTTATTAGTTAAATTAATAACGCTTTTAACGCTTTTTTTTTTATATAAAAAGCTAAAATGCTAAAAATAGCTCTTTTTTTTACAATAATGCTTTTTAATTAAGCTTTAAATAGCTACAAAAATGCCTTTATTACGCTTTTATTTTAAGCTATAGTTAGCTATTAAGCTATTTAGCCTACTGCTATGCAATAAATTAACCATGCTTAATTACGCTTTAGATTTATATATTTGTTAACTTTTTGAAATATTTTAATAAAGATTTTTTTTTTAATATTTTTAGTTTTATATTGGTTTATTTTGCTTTAGTTTATTTTAGTTTTTATTATAGCTTTATAAAATTTTAAATATTAGCAATTATTTAAATATGCAAAAAATAAATAACTATAAAATAGCATTTATAAGTATTATTAAATCTGTTAATATTTTAAATATTAAAATTTTTAATTGCTTTTAGCAATTTAAGAATAGTTTTAGCTAAAGCTTTGTTTTAAAAGCTTGCTATAGTTGTTAATAATAGTAGTAATATTGTTATAAAAGGTGTAATAGTAATAAAAATATTATAATAGCAGCAATAAAAAGTAAAAAAAATAACTACTTTATAAGCAGAGCTTTTGCTTACTTTTTATTTTTGTAGCATTTTTATTTAAATTTAAATATATGCAGCATATTAAATAAAGTTTAGTTAGCAAGCTTAAAACAGCTACCTTTTTGCTACTTTTTTAGCTAAAGTTTAGCGATTAAACGTGTTAGTTTTTTTTTTATATATTGCTAACGATTTGTAATAAAAAAGAGTTTGGCTTAGCGTGTACGCTAGGTTTATTTTTAAGTTTAAAGCTATGTTTGTTATATAAATAACTATATAAAATAGTTTTAATAAAGTTATAAGTAGTATTTTTTTGCGATAAGCTTAATGTTTAAGGTTATTAAAAATCTATATTATATTTATGTTATTTATGTAAATAATTATATAGTAATAACTGTATATTTATAACTAACTTTATTGTATAAAAATAACTAAGTGTAAAAAAAAAGCAAGCGTTATGTATTTAATATTTTAATAAAAATTAAACTATAATAGTTATAAAAAAATAAAAATTAATAAATAATAATTAAAAATAAAAAAAATATTTTATTATTAAAACTTTTATATAATTTAAACAATATATATAAAAATATTTAATAAAACAAAAATTAATAAAATAAAAATATTTATTTATAAAACTAAAAATATTTTAAAAAATTTTAGTTTTAATATTAAAATAGCTATTATTAATTATATTTATTTAAATATTAAAATATTAAAAAGTAATTTTTTAAGTTTTAAAAAAATAAATATTTTTTATTAAATAAATAAACTAATTAAACTAATAATAAAAAAAATATAAATAAACATAAAAATAAAAACAATTAAAAATTAAAATATTATTTTAATTTTAAAAATTATTTAAAAAAAAAAATAATATAAAAAGTTTAAATTAAAAACTTAAATAAAGCTTATATATTTAAAAAGTTTTTTTTTAAAGTTTTTTTATTTGCTTTAAAATATTATTAATATAGCTAAAAAAAAAAAATAAACTTAGTTTTATTTATTAAGCTTAAATTAAATATTTAGTTTTTTATATTTATTTTATATTATTTTTTTATTTTTTATATTATTTTTATATTTAACTTTAAAAAACTTTTTTTAAATATTTATATTAATTTTAATAATTATATTAAATATAATTATATTAATTATATTTTTATATTTATTTATAAATTAAAAAAAAGCTTTTTTTTAAATTTATAAACTATAATATATAAACTAAAAAAGCTTTTTTATATATAAAGTTTATTAAGTTTTTTTTAAACTAACTAATAACTAAATAATATT